>CAMZMU010000116.1:27306462-27744036 GCA_947311845.1 Poa pratensis | reverse complement strand
TGCATATTTTGACCATTTTCCGGCCTCATTCAGTTATCTTTTTAATGCATGCATTTTCTTTCATTTTTATATGAATTTCAGGCATACATCTCATGTATTTCATAATTTGAACAGGCCGATGGAATAGAGATAATACAAAAATTAGACTACGACTAACATGGCTTGACGTTTTATTCAGAATAAGCTGATCCATTTGGTGCTTGATGAAGCAAAACAAAAAAGTAAAGCGAGACACTGCACCAATTTTTCTACCTCAAATATTTACATAATATTAATGCCGCAGATTTCTTTGTAACCATAAAATGTTAACTTACAAAGTAAAAAATAGTGATTTTCAACAAGATGCTCTCGTGGTTAGGGCGCCTTGTTCATTTTGATTATGCAAAATGTTAACTTACAAGTAAAAAATAGTGATTTTCAACAAGATGCTCTGTGGTTAGGGCGCCTTGTTCATTTTGATTATGCCAGGTGACGACGACGACAAAGATCATGGCTCCTTTGGTTGTGACAAATGAACCTGCAAAATCATTAGAAAAAAACTCTATCCCCTCTCAGTTTTCTATGATCTCTGCTATCAAAACATGCAGCAACATAGCAGCATACTCTTTGGTTTCTCAGCAGCGAACACAACGAAGCAAAATAATAATCTATCAACCTCTCTGCTTCTCATGCAACAAGCGCGCACAACAAAGAAAATAAATTTCACCGCTCAATCTTCTCTGCCCTCAAGCAGCAGCATGCAGGCAAAGAGAAAAAAAACTCTCGGATGTCTGCTCTCAAACAAGCAGCGGATGCAAGCAAATTAACAGCACGAAGCAAAGTAACCATCTCTCAATCTCTCTGCTCGTGCTCTCCTTCTCACAGAAGGAGTATGAAGGTAGCAGCTTCTCTTAATCCTCCTACTTAATCTGTCTCAATCTTCTCAAATCTCGGCACATAGCGGCCCAATTCCTCCGACCCACTCCCTGTGATGTCCCACATCTCTCATAGACGGAGCACATAAGCGCAGCTACTCTCTCAGTGAGGCGTTTGGGCGCTGACCAGCGCCGTTCATCCTAAATCTCGACCCTCAACTCCTATAGTCGTAAATCCAAGATCTTCCACCAGGCGCCGAGCTGCTTGACCACTGCCATCTCTTCATCCGGATCGAGGACCTGCAGCAATCTTGGCGGCTGTGCATCCGAGGAGACACGGCAAGGATGCCGGGACACAGGGACAGCGATGGCTGCGGCGGCGGGTAGACATCATGGGAAGCAGAGGAGATGTTGGGGCCTTGGGGGAAGAAAAGGTATTTGTCCGCACGGTTTGGGTGGCCGACAAGTTGCACGAGGTAGCGGCATGAAGGCGGCCGAGACAGGAAGTGCAGCGGCGGCCGGCGGCGCATCGCTGCTAGATGTCAACGATTGAGGATTTATTTCAGCCGGTACTTCTCGCTTGGCGGTGGCAAACACTGTAATATTTCTGAATTTGTAGGGGTATAATCAAAAATAAAAATACGTATCACAAGAAACGTTAATGCCTTTTTTGAATTTACAAAATACCTTGATCTCGTTTTCCCACCAATCGTGGCTAGCTGCAATGCTCTTAGTAATGGGGTCTCTTTCTAGCCCAGATGCATGTTGATTCAATGACTTCCAAATATTGTAGCCCTTCTTTAGCTTACTGAACGTGGCTGCTGATCACCTCGGGTAGGTATTTTCTTGAGCTGAATCAATTTCCCTCGGTTGCGGCATGAAGTCGTGTGCTGAATTTGTTGATTAAAAATTGTTTGTAGTAGTTGATTTCATGTTTGATGGAAGGAAACAACTGTATGAACCGAATCCTGGGCGATTGATTAGGCTGGTCGCGCGGATCGTCAGAGTAGGGATCGGATAGGAGGAAACGCAAACTTTATTTGGAATCTGATGGAAGTTCTCTAGCGTATAGGTATCAAGGTTAGTGTCGTATGCGCGCGCGCTTTCTCTATATATATCTCTACTAATATTAAACAAGCAAACATGTTCATCGCTACGCCCACCCCATGTAACGTACACAGAACAAAGAAATCCTGATACCTTACGATCAATCCCACCTAATTAGATCTAACCGTCAGCAAATAAACTAACCCCACAAAAAGTGTGCCTAGCAATTTCCTAAGGCGGACGAAAACTCTGCCATCGGACGAATAGTTCCGCCTCTACCGTCCTCGCCCACACATGACTTGTTCAGTTACGAGAAATAGGCAATATTTACGTCAATCAACACGTCCGGCCTCACCAGCTGTTCAATTAAAAAAACAAACCCCGAAATTACAGGGAACAACTCGATCAGCCCCATCACCGTCCAGACGTCCCCTTCTGTGAAAGGACGCTGCAAGCCTGTCATGCGGCATCGTCGCCCCGCGCCGTCCGGGCCGACAAGCTCCGCGTTCTCTTCTCCGTCTAGACACAGACGCCATCGCCGCCCAGCCAGTGCTGGACCATTGCCGCCTCGCGCAACCGACGATGCCGGCGCCGACGAGCTTCTCAGCAACGCAGGTACCTGCACCAAAAGTATTCCCTTTTCACTCATGTAATCTGCAGTGATTTTATCATCTACAGTTATAATCAAGTAAATATGTATCGAATGACTTATCACTCATGTAATCTGCAATTTCAAATACGAACCATGACCAGGGTAAAAAAGAGTACAATTACAAATACCAATCATGACCAAAGGATATTTGAGACATTCATGTCCCGAATGACTAAGAGGCCCACACAAAACAGCAAGGAATATATGGTATTCTTGCCACAAAGCTAAAGTACATCGGATAGTATAATCAAGAGCATCCACTCGCAAGCTTCAAGTATTCAGGTTTGCACATACTCCCACTGTTCCAAATTAGATGACTTCAATTTGTATAAAAGTTGATGTATCTAGACTTGAAGCTTCAAGTATTCAGGTTTGCACATACTCCCTCTGTTCCAAATTAGATGACTTCAATTTGTACAAAAGTTGATGTATCTAGACATATTACAAGTCTAGGTACATCCACTTTTATACAAATATAAGTCATCTAATATGGAACAGAGGGAGTATATAGTAGGGACAGACAATCCCGGGCTCCCGGCAGCCTATGCCACAAATCTAAAGTGCATCGGTTTGTATAATCAAGAGCATCCACTCGCAAGCTTCAAATATTCATGTTTGAACATATATAGTACGGACATGCTATCCCGGCAGACTACCATATTAATCTCTACAGCAATGAGGTACATGTTAGGAGCACAACGACCAAGTTTAACTTCCAAAGGTTTTACTATTACTATAGCATGGAACAGGTGAACCAATTGCTAACCTGAAAAGGGAGCACACAGTGCATCCCTGCCACATCCTTTTGCATGACTTTTTTCACCCAAATATAGCAAATTGCTTTAGCATTTACACACAATATGGGAAAACATTGCTTGATATATGACAGCAAAATGATCTTGCATTCTCACTCAGTATCGTTGTATAACATTATTGTCATTCACAGGAGTGAAGCAACTGTATGCCCCCTACCACTCTCTTGAAGTCTTCAGTGTGATGTATCGCAGGCCCTAAGGATTAAGGAAATAAAAAGGGAGAGGGAAAGAGAGCGGTATTCACAAAAAAAGGGTGAGATTAATAAGAGACGGCGTGAAGCCTACAAACAGAAAAGGTGCTGCTGCCGAGATCAATGGCCTAGATAATGGAACACACACACCGCTGGCTGTATCTAATGGTAAAGATGATCAACTTCTGCATACATGTCTCACTTGTATTCAGATAGAATGATTTATTATTCATCTATTCAGATCCTAATGAGATAAAGAATCAGAGGGAAAGGGAGCGAAATGGACCTTTCGCTTGTTATTCTGTTGCTTTCACTTGTACGATTAAGCTCGAATTGCTAGGCACATCAATGCACCGCAAGGACCTTACTGCTATGGTTAGTAGTTAGTCCTACCGCCCCATCAAGAATTTATTCAATATGCATCCAAGCACATGGAATTAAAATCCGATAAGTGGCATGATCTAAATGTTTCAACATGGAAAAGAGAAGAATCTATTAACAGAGACAGATGGGTACGCCTCCTAATATTATGATAACTCAAAGCAATCAAAATTTGGTACTTTTATATATTTTTGTTTCCATTTGTTAGTATATAATGAGGTCATATTCTTCTCTTATTAAATTTGCATATTAGATGGCTGCGGGATAAGCATTACATGATAATATAAGATTTAATTTTATGGATTAGCAAAATTACAGAAAGTGAAACGAAGTTGATCCATCACCACCGGTTGGTTTAGTTATATGACTTATATCCCAAACTCGATCGCCGTACTATTTACTCCTATACTGTACGAGCTTCTTCTATTCCCCTCTGGATTTCCTATGAATCAAAGAGAACCTTAGAAGTTATTAGAAGCCATGAATCTTCCACTTGAAATGTCGATCCTGGGTCTTTCCTAGCAATGCATGAGCTGAACTTAGTCATACCATATATATTTTGTTAAAAAACAGAGGGTAGGCCCGTCGCATGAAGATCTGCTCAGCTCGAACACATGCCCCGGCAGTGAGTAGGACACCCCAATCTCCAACCGAACACCCTATCAATTCAATTCAAGGGCTCAAGGCCACCCTCGGTATTACTTTTCCAATATCCTGTTTGCAGTTACCCTTGTTCC
This sequence comes from Poa pratensis, assembly GCA_947311845.1. NCBI lineage: Eukaryota > Viridiplantae > Streptophyta > Magnoliopsida > Poales > Poaceae > Poa > Poa pratensis. Next base: position 27,739,359 of record CAMZMU010000116.1, on the reverse strand, counting down.
AAGATTGCTATTCAATCAGATTACACCTATGGCCTGTCCTAATCCTAGCAGAACACTTACCAACAGAAACAAATTCAGAGAAGGAAGTTGTAAAAGTCTCAAGCTAGATTATAGAAACAAAAATAGATAAATTTATCATTCCTAAAGAGGATCTCGGATTCTCACCGTCGACGAAGTAGGCCGAGCAGGGGTAACCGCGGACAGATGCGGCGGCGCTCCTTGTAGCACCCATGGGTCCGCGGCAGTGGCCGTGAGGGAGGTGGAGGATCTCGCCGCAGTAGCTCTCAGGTAGGGGAGGGTCTTCTTCTCGCCGTCGGTGGGGAACTGGGGATGCAGAGGAATGCCTGTTTTTGAGTTCAGGCCCATAGCAGCCATGTGGTGAAGTACTTCATCTGGCAGCTGATGCATGTAAAATGCATACATGAACTTTGCACTTTAATTGCTTATATTCCAATCATATTTGCATCATATATGGGTTATATTCATATTTTATAATGATTTTGGGGATAATTCACAGTTTCCCCATTTATTTGGAATTAACTCTGTTTTCCAGAAAACGTCTTTTTTAGTGTTTTAGACTTTCCGGGAGCTTCGGGACTCCAAAAAGGGCAAGGTCAGAGAGCACGGTTCAGAATTTTCGAGACGAACGCGATGGGCTTAAACTGAAGACCAGAAGCCCCATAGGCTGGGAATGGGAGGGCCCCACGCGGCCAAAACCCTAGGCCGCGTGAGACACCCCTTTTCCCCCTCGTGGCTCCGATGCCGTCCGTTTTCGTCTCCGTGGATTCGTCTTGACCTAAAACCGACTATAAAAATAGCCCCCCGAGGAGTTTCGCGAGGAGGCGGCGGAGAAACACAAAACCACGAAACAAAGAGACAGAAGGCTGCTGCCGGAGAAGATCGGAGGGGGGAAACGCCGCCGGAATCGCCTCCGGAGGGCTCCATCCCCCTCCGGCGTGTTCATCATCAACATCTACAGCAAGAACTTCTTCACCATCATCACCATGATGAAGGGGGAGTAGTCCACCCCCTGGACTAGGGTTTGTGGTGGTAACTTTTGTATCTCTCCTCTCTCTTGAGCTTCACTAATTAGTACCGTATGAGCTGCTAAACATGATTACGGTCATCTATGTAATACCTTTGTGGTGAATATTGTGGTGTGAGATGATTTGTTATGCATTTACCGTTGTGTTGGAGCTTTTGTGATTTGTCATACTTTGAAGTATGATGTATGTGGGTGCGGGATGGCCTATGTGACACGGCATAGGTATTGAGTGACACAGTACCGCCCAACGTCCTTTATCTGGGGGTAAAAAGAAAGAGTATGATGTGGGAGTGAGAGAAACCACGCTAGCCTTACGAGGGGTGACCTAGTAACACAAATGAGTATTTCTTTCAACTATGTGTTTTAGGACATATAGCCGTCATAAAAAGCTACCATTAAAACATGACAATTATGTGTACTTTATCTATAACATGATGATCACCGTAGATGAGAGAGAGAGGATTAAGTGAACCCATGAACCATGTCCATTGCTCCTATAAGAAACACACACTTGAGCTTGTCCTCTTGCTACATAGAGGATTGGGCTTTCTCTCTTTGAGAGCTTTCACTTGCTACTACCTTTGTCTTGTCCTCTTGCAAAGAAGAGGATTGGGACACTTTTACATCCATCAAACCAACCATCTTGTTCTCTAAACTTGTTTAGTGCATAATCAACTAAAACTTGTGACACTTTAGTTGTAGGGAATAGATAACTTTTCCTTCTTGCTCCTGCGGATCGATACCTTACTTCCACATTGAGAGGTGCTACAGTGATCCCTTGCTCTTGGGGGTTATCAGCAGCACAAAAAGAATGCCCAAAACAGCAGGATTAAGTATACTTTGTAAGAAAGCTTCTGACTGCCGCCATGGCGACTTCGGCGATTTCCCGGTGATTGGAGTCGATTCTGTTCTCCTTCTCCCTGTTTTCTCTTCCAATCTATAGATCTACTCCATTCCATCCCGTTCCCTAAGTTTTCCTGCCCGATTTTCCCTCTCTGCTTCCCCACCCACCTCTCTCGGAAGCCCCAAGTTTGACCGCTGCTGTAGTTGTGGATTTTCTCCCTCTCTGCTCTTCTACCAGCTTTCCTTCTCCAATACATATCTCGGGCTACCTGGAGGCGGCGACGGCGTAGGAGGTGCCCCGTCGGCAGCGCTGATCCCCAAGGATGGCGCTCGGGCGTCTTGGTCTCTTAGAGATGGAGGACCTGAAGATGCGGGCGAAGCAAATAGTTCGAAAATCGCAGGATCCAGCAAGGTGCCTGCAGCTAATGCGTTCTAGAGTGGCGGCTTTCGTCGTATAAGGTGACCTGGAGCTGCCAGCAACAAAGAGGCCGGGGCGGAGGGTTGTCAAGTGGTTCTCAGGCCGGAATCTTTGATCGTGGATGAGGAGCCCTCTGTTGAAAAGGAGGTGGTCGATGAAGATTGCAGATAATCAAAGAAATTAGTGCACAGATCGGAGAGGAAGCTGCTGCATGTAAAATATGGAAAGATTTGCGATGTGTGCTGCATCATGAGGCATGATTTGGAGGAGTGTGGAGATGGGGTGCATGACCAGAAATCCATCCAGTACGGGAAGTGGATATTGGCAAAGAGACGGGTTCAAGCGGCCGGGCAGTTCAGAGCGCCTGTGTCGGGTTGGATGGGTGGCCGTGGCAAGGGAAGTGGTTGAGGAGGAAGGGGCGAGTGGATTTCTGTCCACAAGCGTCCATCAGCTGAGTTAGAGGAGGATGATGATATTCAAGATACATAATCAAGTCCACTTAAAAACACGGGGGAAGACATGGACGAGGATGGTGTGCGATTTGTTGAGGGATCAAAAACTAGCAAGAAACTCACGTATGAAGAAGAGAAGGGGACGGCAGAAAAAGAGAAGGACAATAGTACATCAGGCCTTAGGGATAAGAAGAGGTTTAAGAAAACTGGTGACGGCGGCAAATCAACATCAAAGGAAAGCATATCGGCGGCACCCCTCGAGGGTGACCGCCGGGAGCAATGAGTGCCTGGATATGGAACTGTCGCGGGGTTGGCAATGACGTGACAGTTCGTGAACTCCGCGGTTTTGCGCGGGACTTTGCCCCCTCTATTTTGTGCATTGTCGAAACTCAAGTAGCAAAGACACAAGTGGAGGGTCTGACATGGTCTCTCGGATATGACTACTGTTATGCTGTTAGCAGTAATGGACGAAGCGGTGGATTGGGAATTTTTTGGAAAAGTGGCACTGATTTCTCTCTATTGAGGTATTCTAAATACCACATTGATGGTGAGGTGAGGCAAGGAGGTAAACCCCCTGGAGGTTCACGCTGATATATGGAGAAGCTCAGCGGAATGAGAGATACAAAACATGGGATCTTTTGAAATTCATCAAGAGTGAATCCGATTTGCCTTGGCTTTGTGCTGGAGATTTTAATGAAGTTCTGAAGAGGGAGGAGCACAAAGGCATCGGAAAGCGTGATGAACGTTCGATGCAGGCCTTCCGTGAGGCGGTGGATGTGTGTGGATTAGCGGACTTAGGTTATACTGGCACAGATTGGATGTTTGAAAAGAGAGTTGTGGGAGGAAGCTACACTAGGGCACGACTGGACAGAGCCTTGGCGACGCCGGAGTGGACTGACATGTTCCCTACGGCGATGGTGCGGCATATGAATGCGGTTAAATCCGACCATTTAGCATTGTTGTTATTTTTTGAGGAACGAGATAGAGTCCATAGAAGGGACTGGCTACCGAAATTATTTCGGTATGAAAAGATGTGGGAGGAGCATGACGATTTTGGTGATTTTGTGAAGCAGAAGTGGGACAGTTCTAGGGCTAGTAATGCCTCTGAGCTGCATGACAAGATTTCCCGGCTTAGTAAGGACATGTTGGACTGGAGTGCAAATGTTTTTGGTAACGTTGCTAAGGAGATCAAGGAGTTAAAAGGGAGGATTAATGATCTGCGTTCCAACCCAGCTCGGGTGGGGCCATCATATGAAGAAATTAAAGCGCAAGATCGCCTGGCTGAGTTATATCATAGGGAGGAGACCATGTGGAAACAAAGGTCCAGGGTCCAATGGTTGCGTGAGGGGGACATAAACACACGGTTCTTCCACCAGAAAGCAACTCTGCGGAGGAAGAAAAATAAAATCTCCAAACTTACTAGGCAGGATGGAGTTGTTATAGAGGATAGAGGTGAGATGCAGGAGATGACTAAGATTTTCTATGAGTTCTTGTACACATCTGAAGGCTGCACCAATATACGTGATGTACTCGATGTGGTGCCACAGAAGGTTACTGAGGAGATGAATGCCAATCTGACCAAGCAATTTTCTGAAGAGGAGGTGAAGTGTGCTCTCTTTCAGATGTTCCCTACAAAAGCTCCGGGACCGGATGGGTTCCCGGCACATTTCTTTCAGAAGCATTGGAATGTGTGTGGGAAGGATGTGACTACTATTGTTCTGCGTATACTAAGAGGGGAGGATAGTGCGGAGGTAATCAATAAAACCTTTGTGGTTCTAATTCCAAAAGTTACTAATCCTTCTCTATTGAGCCAGTACAAACCCATCAGCTTGTTCAACGTGCTCTATAAGATTGCATCAAAGGTTTTGGCCAATAGATTAAAGACGGTGTTGCCCGAAATTATTTCAGAAGAGTAGTCGGCATTTGTTCCGGGAAGGCTTATTACTGATAACATAATAGCGGCTTATGAGAGCCTACATTTTATGAAAACCAATAAGGCAAGGAGGAATATGGCATGTGCTTTAAAATTAGACATGATGAAGGCTTATGATAGGGTGGAGTGGGAGTATCTCGAGAAGATAATGCTGAAGCTAGGGTTTTGTCCTACCTGGGTTTCGTCGGTCATGAAGTGTGTTCGAACTGTATCTTTTTCAGTTCTATTCAACGGTGATCAAATGGATTATTTTAGACCGACCCGTGGAATCAGGCAGGGCGACCCGATCTCGCCATATCTTTTTCTTTTGGCAGCGGAGGGTTTTTCGTGTCTCATGAAGGCTCGGTGTGAAGGGCGTTGAACCTAGGGCTGCGGTTGCACCAACGGTACCTGAAGTAAGTCATTTATTATTTGCGGACGATAGCTTCTTATTTCTTTAGACTAACAAGGTGGCTGCGGAAGAAGTAAATGACATTCTGGAGATATACACTAGGGCTTCGGGCCAAAGGGTGAATTTGGAAAAGTCGTCTATCTACTTCAGTAAAGGTTGTCCAACCGGGCAGAAGGAGGAGCTGAAAGGAGTCCTTAATGTACCTGTTGAAGCTCTGAACGAGAAGTACTTGGGTATGCCGTCCGATGTTGGAAGGTCTAAAGAGGGTGCTTTTAAATTTCTGAAAGATCGTGTGTGCAAAAGGTGCAAGGTTGGTGATGACGTGAAACACACGTTCGTTGGGAGACCCCAAGAGGAAGGTATGATGTAGTCAGCAGCAAGTTTTCCCTCAGAAAGAAACCAAGGTTATCGAACCAGTAGGAGCAGCAACTCTTCAGAAGGTTGTCAACGGCGCCAGAAAAATAGCTGTCGCAGGGAGTCTGGACTGTTGACGTGGAATCTGCACACAACACAATCAAACTACTTTGCCCCAACGAAACAGTGAGGTTGTCAATCTCACTGGCTTGCTGAAAACAAAGGATTAAACGTATGGTGTGGAAAATGAGTATTAAATTGCAGAGAATGAAAAAGGAACAGTTTGCAGTTTGTGGTTGTTTAATCAGTGTAAAAGAATGGACCGGGGTCCACAGTTCACTAGTGGTGTCTCTCCATAAAAGATAACTAACATGTTGGGTGAACAAATTACAGCTGGGCAATTGACGAATAGTGAGCGCATGACAATGCATATACATGACATGTTGACTACTATGATATTTAATTGGGCATTACGACATAATACATAGACCGTTATCCAACAGCATCTATGACTAATAATCCACCGCCGGGTTGTCATCCGAGTCCCCCGTTGGTATTAAGTTGCAAGCAACGGATAATTGCATTAAGTAAAGTGCGTAATGTAAACAAACACATATGCCCGTGGACATAGCATCGTTAGGTTATCCCTAGTGGCAACAGCACATCCACAACCTTAGAACTTTCTGTCACTGTCCCAGGTTAAACGGAGACATGAACCCACTATCTAGCATAAATACTCTCTCTTGGAGTTACAAGCATCTACTTGGCCAAAGCATCTACGAGTAACGGAAAGCATGCAAGATCTTAAATAACATATAAGATAGATTGATAATCAACTTGACATAATATTCAATATTCATCGGATCCCAGCAAACACAACATGTAGCATTACAATAATATGATCTTGATCATGTAGGGCAGCTCACAAGATCTAAACATGATGGCACAAAGTGGAGAGACAACCATCTAGCTACTGCTATGGACCCGTAGTCCAAGGATGAACTACTCACGCATCACTCCGGAGGCAGGCATGGCGATGTAGAAGCCTCCGGTGACGATTCCCCTCTCCGGCAGGGTGCCGGGAAGAGGTTCTGAACCCTCCCGAGCTAGGGTTGACGACGGCGGCGTCTCTGGAACTTTTCGTGGATATTTGCTCAGGTACTTAGGGTTTTCGCGTCGGGGGGAATAAGTAGGCGAAAGGGCGGCGGCTGCGGACCCCCGAGGGGCCCACACCACCCCAGGGCGCGGCAGAGGGGGGCCCGCCCCTGGTGCGTGTGGCCTCCTGGTGGCCCTCCTCTGCTGCTCCTTCGCTCCGTCAGGCGTGTTCTGGAAAAATAGGCACCCCCGTGTAGTTTCGTCCAATTCCGAGAATATTTCCAGACTAGCTTTTCTGGAATACAAAAACAGCAGAAAACAGGAACTGGCACTTCGGCATCTTGTTAATAGGTTAGTCCCAAAAAATGTATAAAAGTGATATAAAGTAGATGCAAAACATGTAGCAATTGGTATAAAACAAGCATGGAACATCAAAAATTATAGATACGTTTGAGACGTATCAGCATCCCCAAGCTTAGTTCCTACTCGTCCTCGAGTAGGTAAACGATAAAAACAAAAATTTTTGAGGTGACATGCTACTATCATAATCTTGATCATATAATATTGCAAGGCACATGTAAATGAATGAAGTGATCCAAGTCAATGGTCTATAATTTGCTACCAAATAGATAATGAGTAAACAATGAATCACACAAGCTAAACGTTTTCATGAATAGTACTTTCGAGACAAGCATCAAACAGTTTTGCATAAGTGTTAACTCATAAAGCAATAGTTTCTAAAAAAGGTATTTAATCAACACAAAGGAAGAATTTAGTTTCAGCATTTGCTTCAACTTTCAACATATTTATCTCATGGATATTGTCAACACAAAGTAGTATAACAAGTCCAATACATTGCATATAACGCATGTTGTAACAAAGTTGACACTAGTGTTTGCTTGTGGAAGACAGAAAGAATAGGAAAACTGACTCAACATAAAAGTAAAAGAAAGGCCCTTCGCAGAGGGAAGCAGGGATTAAATCATGTGCTAGAGCTTTTAGGTTTTTGAAAGCATATAGAGATTGCATAAAATATTTGATACTCCTCCCAACCTTGCTAACACAAGCCATGGCTAACCGAATCCTCGGGTGCCTTCCATCAATCACATACCATGGAGGAGTATCTATTTTTGAGAGGTGTTTGTTAATTGTCAACGAATGGTAGCGGGTGAGAACAGTATTCTACCTGTCGAACGGACTTTTAAGAGCGGCTCCCATGAAGGACGTTATTTCTACCAGCAAGGCAGATCATCCCTCTTTCTCTTTGGTTTACACACATTCAGGTATTTCACTGTTTGTCATTGCTTACTGATGAATCAGGGCAAAAGTGTGAAGAGAATTAATTGGTTAAAGTTGTAATTAATTGGGACTGGGCACCCCGTTGCCAGCTCTTTTTGCAAGTTATTGGATAAGCGGATGTATATGCCACTAGTCCAGGTGTAAAAGTCCACTCGACAAATAGAATAAAGAATAACCACACTAATTCCTCATGAGCTAGTAAACATTGACACAAAAAGGGAATAATAACATTTTGAATAATTTAAAGGTAGCACATGAAAAATTTACTTGGAGTGGCAAGGAAATACCACATATAGGTAGTTATGGTGGACACAAATGGCATGGATTTTGGCTCAAGGATTTGGATGCACGAGAAGCATTCCCTCTCAGTACAGAGTTTAGGCTAGCAAGGTTATGTAAGCAAACAAGAATATCAACCCGTACACCAAGTTTTATATGACAAACATATTGCAAACGTTATAAGACTTCATACCGTCTTCCTTGTTAACCAAACCCTGTTATTAGAAAATATCTAGACCTTAGAGGTACCACCGATGCAAACCAAATTTTCAACAAGCTTTACGGTAGTTCTTCACTAATAGGCTTAACTCATGTGATGCACAATTTAATCATGATCTACTTGTTAACTCAAAACAATTGACAAGCATCAAGTTATCCATTTTAGTGATCTACAAGATTAAGCAAGTTTTTCCTTATACCAATTACCACATGCAACATTTTCTGAACCAACCAAACACCAATCAATTTATTTCATCAACTCTCCAAACAAATATAAGTGAAGCAAGAGAGTACTTTCTACAAAAGAAAGCTAATAGCTCTGACAAGAGATACATGAAAACAAGAGCTAAAAGCTGAACAGCGCTAGATATGAATACTCAACAAATATAAGTGAAGAATAGGAGTATTCTCATGAAAAAGCGGAGCGTGTCTCTCTCCCAATCAAGAATGCTAGGGTCCAGTCAAGCTTTATTGAAAATAAAAGTGCAATACTGAAAATAAAAAGCACACAGACGCTCCAAGAAAAGCACATATGATGTGAAAGAATTAAAATATAGTTTCACTAGAGATGACCTGATAATTTTGACGATGAAGAAGGGGATGCCTTGGGCATCCCCAAGCTTAGACGCTTGAGTCTTCTTGAAATATGCTGGGGAGATCCATGGGAGCCTCCCCAAGCTTAAGCTCTTCACTCTTCTTGATCCTATTATATCATCCTTCTCTCTTGACCCTTGAAAACTTCCGTCACACCAAACTCAAAGTAGATCTCATTAGAGGGTTAGTGCATAATCAAAAATTCACATGTTCTATAAAGACGCAATATGATTTGTTACTTTAAACATTAGCTACAGCCACTGATGTTATGTGAAGCTCTTCCACCCAAAAAAGAATTTCACTCAACACTAGTAAAAGAGAGAATGCAAAAATAAAAAGGCATAATCTGTCTAAAACAGAACAGTCCGCAAAGACGAATTTTTTCGAGGCACTTACGACGCTCAGATCGAGAAACTCTGAACTAATGAAAGTTTCAGACATTCATAAAGATTACGCACAAAAATTTCAGATTTAATTAACAATCTGGTGATTTTAGGAATTTCGTACAGTGAACAGCAAAAATCTGTTTCTGCGCAGCAATCAAAATTAAGCATCATCTTATCATTAGAGGCTACTCTTGGCACAACAATGCGAGAAAATAAAGATACAAAGGAGTTGCTACAGAAGTAAACAAACCTTGACTCAATAAAAGAAAAATTGCAGAAAAATAAAATGGGTTGCCTCCCATAAGCGCTTTTCTTTAACGCCTTTTAGCTAGGCACAAAGCATGCATCAAGTATTACCAAGTGAAGAAGCATCAACATTCTTACGCTTAGCTCTCTTACCTTTACCTTTATCTTTAGGAAATACTTGGTTACACATAGGTGAAGAGGCGAAATTCATAGTGCCTTGGCCCACATCTATTATTGCTCCAAAGCGTTTCAACAGAGATCTTCCAAGCGTAATTTGTCCTACTCCTGCACATTCAATGACAAGATAATCAATAGATATTGTTATCCCTAAGAGTTTTGTAAATACTCCTTCGCTACTCCCCTTGGTAATTTAATAGTATTATCACCCAAAGTTATACAATCTTCGCATTTGGAAAGCTCCCAAAGATTTAAGGAATCATAAATATTCTTGGGCATTAAACAGAATTCAGACATAATATCACAGCGAGAATGAAAAGTTTCACCATTTATAACAACTTTTACTGAGGGAATCCATCCCGATGGTTCAAAATTTACTGGCACATTATCATAATGTTCACGAATCTGATTATACCCTTCTTTTAGACCAGATATGTTCGTTTCAAGAGCGTTAAGTCTATCACTTATGCTTGTCAAAGCCAAATCAATTTTAGTGATTGGGGGCTAGAAATTGTAATCAATTTTTTATAGCATTAAAAGCTTGATCCCCATCATAACGAAGGAAATCTCCTCCTACCACAGCATCTAAAGCATATCTGTAGCAAAGAACAAGACCAAAATAAAAGCTACTAAGAAGCAGGCTTAAAGTCATTTTAGGTTCAGTTTTAGCATAGGACTCAGATATTCTAGACCAAGCATCTTTAAAACTCTCCTCACTCCCTTGCTTGAAAGTGAAGATCTCTTCTTCAGGTGACATTACTACTGGAACAGGGCTAGACATGATAACTAACAGAAAACAAAACTGAAAATAAACTAAATGCAAGTAACTAATTTTTTTGTGTTTTTGATAATTGAAAGCAAACAAGATAAAATAAAATAAACTAAGCAAGACAAAAACAAAGTAAAGAGATTGGAAGCGTGAAACTCCCCTTGCAGAAGACTGCTGTCTCCCCGGCAACGGCGCCAGAAAAATAGCTTGATGACGTGAAACACACGTTCGTTGGGAGACCCCAAGAGGAAGGTATGATGTAGTCAGCAGCAAGTTTTCCCTCAGAAAGAAACCAAGGTTATCGAACCAGTAGGAGCAGCAACTCTTCAGAAGGTTGTCAACGGCGCCAGAAAAATAGCTGTCGCAGGGAGTCTGGACTGTTGACGTGGAATCTGCACACAACACAATCAAACTACTTTGCCCCAACGAAACAGTGAGGTTGTCAATCTCACTGGCTTGCTGAAAACAAAGGATTAAACGTATGGTGTGGAAAATGAGTATTAAATTGCAGAGAATGAAAAAGGAACAGTTTGCAGTTTGTGGTTGTTTAATCAGTGTAAAAGAATGGACCGGGGTCCACAGTTCACTAGTGGTGTCTCTCCATAAAAGATAACTAACATGTTGGGTGAACAAATTACAGCTGGGCAATTGACGAATAGTGAGCGCATGACAATGCATATACATGACATGTTGACTACTATGATATTTAATTGGGCATTACGACATAATACATAGACGTTATCCAACAGCATCTATGACTAATAATCCACCGCCGGGTTGTCATCCGAGTCCCCCGTTGGTATTAAGTTGCAAGCAACGGATAATTGCATTAAGTAAAGTGCGTAATGTAAACAAACACATATGCCCGTGGACATAGCATCGTTAGGTTATCCCTAGTGGCAACAGCACATCCACAACCTTAGAACTTTCTGTCACTGTCCCAGGTTAAACGGAGACATGAACCCACTATCTAGCATAAATACTCTCTCTTGGAGTTACAAGCATCTACTTGGCCAAAGCATCTACGAGTAACGGAAAGCATGCAAGATCTTAAATAACATATAAGATAGATTGATAATCAACTTGACATAATATTCAATATTCATCGGATCCCAGCAAACACAACATGTAGCATTACAATAATATGATCTTGATCATGTAGGGCAGCTCACAAGATCTAAACATGATGGCACAAAGTGGAGAGACAACCATCTAGCTACTGCTATGGACCCGTAGTCCAAGGATGAACTACTCACGCATCACTCCGGAGGCAGGCATGGCGATGTAGAAGCCTCCGGTGACGATTCCCCTCTCCGGCAGGGTGCCGGGAAGAGGTTCTGAACCCTCCCGAGCTAGGGTTGACGACGGCGGCGTCTCTGGATCTTTTCGTGGATATTTGCTCAGGTACTTAGGGTTTTCGCGTCGGGGGGAATAAGTAGGCGAAAGGGCGGCGGCTGCGGACCCCCGAGGGGCCCACACCACCCAGGGCGCGGCAGAAGGGGGCCCGCGCCCTGGTGCGTGTGGCCTCCTGGTGGCCCTCCTCTGCTGCTCCTTCGCTCCGTCAGGCGTGTTCTGGAAAAATAGGCACCCCCGTGTAGTTTCGTCCAATTCCGAGAATATTTCCAGACTAGCTTTTCTGGAATACAAAAACAGCAGAAAACAGGAACTGGCACTTCGGCATCTTGTTAATAGGTTAGTCCCAAAAAATGTATAAAAGTGATATAAAGTAGATGCAAAACATGTAGCAATTGGTATAAAACAAGCATGGAACATCAAAAATTATAGATACGTTTGAGACGTATCAGTTGGTTGGAAAAATGTTTGTCTGAGGGAGGAAAAGAAGTATTGATTAAATCCGTAGCTCAAGCTTTGCCAACTTATTCGATGGCATGCGTCAAATTACCTAGTGGTCTGTGTGCGCATCTTAACAGCCTGATTCGTAAATTTTGGTGGGGTTGTAAGGAGGGAAAGAGGAAGGTGGCTTGGGTGTCTTGGGAAGAGATGTGCCAGCCGAAACATCTAGGAGGCCTTGGCTTTCGTGATATGGAGCTTTTCAACTTAGCGCTCCTAGCCAAGCAGGGCTGGAGAATACTTGAGAACCCGCAGTCTCTGAGTGCACTTATCCTAAAGGCAAGGTACTTCCCAAATAATGATTTCCTGGAAGCTACTTTGGGATCAAGGCCGTCTCAAATTTGGAGATCCATTCTGGAAGGAAGGGAAGTGCTACGCCAGGGTTTAATACGAAGAATTGGAGATGGCCGAGACACTGATATCTGGACGCAGAATTGGATTCCATGTGATTCCATCATGCGCCCAATCTCTACACCAAAGGCTGAATGCCCAACTAAATTGTCAGAACTCATTGACTCAACTTCAGTTCGGTGGAATGAGGCGAAGCTTGCTGCAAACTTTCTGCCTTTGGACTCGGAGATTATCAAGCAGATCCCTATTCCCACGGTTACAATGTCAGACTCTTGGGCGTGGCAGTTTGAGAAATCGGGGATGTTCTCTGTCCGATCTGCATACAGATTGATTATTGATGTACGACATAGGAGGGGGGCCTGGATTGATCACAGCTCGGAGGCGTCGAGTAGAACTGAAGCTGCTAGCATGTGGAAGAAAATCTGGAATGTGAAAGTTCCGTCTAAAGTGAGAACCTTTGCGTGGTGGCTGGCGAAGTTGAGTTTGCCAACTGCGGATGTTTTACATGACGTCATATGGCAACAGAGGCTGCATGCAAATTGTGTGGGGTAGAGCTGGACGATTGGAGACATAGTCTTCTGGAATGTAATATGGCAAGGTGTGTGTGGGCTCTCTCTGATGAAAGCATATATGAACATGCAATGAACTGTCAAAGCCCGGATGCTCGCAACTGGTTATTCACCATGTTAGAGAGCCTGAAGCATGAAGATTTTGTCACAATGCTAGTCACTATGGGCTATCTGGACAGCGCGGAGAAAAGCATTGCATGAAGATGTGTTCCAGTGCCCGCTCTCAACTCATGGCTTCATTACGAGTTATCTACGTGACCTCAGCATGATCAAGGAGCCAAGGAGGCCAATGGGGGTGACCGTTAGAGGAGTCAGGAGGAGAGCTTGGATTGCTCCACCTACGGGCATGGCAAAGGGCAATGCAGATGGTGCTGTAAACCGCGCAGGTACAAAGGGAGCAGCAGCTGTAATTTTCAGAGATGGCAATGGACGCTTTCTGGGGGCCTCAGCGGTGGTTCTGTCAGGTTTGACAGATCCAGGAACGTTGGAAGCCCTTGCTTGTAGAGAAGCATTAACATTAGCTAGCATTGCCTCTGATTGCCTGGGTTTAGTACGTGATATTGCAGTTGGGAATCGAGGAAACTACGGCACGGTGATCACGGAAATTAGTAGGCGAAGAAATTTCCTAGAGCAGGTAGAGTTCAAGCATGAGGTGAGAGAGAGAAGCACCGGAGTGGGTGGGAGTGAGTGGAGGGTGGGCGTGTCTGTCTCTGTGGTGGGTTAGTGGGTCCTTTTTCTATAATTTAATCTTTCATAAAATTATTAAGTGTTCAGGTCAAAAAAATTACTGAGTATTGTTGTCTAGAATATACTAAATCTATCATAAATTTTTTGTAATCGAGCAGGTCATCATGTGGTTTTTGGACGTTAAATTTCATGGAGTATTGGACAAGAGATATTTTGTCTGGTATTCTTGAGCAGGTATATTGTGCTCGATATCACGTGTTATGTTATTTAAAAAAAATGGAGAATGTTAATTATAATTTGTTTTTCAACTATCGCTTCCAGATGGTGTTAAATTGTAATGTTTATGCAAACAATAACTATTATTTTGATTGAGTTCTGGATTTTAACTAATACAACGTGTGTGGATTGTATATTGTTTAGTCATAGGTTTATCACTAAACTAGAAATCAGATATATATTTGGAGACATGCGTTGCACGTGCGCGGCTACTAGTATGTAGGAAAAGGAAGGAGTACAACGCAGGATCTCATCGGCGCAGCCTGTTCCACCCTGCCCCCGCTTCTTCGATCTGTAGGGGACCTTCAGTGGCTTCTATCAACTTCTCTCAGATATGTCCGCTGAGAAGCAACCACCAGTTGAACAGCTCGCAAGTGATAGGATGGAGCCGGCAGCTGACTCGGCCTTGCTCAACACCCCGACATGCGAGATCACTTCCCCAACCTGTCGGCGGGCGCATGCAGCAACTCCCATTATGGTCCAGCGACGAATTGAGTGGGGTATGGAGACCTACATCAGGGTTGATCGGGAGGGCTCGTTCCACACATACCCTCATGTGGGTGGCCCGTTTCAGAGCATTGAGCAAGCTGAGGATGCTACTGATCGCTACCTTCATGCCCGTCGGGTCGACTCAATGTAAAGTTTCTTGACTTTGTTCTCTCTAGATTTTCATAGATCTCGTTTTCATGTATTCCAACTTCTATGATGAAGATATCCACAGTTTTTACAGCATGAATCAAGATGCCCCCAAGCTATTAGGTTATATAGAAACAGACAAGTTGATAATAAAAAGATCTGCCTGCATTATTTTTTTTATTCCTGCTGTTCAGGGGGCACTTATAGTTTCTGAAACATTTCGTGACTATTTCTGAGAGTTACCAAAATAGTGCGTAAATTTTAAGGATAGCTGAAAACTACATATAGATGCTATCCTTCCACTTTTTATGTTGGCATATGTTGTTATCTGATTATAAGTTGTTCAATAGGTAACCAGGCGCGCTCACGCTGCTCTGTTTCCTCGTCACAACAATTGGCTACATTAACTGCCGAAAGCAATGGGAGCATTTTGCCATTTTATATTATGCATCGAGAACCCATAGGCATGTAAAATGTTCAATGTTGTTAGTAGTTGATTTCACATAGTACGTAGTATCACTTTGTTCCCCAAGTTTTAAAATAGTATAATTCTATTAACCACATTAAATGTTCTGATGTAAACTAGGTGCGTGGAGAAAGCCGGTGTTTCCAAAGTTGAGATGGTTATAAGAAAATGTGTTTTCTGGCCAGATGGCACACGGAAGTGGCGTACAAAATCACATGTGCTCGCGAAAGCCCGTGATCAGATGAGCAAATTGGTTAATGCTGTCGCGGACCAGTATTATGAGGATCACACTCTTGTGGGGGTCTGCTCTCTTTCCCATCTTTCCTTGTTCCACTACTAGGGTAGCATTTTTATCTCATATCTGACAGTTACTTATCCGATCCATGTCTTTTACTTCAGGATTTTGCATATAAGCTCGAAGATATGATGGAGCACGAACAATTTCGCGAGAACAAGACGTGGTACCTTCATCTGAATTTCGTTGCAAAGGCTAAAGTAGCTGATGATGCGGAGGATTGCTGGGTCGATAAACAATTCTTTGTTGAACTCAAGGAAACCAAACGAGATGGAATAAATACAGAGTGGGTAGTCAGCTGTTTCTGCGTGGTTGAACCACTAGATAATGGTATTCTATACTCTTCTCTTAAGTTAAATATTTTGTTAAGTACAGTTTGTGGGCTCTGGTAATCTGAACATATCTGTTTGTGTGTATGGCTTCACTTCTCTGCATATCTATTTTAGCTCAAACATATAACTTGAACATATCTGTTTGTGGATATATTTACTTTGTTGAAATAACTTGTACATACTCTTGTCGTACTCCCTCCGTTCGGAAAAAGATGTCACAAAAATGGTCTATCTTTTTGTGACATCTTTTTCCGAACGGAGGGAGTAGCTAAAAGCTATGAATTGAACCTATCTTTCTGCATATGTCTTACTGTGTTAACATGACTTGGTCATACTTTTGTCGTAGCTTAGAGACATAACTTGGAATATATCTTTTTATCCATATTATATTTACTATGTTGACATGACTTGGACATACTCTTGTTAGCTCAAAGATACAACTTGGAACATATGGTCTATTTCTGCATAAATTTACAAAGCGGACATGTTTTGCCTCTGGTTATTCAGCTACTAGTATGTGTCTGTCAGTTAAATGATAATTAACCCTCCTCTCTTGTTTAATGACGTAAATCACCCCAACAAAGCTGATGCATACACTGGTGGTCATGTGCGCCCAGATGGGCCAGGTGGACTTCCGCCGATATGGAGCGACTCTGAAGAAGAGGTATGTCGATTTATTTCCTCTTGTGCTTGTAACATGTTTTTAAACTGATTTTTGTTTGTTTCCTTGTCAATTACATGTCTTACACCCTTCTTTTACAGGAGGACGCTAAGGAGCGTAGGATAAGACGTAGTTATGAGGTAAGGGCATATATTGTGTACCATTTCCGTTAACATGGTGTTGGTTACTTGATTGATTGTAATGCTTATTACTTCTGTGTTTTAGGACGAAGAACCTTTCGAGAGACCTTGATATTGCACACCTAAGGTGAAGAAGACTTGAGTACTTTCGACTAGATGTAAATTCTGCCAGCGTGTGATCTTCTGAAGTGGTAGACCTATAATTCAATAACTTCCCTATTTCCTGTTTCTAAGCTAGAGACAAGAAGTAGCAGGCATCTTAGAGTGGCATCGACAGATAATGCCATTTGGTTTAAGCTGAACCTAAGCTTTGTGATTTGATCGATATGATGTATCTTATGCCAGTGGCAGACCTTTAAATGTTAACTTCCGTAACTGGTAGGCCTAAGTAACTCTATTTTCCTGTTAACAAAAGGCATCTTGTCATTGAGCAATATATTTTGGTTTAAGATGAACCTAAGCTACCCTTGAAAACGTGCTTTCTGGATTCCACTGTCGATCTGTTTATAAGTTGGTTTCCTTAGAAAAGTAGTGCTGTCAATAGGTTCTGCTGGGTCATCTTTGAAAATCCATTCATAAAAGCTGTGGATGAGAGTGGAGAATAGATTGCATGTGCACTAATTGTGTATTGTAGTGGATAAAATTGTCCTGTGTATTAACAATTTAACATATACCACCATCAACCCGCAAAAAAAAAAAAAACAACCATCTTCTGGTCGAGTATTTCTGAAGACGATACAACAAGTTCAGCTTTGAAGACCAACTCTACTGTAGTCGTGTGCGTCAACATATACCACCATTCTCTGCTTTGCGTCGAAGATTGTTTAGGGGAAAGCAGAGGTGACGGGGACCAAAAACAAATTATACTTAAATGTGAAATAATCTTTGAATCTAGAGCCTAACAATTAAGTTCTTCCACCGCAAAAAAGAAATTTAGGTTCTTAAGATTTTTTCTGGAGTCTGGGATACCATGGCTCTCTTTGACCCTAGGGAAGTTCGGCCACTACCTATCAGTTTTTTCAACAAAGTAAATATATTCACATACTGACATACATATATGTTCAAGTTATAAACTTGAACATATCTATATGTGCCTCCCTCACTCCACATGGTGGAGCCACTTGTTGCGGCTCAGCGGTTGCTTCATCCAAGGCAGCACCACCAATGGCAATTCAGGGAGCTCGTTGCCATCTTCTCGGGCGTACTTTCAGGACAACCCTATCATCATTCTACGGAGACGTTTCTCCTCCTCTGAGATCGGCGAGACTGAGTCCACCGGTCCCACCTCATCTTCTCTCCGATTGGCGTCGTCCATGCTCCGGCATGGTAGCCAAGGCCTCAACCTCAACGCGGTTAGACGGACACCACTCACGTACATATACGGTGCAGCCACGGGTAGCCGCTAGTTGTTCAATGATGATGGTGTCGGCATATCCTGTTCGAAGAATGCTTCATGCTGGCGCGGGCTCAGACAATGCTGAGTTGCTTATTCTTAACTTTTTTTTTCATAATTTGGAGAAAACGATCGTACACTTTGTTCGAAAAGATGTTTATGTGTGCACAGAGAGATGCCATTGGCACCATGCATGATGTACATTATTCATAAAATAGGTTGATAAGAGTTCACTCCGCGGTTATAAAACAAGCCTTCTCCCTAACGGAGAAGACAAACACCTCACTCTAAAACGCACACTTACACTAAGAAGGAACCCGAGTCCTCTTGTTCTTCCTCCGCCTAGAGGATACTATACGCAAAATCCCACCACACCATAGGACTAGGGTCTTCACCGCCGATTTGTCTTGGGGCCCGAACCTGTTCATATCTTTGTGTCATTGTGATCACCCATAGGGATCTTGGCCTCATACCAATCTAAAATTTTATTACCGGTCCTATAAACAACGACACTAGACTAGTTCAACGTTGAATAGTCTTGTGGGAAAACCAAATTACCGGAGGTACCGACCTGCAGTGACCACAAACCTCCAAAAGAAACACCACATCATGTGTATGAGGAAAGGAGAGCTCGAGGTTTTGGTTCAGATCTGATGTGGGTTGGTCCCGATTTTCACGGATTTGTGCGGAAGGAGCGATGAACTCGAAGAACACGCGAAGAACGAAGAACATAAAGAGGGGAAAATCAACACACAAGGGTAAATAGCAAGTAGCAACCTGGCAAGACTCGATTGGTAACAGATCCCCGTGGGCAGCCCCCAATCCTCCTCTCCCAAGCACACCTTACTCTTAGAATTGTTTGTCCAATTGGTCAATCCAACCAACCCAATAGAATCACCCTAAGATGAAAGATTGGCAAGTAGCAAACTACAAGAGGAGCCTTGGTATCCACGCAGGGATCTTCTCCACAAGGGGAGGCCTTGGTTCATCTCCACAAGGGAGGCCTTGATTCATCTCCATAGGAGGAAAGAGACACTTGAGAAGGAGGAGCAAGGCTCTACTTAGTTCTCAAATCATAGTCTAACCCTAGAACTAGATGGGGAGGTTCTATTTATAGTCTAGGTGAGATAGGGGTGGATAAGTGAGGAGACACGGGTCCTCAGCCCGACAGATCCCCAACGTAGCGGTAGTACCGCCGGAGCCTGCGGTAGTACCGCTGGCTAGGCCTTTAGCAGCTTCTGAAGTCAACTCGGGCGGTAGTACCGCCAGGCCCAGCTCACAAGACCTATCAACTACCTCTCGCAACTCAAGTGGTGTATCACTCATTCCCTCAAAGTGAAAACACTCAAACTCGCATATGGTGGAGGCACTCAACTCACTCTCGCTCTCACCCAAGTGGGCTAAGTGGCTCTCATTCTCACATGGAATTGGTGCTATCTCATCATTGAAGCACATGAGGGTAGGCTCGGTTTCCTCATCTCCACACGCCTCCAAGGTTGAAGGGCAACTCCCATGCTCAACCTTCTCGAGCTCATCGCCTCCAAAGATGCATGCCATAGTTTGGCCATCCTCATTCAACGCATCCACCAATGTGATAGCATTGCTCATGCTCGCCTCCGTGGTCGAAGGGAGAATCCCATTCTTGACCATCTTCTTGTCGCCCTCATCTCCATTTGGGCACTCCCACATCATGTGACCATTGCCATCGCATATTGGACACGAGAGATTGGGACATTCTCGTGGACCATGGTCTTGGCCTTGGCAATTGTCGCATATGCGTTCTTCCTCATGCCATATAGGAGTCCAAGTGTCTCGGCGATCTCTAGGGTGAGGTGGTGGCGAAGGAGTGCGTTCATGGCGTCCACCATTTGAGCGATGAAGCTCTTGATATTCATTCTTTTGGTACGCTCGAGGTGAGTGTTGACGTTCTTGTCGAGGTTCATGACGTCCATGACGATCGCGTTGTTGTGGTGGTGGTGATGGTAGGCGGTCATGATGTTCCCCATTTGGGCGTTGACGCTCTTGAGGCGCGTTGGCATTGTTCACGCTAGGAGAACGTGGATGTTCCACGTGAAGACGATGTCGTTCATGACCGTCGCGCCTTGGGTTATCTTGAAGATCTTGTTGTGGTTCACCTTGACGAGGACCATGACGCGTATGGCTTGATTGTGACGACCTTGAAGTGCTTCTTGTACGGCTTGAGCGTGAAGGAGCTCGTTGTCGCGCAAGGTTGTTGATAGCTTCGGTCATCCGCTCCATGTTCACATTGATTTCGTTGAAGTTGGCATCATGAGTTTGGAGACGGCGCTCGTAGCGGCCTAAGCCATCACGAAGAAGGTGTCCAATATCAACGAACTCGTCAAGTGTAACATAGGCATGATCACCTTGAACTTCACCATGGATTTCCTCATCCGAGCTTGAGCTTCCGTTTGTACTTCCCCTAAACATTTTCTCAAGAAACAAGTGAGATGTGCGGTAAGGAAAACCAAGACAAACTATATCGCAAGTATAATGTGGCTTGAGAGGAGAGTATCCGGTTCTAACACCCAACACACACATTATGAGGATAGGAAGGTATGAAGTGGCAAACGAAACAAGCAAACCCGACGACAAGTATATTGTCAAAGGTAGAGAAAATCCACAATGATCAAATTACCAAAGAAACTCCAACCACAAAGTATCAAGAAACACACACAAAAGCAAATAATGGGGTTGGGCGACCAAAGGGCGAGCACTCGAAGATTAGCAACCTATCGAAGACTACGTGCTCAAATGTCACCCAACACAAGAAGGACGCTAGATCAATTGCTTTTTGTGGGCAACGGATTTGCACAAGAGTTAACACTCACACTCACTTTGGCGGTCTTAGCTTTGTCGCAACCTACAAGAGATGAAACTTGGCACCACTTGATTCTTTTTTTTTGATTTTGCTTTTTGACGATGATTCCTTCTCTTTTGCTAGTGCCAAGCTCTCTAACGATACACACTCGCCAATACTTGAAGATAAACACTCACGTGCAATGCCTCGCAATATCACCGAGCTAGTCCAATAGGTTAAGTTGCGCGAAAGGAAGAAGGGCTCACAACGGAATATGATGGTGGGGGAATGTCGAGTCCTTGGTGGCGTCGTCGCTTAGCGTTGATGATGCGTTGCTGCGGAAGCTTGTCGATGTCGTAGACGTAGGGCACACCAAGAAAGGACTCAAACCAAAGAGGAAATGCCAAAAACGAACCGAGGAAAAGAAAAAAATTCTGAAAAATCTGCCCTGGCGGTAGTACCGCTGCCTCCAGCGGTAGTACCGCTTCCTCGCGGTAGTACCGCCCGGTACCGCTGGAGGTACCGCTGCGCACGGATCTGCGCGAGTTTGACTCGAAATTGGGCGGAATTGGGCTCCAAAACTTTCTCGAATTCGTGGGAAATCGGCAAAATTAAGGCTAGGGAACGCAAACAAGGGTGGAGGGGGTCCTAAAGCAACAGATCCATGGAGAAAAACTACCAAAAACGCAACGAATCGACAGATCGGCTCGAAACAAGGCAAGGCTATTTTTGGTGGAAATTTTCGAATTTCTCAAAAACGAAGAAAAATTTGGTGGATTTCGGTGGAAACACAAATCAAATCCGTGTCAACCTAGAGCTCTGATACCATATGATGTGGGTTGGTCCCGATTTTCACGGATTTGTGCGGAAGGAGAGATGAACTCGAAGAACACGCGAAGAACGAAGAACACAAAGAGGGGAAAATCAACACACAAGGGTAAATAGCAAGTAGCAACCCGGCAAGACTCGATTGGTAACAGATCCCCGTGGGCAGCCCCCAATCCTCCTCTCCCAAGAACACCTTACTCTTAGGATTGTTTGTCCAATTGGTCAATCCAACCAACCCAATAGAATCACCCTAAGATGAAAGATTGGCAAGTAGCAAACTACAAGAGGAGCCTTGGTATCCACGCAGGGATCTTCTCCACAAGGGGAGGCCTTGGTTCATCTCCGCAAGGGGAGGCCTTGATTCATCTCCATAGGAGGAAAGAGACACTTGAGAAGGAGGAGCAAGGCTCTACTTAGTTCTCAAATCATAGTCTAACCCTAGATCTAGATGGGAGGTTCTATTTATAGTCTAGGTGAGATAGGGGTGGATAAGTGAGGAGACACGGGTCCTCAGCCCGACAGATCCCCGACGTAGCGGTAGTACCGCCGGAGCCTGCGGTAGTACCGCTGGCTAGGCCTTTAGCAGCTTCTGAAGTCAACTCGGGCGGTAGTACCGCCAGGCCCAGCGGTAGTACCGCTGGCCGGCGGTAGTACCGCTGCGGTACCGCTGGCGCTACCGGTAGATCGAACAGAGGGCCGTTTCCGGCGGTAGCCGCGGCGGTAGTACCGCTGGCTGGCGGTAGTACCGCTGCCTCCGGCGGTAGTACCGCCGCCTGGGACTTGTTCCCATTCTTCTCTCCTTCTCCTTCGTCTTGACGCTTCCTCCTCCTCTTCCATGCGTACGCCTTGGATGATCTTGAGGCTTGGACTCCCTCGGCATCTTTCCGGATATTCGTACTCGTCATATCAAACCTAGCATAACAAAAGGGTAGATGCTCAAGTAGTATACCATCCAAAGGGGCACGAAATGGGTTCTCGTTGAGGAATGAGTTCACCTTTGAGTTCGATGACGACATGGGGTGTGTTGGGTTGCTTAGGGCAGGTTGCACTACATCAAGATCTGTCGTGGAAAATGAAAGTACGTCGCCTAAATTTGTAGTTATACTAGCGATATTTATTTAAAATCAGATGGTGTAGTCTTAAAAACCAACGACACGGTCATTTAAAACTTTTCGTTACGGGATTGTACAACTTGAAACATGGTATGTCGTTGGAAATCGAATTTACTTTTGAACAAATGAATATGATATCATTTTTAGATGTTTGATACTTCCTCCGATCCGAAAAAAGCTTCGGACATGATACGTAGGACGTGTGCTGCCGAAGCTGTTATCTTCCGACCGTTTTTACAGACCGGAGGGAGTAATATTCTTTTTATTTAGATTTTTTTTGACCTGCTTTTTATTTTGATTTTGATTTGGGGTCGAGTGACTTTGCAGCCATAGACAATTACAACACGCCCATAGAGCAGTTCACCTACAGCTCTGCGAGGGCCCACCGTTACTTACACACGGCAACGCCTCTGCCCCGGGCTCCTCCCCTGGTATTTTTAGCCAAATCTGGCCTTTTTCGGAACTAACAACTTATCTGGCCCTTCCTGAGAACTAATTCCAAATCTGACCCCTCGTGTCGGCGCCAACGCAGATGGCGCCGACATCGTGCAGGTCGGCGCCAACCAAAACTGGCACTAGATCGGCCAAAGAGGTCGGCGCCATTGCAATTGGCGCCGACCCGACTTCGGCGACGATTTGGCCTGGCGCCGAACTGCACGACGTCGGCGCCGTTTGCGTTAGCGCCGACCCGAGGGGTTAGATTTGGAAATAGTTTTGCCGAGCGGCCACAGTTCCGAAAAACGGCCAGATTTGGTTAAAAATACCCTCCCCTGACCCTGAGCCGGACACACCTCGAAACCCTAGCCTCTTCGGCGGCCATGGCGTCGGCGGCGCCTAAGCGGTGCTACTACGAGATCCTGGGGCTCTCCCGCGACTGCTCCCCGAGCGAAATCAAGCTCGCGTTCCGCCGACTCGCGCTAACCCTCCACCCCGACAAGCAGGCCCCGGGCTCCGACGTCGCCGCCGCCACTGCCGCCTTCCAGGAGCTGCAGCACGCGCACTCCGTCCTCTCCGACCCCCAGGAGCGCGCCTACTACGACTCCCACCGCTCGCAGATCCTCTTCGCCGACCCCGCGTCCTCCCTCTCCGGCTCCGGCTCCGCCTCCCCCGTCCCCGACCTGTTCTCCTTCTTCTCCACCTCCTCCTTCTCCGGATTCACGGACTCCGGCCGCGGATTCTACAAGGTCTATGGCGACGTATTCGACAAGGTATACGCGCAGGAGGTCGCCTACGCCGCCGCATGGGCATCCCCACCGACTCCATCGCCACGCCGCCCGTCATTGGCAACCTTGACTCCTATTACACCCAAGTCACTGCCTTCTACAACTACTGGCTGGGCTTCGGCTCGGTCATGGACTTTGGGTGGGCGGCAGAGTGGGACGCCTCACGTGGGGAGAGCCGCCGTGATAGGAGGCTCATGGAGGAGGATAACAAGAAGGCAATGCGCAAGGCTCGTAAGGAATACAACGATGCTGTCAGAGGGCTGGCAGCCTTCTGCAAGAAGAGGGATAAGCGGGTGGTGGATATGACCCTGAAGAAGAAGGCAGAGGAGGCAAAGAAGAAGATGGAGGAGATGGAAAGGAAGAAGGCAGAGGAGAAGAAGAAGAAGGAGCGGGCGATGGCCTATCAGGAGCCTGAGTGGGCGAAGGTGAATGAGGACGAGTTAGTGTTCGAGGAAGAGGAGGATGAGGAAATGAGGGATAAGAGGAAGGAGGAGCTGTACTGTGTGGCGTGTAATAAGAAGTTTAAGTCAGAAAAGCAGTGGAAGAACCATGAGCAGTCTAAGAAGCATAAGGATAAGGTGGCTGAACTGAGGATGGCCTTTAAGGAGGAGGAGGAGGCTCTTAAGGAAGCCGTTGAGGAGGCGGGAGGTGAGGGGGAAGATAGTGTAGGGTTCGATTTTAAGCCTGCGGATGAGTCAGAGGAGAGTGATTGGTCAGATGCTGCAGAAGAGTTGGCTGAAGAGTTGGACGAGGGCTTGGAGATGGAGGATGAAGAGAATGGTGATAAGGACTTCGATAATGTGGAGCAGGAGGTTGGTTCATTTGATGAGAAGAGTGTTTTGGAGGCGATGTTGTCAAGCCGCAAGAACAAGGAGAGCGGTTATGTGGTTCCTGAAGAGGAAGCTCCACCTGTTGTTGCAGAGGATGCTAATGTTGTTGCAGAGGACGATAATGTTGATGATAGAAGTTCTGCAGTTAATACTGTCAAGAAGAAAGGACGACGGAGGCGCGCAGCAAAGAAGGGACAAGATGAAGGTAATTATGCTGACAGTGGAGAAGGTATGAGAAATAATGTTCCACATGAGGAATCTGGACATGATAATGGTGCAAATGGTGCTGGTGATAAGATGGAAGATCCACTCTCTTCAAATGATGACGAGGCATCGTCAAGCAAAGGAGATCAACTGAAAGGAAAAAACGACAATCCTAAAAAGAACAAAAAGAACAAGAAAGGTGCAGAGAAGAAACCAACCGTTCCTGCTGAGAAAAAGAGCACGTCAAAGGGAAAGAAGCAAAAGGTACATTCATACTCATCGCTCCTTATCAGTCCATAAGACCTTATATAGATTATATTTGTATAGTCGACAGCAAGCTTATCATGATTTTGGTGCTGTGATTGAACCTTGTAATGTTATTTCATTCTGATAGCAAAAACTATTTGAGCTATATACCCAAACCTAAGTTCTTTATAATCACCTAACCGCTCGAACCACTTACTACAAATGGTTATATTGAAGATGTGTGGATAGGGAGTCTTTTGTTGCTGAAGAACCAATTAGAACACTGTGTACAGCAGATAACTATATGTTTTGACTATGAATACACCATTAGAGAGCCACCTGCAGAAGAGTTGAATTTACGAATAGTGATAGGTCCTAATATCTAGTATATCAGCGAAGGTTGTGTCTAGCATGCTTGACGAACTTCTAGCAGGTCTGTCACTTCATAATAGTATTATTTAATTATAGTGTGGACTTCAAACATGTTATTTGTAGGAATAGGAATGGGAATATAGGATAGTCGGTAGTCGCCTTTATGACAACTCTGTATGATGATCAAGCCTGCAGATGGGGATGGGATTGAGCGGGTTCTATTTTTTGTATTTGTCTGTCTTGTTGATAAAAAGAAACTGAACTGATAATTTTGTTATCAAATACTCCCTCCGTCCCAAAATAAGTGTCTCAAGTTTGCCCAAAAGTGGATGTATCTATATGTGAAACATGTCTAAATACATTCACTTTTGGGCAAACTTGAGGCACTTATTTTTGGACGGAGGGAGTACTAATTAGCATGATATCTGTCGTCTTCCACACTCACTTGTGGAATTGCTGTTGTTTGGTAAAATGAAAATGGGCCACAAAATCCAAGTTAGACTCGTCTAGATACAAATGTGATCTTGGTCCATATCTGCCACCTGAGATCGTACTTCTACTTCTTACATTTTGTAAAATAAAGCTGAGGATGACTTAGTATAGGTCATATTTATATAGTTTGCTGACATTTATCTGCATAATAGGCAAGGAGTAACCTGAGAGAAGATAGGGACTTGTGTTTTGTTAGTTGCATGCTCAATTATCATGTGATGTGTTTCTGTGGTGCCTGTTGAAGGAAGTCGGTATAGAATAGAAGCTCTTTTAGTTTCCTGTTTTTTCTTGTCATGTTTGATATTTCCTGATGTGCTTTGCTCCCCTAATGAAACCCGCACGTTAGTTGCTTTTGCGTGCAGAGAATCTACAATCAGTTGTTTTTCACTATCGTGGTTTGTACTAAGTATAGACGCACAGCAGGGAGTTGATTTTTTTAAATCCTGAGCTCCCTTACTCCCTGCTTTTCAATAAACAAGTTCAAGATGGTGTTTACAAGTATAAAAGAATTCTGAAATTATTGACATATCCACTTGTCAGAATATTTCTATTCACACCCAAATTTGGTAAAAAATAGTTGAATAGTTGTCCGCACGAATAATCGAAGCATGAAGGGTATAGTAACTTGCGCACACAATTTGTTGTCTTTGTATTTCAGATTTTGCAAATTCGGAGTTCTTTCACATGCACATGTCTGAATTTTGTGAAAGGCACATAATTTCTGAATATCAGATTCCACCAACTGCTACATGGGGATGATGTGTAATATAATTTGGATAGTTCGTGAGGAGAATATGAATCTGCATTAGTTCTTTTAGTAATCTATACTTCTTATAAAGTAAAACCCCACTAACATGCATTAAATTAGTCTATCTCTACATGCAAGGTGTCCACATCATTCATTATTTGAGCCATTCATTTATCCATGTCATCACCACATCATCCATTATTTGAGTCATTTATTTATCCATGTCATCACATATTTATTAATGATATTCATCCATCCATGCAAGCTATTCACATTATAAAATCTTTTAGCCATACAATTTTCCATATCATCAATTTTTAGCAGTTTAAATATACAAACATTTCATATTGATGAAAATTTAGACTTTTGACTATTGTGGCTAATCAAACCTCCATATTCCCATGCATCAAATATTTTTTCCTTTATACTATTCTTTTAAAAGTTCCTTTATACTATTTTGTGAAAGGCACATAATTTCTGAATATCAGATTCCACCAACTGCTACATGGGGATGATGTGTAATATAATTTGGATAGTTCGTGAGGAGAATATGAATCTGCATTAGTTCTTTTAGTAATAACACTTGATGCTACATGCCATTGTATTAATTAATGACACTATCGACATTGTTCCAGGAGGTCGCGAAGGCACGCAGTAATGATTGTGAAACATGTGGAGACACTTTTGATTCAAGGTACACTTGAGATCAGTGTTCATCACCCTGTCCCACTTTTATGTCACTAACTCAAATAATTGCTTGTTTCAGGAGCAAGTTGTTTTCTCACTTGGAAGAATCAGGTCATGCGGTGATCAAGCAGAAAAATCGTTAAGGGGGGGCAATAATTATACTTTTTTGAGCATTCTCTATCCCAGTTGACGCTGCTAGGTTAGCACCCCAGCAACAAAGTGTCGTGCCATTCTTGTAACTTCTCTTCTTTTGGGGCCGCCATATCTGGTTTGGACCTGCAAATGCTCTCCACTGTGAATGAGTGTTGTGAGTTGTGGCCTGTTACCTGTGACCCAACTTTAATTGGTATCTATAGACTAGTAGATCAAATTTTCCTTCCCCTTTCTCTGTACGAAGGAGCTGTCATTTGTTGACATTCATTAACAGTGATAACAGAACTGATTGCTAACATCGGCATATGCCACTTGTCCTCCAGGCATGTGATTTTGGCTGCAAATACAACGTAGAGTGTACTTCGCAAACATCACAGTACTGTTTTTGTAGCATGATATCCTACTCAAATGGAACTTCAGTTTGCGCAGAATGAAAATCAACCAGTTTTTACTTTCATTTTATATCACATGGAAAATTGGAAATCTTTTTTTAGATACCACTTAGGATGAAACATGCAAGCGGGATGCCGTGTCTCTGCTTACTCTAAATTTCTAGTCGGTAATATTTTTAAAAACAGTATTGGGCTAGCAAGTCATGCAAGCGGGATCCCGCCTCTTTCTTGCCAGATTCTGGAACTGGATCAATTGGGTGATATTATCAGAGATTCTGGAGGCAACTTTGAAGTCATGCAAGCGGGATCCCGCCTCTTTCTTGCCAGATTCTGGAACTGGATCAATTAGGTGATATTATCAGAGATTCTGGAGGCAACTTTGTGGCGGCATGCTCAGACTATGATGCTTACGCAATTGATGTAGCATCAATGGAAAGCCTTGGCTTTGCTTGCTGGACTGAGGCTAGCTGAGCAAGTTGGATGTCAGTCTTTTATGGTAGAGTCTGACTCGATGGAATTAGTGCAGGCTGTACTCGATCCTTCAGGATACAGGGGAACAGGTGGACTGCCGGCAGCTGATAGCTTCTCTCAACAAGGCCCCAACACTGTCCGCGAGAAGCCGCACACGAGTTTGCGCGCTATAGTGCTAGTCAGGATACAGGGGAGTTTTGGTTTGGAGAACCTCACTAGTTAACGATCGGATTATTATTCAATAAAGTTGCCTGGACGTTTAATTTTTTTTTGGGATAAGCAGATCCCGCTTGCATCCCAACGTAAAATATCCACGAGGTATGATTTATTTAAAAACAAAATTGCATATTTCCATCAAGTCATACCAAATAGTTCTCTGTCTTAAAATCCTACAAATGAAAAACAGAAAATAGCATCCTCCAAAATCTCTTTCAACGAAAGAGGCTCTAAAACTCTTCCCTAAAAAGCCCATTCAAATGGGAACTTTTTTTTTTAGACAGAAGGCTTGAAATGAGCCCAGCTTTGAATTAACAAAGCCAACAACCGGCTAACAGTTACAACTTACAAGGACCCGCTGGCGAAACCAGCTACAACACACCCACCCAACACACACTCCTCACAAGCAACAAAGGCCACAAAGGAGATACACCAAGCAACTAGCTTGATCCACAGTAGGCGCCTGGGCTTCTGTTGCACGGAGACGACGCAGGCGAAATCAAAACCAACAGACCTCCACCACACCAAGAACACCACCACCAAGGGCACATCGTCGAGGAAGGGGCCTAGCAGTGTTTGGGAATCCAAAGGCAGGGGATTGCAGCAGCGCCTCCAAGAAGGTGAACGGCGGAAAGACATCGTCGCTGCTGGCAGAGACAAGTCCTGCAAAGCTTTCACCAAAACCCGACGGCCAACCCTAGAACAAATCATAGGGCGATTCACAAGCCACTACCCGGTAAAACCTTCACCGGACACACAGCGCCAGGCAAGCGGGGTGGTACGGAGAGACGGTGTCCGAACGTCTAGAAAGAGGAGAGATCTTCATGACGATGCCTCAACAGGGGAACAACACCCGAAGGCGTTGTCATCGTCAGCACTGGACAACTCCAGTGCACGGTTTTCACCGAGACCTGTCCAAACCAGACATCGGCCGCCGCCACGAGGACGCGGAGAAGACATCAATGGACGCCGCCATCAGCCTCCAAACCTCGAGAACTCGGTGCACTGGATAGAACTCAGAGCACCGGAAAAAGCACGTCGGAAGTACCCAAGACCAACTGGAGCTTGGGTCGGCCCGGCCAAACCCATATCCGGCCCAATGGACCCTGGATCTGGGCAGACTCATGGACCACCATGGTGGTCGGGCACCGCCGGCACGACCACGCAGGGGCGACTATCGACGAGGCGGCACACGCCCATGGCCGGACGAACGCCGGCAAGGCGGCGCACGCCCTCGGCCGGCCGCCCGTCAGATCCAAGATCTGGAGGATCCCCGCACCAGGGCGGAGAGAGCCTCACGGGCGGCGCGGTGCGACACACTGCTACCAACGGTAGCAAGCGGACGACGGGGGGCAGGGCGACGCCGGAGCTCGGCCCGAGCCCCTTCGAGGGGAGGCGGGGGGGAGCCATGGCGCACCATGGCTGCAAGGACTGAGGTGGGGACTTGGATTTTTGGGGAGGGGAGCGCGCGGAGGAGGCTCCCCGCTGCCGCCGTCCGCCGAGGAGCGGCCTCCTCCGGCAGCAGCGGGGCTCAGAGGGCGCGGCGGGGCTGGTTTCTGGCGGCGGTGGTGCGGGTGCCTCGGAGTTGCCCGAGAGCGACCCGGAGGCGGGGGGGGGGGGGGGGGGGGGGGGGGGGGGGGGGGGGGAACGATGTTCTCTTAGGTCCAGATGATTCAAATGGGAACTTCACGAATGGAACTTACAATCTGCTTCCCGTATCAAAGTCCTTTCCCTCCCTGTTTTACTTACTTCCTACGCCTTGTGGCATGAAGAGCTGCAAACATGAAGAACAGATGAAAGGATGGGGCAACCGATGACTTTGTGCGCCGGTGACCAGATGAAGCCATGAGCGTTGCTACAGCCGGCGACGAACATGAGCAGCATGAACACTGGGCAGAGTACACGTTTTCTTGACGACTTCTGGTACTCCCCGAATTAACACGATGTCCCAGAATGTGGCAACCGATCACTTTGTTCTCCTGTGACCCGCTGAAGCCATGAGTGTTACCACAGCGGCGATGAACATGAGCAGCATGAAACCGAGCAAGGTGTACGTTTTCTTTGACGACTTTCGGTACTCCCCGAACAGCACAACGCCTCAGAATGTGCTCACAAGTGGCAACGCCTGATGAACATCAATGCAAGAATCAGTTAGTATCACAGGTGCAAAAAAGTTCAGTCTTCTCTCTGAACATCTCCTAAGTTGCTAGCATCTTAAAAGTTAACAACCACAGGTTATGCTTTAGAGATGCAATATTTTTTTCAACATCTTGAATCACACAAAATGAAAACAGGGTGGGTTTCTCTTCAGAAACTAGACATTGATTAACAAACCTCAACAGCATCAGAAGCAGCATAACCAGCAGCCTGACCACCCATGAACTGGAAGCCATTGCCGAAACCGCAAAGCAAGCCGGCAAGAAGAGCCCATTGCCTGCCATCCCAGTCATTCAGATAGGCCTTGAAGGATGACTTTGGCACGCCGGCCATTGGACGATAGAGGAACAGGATGTTCAACCCGGTACCGATGGCAAAACACGAGATGGAGAAGTAGAAGAAGGCAGTGTAGACCACCAGATGCGGGACGCCGTCTTTCAGGGTGTGCCACTGGTCATTGGTGGCCAGGTTCAGCGCTGGGGAGAAGAGCGACAAACAGACGCCAGCAAAGAAAACTATCCCAAGCCCCATAAGGGTGCTTGATCCAGATACCTGGAAAAGAAAGAAGACTAGATCAGTTCATTGGTACTGTGATAACAATTGTGCTTCTCACTTTTGAGCACGAGGTTTAGAACGAAGATCACATACTGGCTGAATTATTCTACAGTGATGACTTCTAACAGAATTACTAGTTTACCTTGATTGAACGCCGATGTTCGAGCTCAGTTAGGTATTCTGCAGTTCCTACTTTAGCTCTGGTGGCATATTCTACAGAAGCTCCATTCTCAATGTCCACTTGAGCATCTGAAATAGGCAAAGTTAAGAACTAGATTCTGCAACTGCAATACATTAACAGTGCCAGTAGTTCATACAATCATGCAACTCGTATGATACCTTTATCTGTAAGTTGATTGCTTGGCTCTGTACCTCCATTTTTTCTGTTAAATCACATGTTGTAATGATCAGAGGAGGAAATATAAGATATAAAAGGGGTTACAAAGATTGACACCGAGAGAACCTAACAGAGTAAGTTAACCAGAGGGTACTGTGACCCGGTTTCTCGGTGTGGGACAAAATGTGCGAGAAAGTGAGACCATGTTACCCAAGTTTGT
This sequence comes from Poa pratensis, assembly GCA_947311845.1. Classification (NCBI taxonomy): domain Eukaryota; kingdom Viridiplantae; phylum Streptophyta; class Magnoliopsida; order Poales; family Poaceae; genus Poa; species Poa pratensis. The sequence goes on along the minus strand of CAMZMU010000116.1, from coordinate 27,707,141 downwards.
ACCTTAGTTTTTCCTTATTATCAGCTGCATTGGAAGAGTGGACACCCGTGCCAAGGATGACTGCAACAAGGAAGCATGCCACTCCAGTGAAAAGAATATCTGCCCTGTTGATGCGGTTGTCCAGGAAGTAATTCACCGTTGTGCCTGAAAATACAAGGCGCAAGTTACTGGAATAATTCCAAGAAATACAGGGAGAGCTGAAGATATGTTTAATTATTATATCAGGACACAGTAGAGCCAACAGGTAATTTGGTGCATCCACTGGATTGACCGGAAATGTTCATTCAGTTCACATATCAAATTTGTTGTACTCATATGCTGAAAGCTGCTCTTAAGATGAAGGGTTGACATATCTTCGATCTGTTTAAACATTATACAATAATGGCTTGATAATGAGCTGTCACTAGCAGAGGAGATGAACTTACCGATTACAACAACCATGCTTGCAACGATAACCTCAGTAACTGATAGACCCACATATGCCCAGGAATACTGTGTACAAAGGTTCCCAACACTGAGCACAACCCCCCTGCCAGTGCAAACAGCACTGAAGGCCAGTTGTCCTTCATCACACAAAAATTCAGAGTCAGCAAACTTGACGAACAATTGATCGTCGCATTGTGAAGTTCTTGCATAAATAAATAAAACAGCAAACCTGACTGAGCTGGGTGAAGAAATTGGGCATGTTTTCCTTGCTTTCCCCAAGCTGGCCCAAGGTAAGCGCAATGAGGACCGCAGCGAGGAGGTTCGTTATGGAGTAGTCGAGGTACGTGTGCTGCGGCAGCCGCCCTCTGCGCTCCAAGAGGGTGAGCAGGGCTGGCCATGTGCCCAAGAAGAATAGGGAGGCACACATGAGAGCAATGGCTCCCCCTTTGTCTTCTACGACGAACATCTTGAGGCCTTTCTTGGTGGAGAACAAGGTATTCGGTATATAGACTATGGAGGGCCTTCAACCACCTGCAGGCATAATGTGATCGAGAGATTTCAGTTAATTTACTAATCTGTAATTGTGGTACAAATGATTAAAAAAAAACACACACTGCTTTCTTCATCTCCACAGAGCTTGGATGAACTGAACAACGATTAAGGAGCAATAATATCGTAAAACAAAAAGTTAAAACACACGTTCGTTCCAACATCCACTCCAATTATTCAGAACCGAGCATTGGTCAAACACGAAAATGTTGCAGTTTTCTGAAACCCAAATTTAAATTTGCACAGATCAGAATAACAGATTCAGCCAAAGTCCAACTTGATCAGCGCGTGTTAAGTTTCAGGAGTGTGCTCTGCACGCGGAGATCACCAGCGGAAGTGGGGCTTAATTTGTGGCTAGTTTAGAAAAAAAATTGGAGCGAAGAGAGAGACAATCATCAGCTGTTTAAATGGTGGAACGTGTTGCAGCGACATCTAATGGTGGAACGTTTCAGACTGCGGCCGGATCGGAGGACGGAGGTGAATGAAAACCCTCTCAAAACCCTCACACACCCACCGGCCGAAACCCTCCGCCTCGCGAGCGGCTGCCCACCTCCGTCGTCCCCGCCTCCACCGGCGAGGTAGCCGTCCCGTTCGCCTCCGAGTCCCACCACGCTCTCTCTGCTCGTTCCGGCCGTAATTCCACGCACTTCTCGTGCGAGTAGTCGGTCATGGCCCCTACTCTACTCGTCGGCGCAGCGAGCCCCGGCCCCCGATTGATCGGCAATCGAGTACATACGCGTAGCAGGATCGGAAGAAGTACGTACCTGGAGGAGAAGACAATGAAGCGCGCGATGAAGGAATCCTTTTCGTTGAGAGAGAGCTCCTCAAGAGCTGGGCTATGTCCGGTGGTGTGTTTATATAGTGGGTCGAGATCGGCGGGGGTTCTTTTCCTTGGCGACTACGTACTGCAACCCACTCCGGTTTGTGTTCGCGAGGGAGGAGCCGTTGGCGACGCTGGCGGGAGCGCCACGCCACCGGGAGCGGGCCGGATGGTGAAACGGGCTGAAAGGCCCATGAGCGTTTTGGGCGACATCCTCTTCCTTCCTCCAGATCTCTGACCGAGGGGTCAGTGAGTTGAAGTCGAAGGCAGAGTTTCTCCTATTGATCTTTCTGCTCGCCGCCTCGCCGGGACGCGTGGTCCTCGCAGCTCAGGGTTCGCATCGTAATGTCTGTTCTCACCTAATGTCTGTCAGTATGGCCGGAAAGACAAAGGGGTATTTGCACTCTTTTCTCCTTCTCAATCCAAGACTTCATTCTTCTTCATTTTTGTTATACAGTGTGTTCTGCAATGCTGTTTACGTCTGGTAGCAAAAACTATCTGAGACAGCCATATATGCAATCTCAAGTGCTTGAGGAGCCCCCTAACTGCTCAAACCACTTAAAAGATGAATGATTGCTCATAGTCGGATAAGGAGGCTTTTTGCTGCTGAAGAACCACTCAATTAGAACGCTGTGTGGAGCAGATAATAGTAGGTTTTGACTTTCTTTCTTTTTTAACGAAAGAGCAGTCCAGTCTGCTGTTTCATTGATAGTAGTAGAAGTAAAAAGAGTACAAAGGAGATGTACAGAAACAAGAAAAAAGACTAAAATACAGCAGCAAAAACAGCTAGCACAGAAAAACCCCTAATCTGGCTCTCTAGGTCTTAGTAGCATACTTGCGGCCCTTGGTCTGCAAGCCGATCGCCACAGGTTTGCTTCCTGGAGGATGTCCATCTTCGAGGAATATCTTGCCATTCTTGGAACTCTTCTTCTTCTTTTGGGCGACATCAGGCCATTCTTGTACTCTTCCTCCAGGCATGTGATTTTGCCTGCACATACTCCTCTGTAAAGTTGTGTGTTACTGTTATCAATGCTGTTGTGCCTGTTAGGTTTACAACATGGCATTGTTTCTGTACTATCCTGTTCGTGAATGGAATGTGAATTTGTGCAGAACCGACATGTTTATTTTGTAGTAACAGAACCAAATCAACCAATTTGTACATGCATCTGAACAATCAAATTCTAAGCTGAACTTCACATGGAATCATAACATAATAACTTGGTAAACCATCTTTCCTACCTATCTGCCGATAGTCTTACAAACCGATACCACATCATTTTTCATATGATTCGGCACTAACTTGAAGTTGAAAGACACCAAATTTTCTTTCCTTTTTTTTGTGATTATGTACAGCTAAAACTCCATTCAAACGAAACTTCATGAATGGAATTCACATTGTGTTTGCTTGGCCTGCTTCCTGTGTCAAGGCCATCTCCTTTGATGTCTGAATTTCTTTGTCTTCTGACAGAAAGAGCTGCAAACTAGAAGAAAAGATGGGGCAACCGATCACTTTGTGCTCCTGTGACCTGATGAAGCCATGAGTGTTGCTACAGCGGCGATGAACATGAGCAGCATGAACACAAGCAGCGTGTACGTTTTCTTCGACGACTTCCGGTACTCCCCGAATAGCAGGATGCCCCAGAACGTACTCACAAGTGGCAATGCCTGATGAACAGCAATTCTGAAGCAGTTAGAATCATAAGTGCAGGATTTTTTCCTCTTTTGGCTGAAGATATTGTAAGTTTCTACCATCTTAAAAGTAAATTAAATTATACTATCTGTGTGACCACAACCAATGCTTTAAAGGTTCAGTATTTGTTCAACATCTTAAATCACAGATTGCAAACATGGTGAGCTTCTCTCCCGATGTGAATAAATAAAAAATTGGCACTGATTAGACAAACCTGAACAGCATCAGCAGCAGCATAACCAGCAGCCTGACCACCCATGAACTGGAAGCCATTGCCAAAACCGCAGAGGAAACCAGCAAGAAGAGCCCATTGCCTGCCTTCCCAGTCATTAAGATAGGCCTTGAAGGATGACTTTGGCACCCCGGCCATTGGATGGTAGAGGAACAAGATGTTCAACCCGATACCGATGACAAAACATGAGATGGAGAAGTAGAAGAAGGCAGTGTAGACCACCAGATGGGGGACACCGTCTTTCAGGTGTGCCACTGGTCATTGGTGGCTAGGTTGATCGCCGGGGAGAAGAGAGAGAAGCAGATGCCAGAAAAAAAAACAATCCCAAGCCCTATGTAGGTCCTTGATCCAAATACCTGGAAAAGTAATAAGCTTTGTCAGATCAGTTGAGTGCTGTTGCAACAACAGTTATGCTTCTCTGTTTTCAGCATAAGGTTCAGAGCAAAGGTATATACTATCTGAATTATTCTACGATGATGATTATATGACAGAATCACAAGTTGACCTTAATGGAACGCCGCTGTTCGAGCTCAATTAGGTATTCTGCAGTTCCTGCTTCAGCTTTGGTGGCATGGTCCGCAGAAGCTCCATTCTCCATGTCCTTAGGAGCATCTGAAATAGGCATAGTTAAGAATTAGAATCTGCAGCTGTAAATTGCATGAATAGTGCCGGTAGTTCATACGATCATTCACCATATACACGATACCTTTGTCTATAACTTGTTCGGCTGTCGCCGTACCTCCATATGTCCTGTAAAAGTTATGCATTCAGAGCAGCATATAAACACAAAATGAATTTTTAAGAAGATTCACACTTAAACACCCAACAGAGGTAAGTTACGAAGTGGGTAAGGTGATTTGGTTACTCAGCATGGCGAAAGTAGGAACAATTTACCCAAGTTTGTAGCTATTCGTCGATTCATTTAATTTCTTTTCATTATCAGCTGCATTGGAAGCGTGGACAGCAGAGCCAAGGATGACTGCAACAAGGAAGCATGCCACTCCAGTGAAAAGAATCTCTGCCCTGTTGATGCGATCGTCCAGGAAGTAATTCAGTGTTGTGCCTGAAAATACAACATGTTCAACTTGGCGGAATAAATATCCAAGAAATAAAGACGCGGCACATAATTTATCAGATTGTTCGAGGACATATGGTAATAATAGTAGAACCAGTGCTCTTTTTGGTCCTTTTTTCCTTTATTCTTTTCTATTTCGTTTTGAATCCTTGTACTCTACTCCTTCTACTATCAATGAAATTGCAGCTCCGACTGCGTTTTCTGTCAAAAAAAAAAAGTAGAGCCAGCAGTTTGTTTTGTGTAGCTACTGAATTATTTGGAAATTTTCCTTATGAGATCAAATATCTCGTCCTTCTATCGTGAATGCTATTATCTTCTTTCTAGAATACTATGAATGGTTTTATTGACATCAATGGCTGGCATTTTTTCAGATGCCTACATCTATAAAGTGCTTGATAATGAGCTGACTAGGATCAACAAACCAATTCTCTGAAGTAACTTGAACTAGAGTGCTAAATAATTGCTTCCCTCCTGTAACTCTCAATAAGTATAGGTTGTGATCAAGAATTACGTGCCTCAAATGTATAATCAGAAGCATATACCCACAAAAAGAAAGTGTAATCAGAAATATAAGTAAGAATATCGATGTGGCTTTAACTAGTAGAAGAGATCAACTTTACCTATTACAACAACCATGCTAGAGCTGATGACCTCAGTGACCGAGAGACCCACATATGCCCAAGCATACTGTGTAGAAAGGTTCCCAATACTGAGTACAACACCCCCAGCCATAGCAAACAGTACTGAAGGAAAGTTGTCCTTAAACACAAAATTCAATTCAGAGTTAGCAAACCGCCGTCCGTGGAACAAATCGATCTTTTCATAAATTGTTTCTTCATATGAAACTGCCAATAGCTAACCTGGCTGAGCTGAGTGAAAAAATTGGGCATGTTGTGCTTGGGCTCCCCAAGCTGGCCGAAGGTAAGCGCAATGAGGACCGCAGCGAGGAGGTTCGTTATCGAGTAGTCGAGGTAGGTGTGCTGAGGCAGCCGTCCCCGGCGCTCCAAGAGGGTGAGCACCGCTGGCCATGTCCCCAAGAAAAGGAGGGAGGCACACATGATAGCAATGGCGCCCCCCTGTCCTCTATGATGAACATCTTGAAGCCTTGTTTGATGGACAACAGGGAGTTCAGTAGGGGGCCTTGAACCACCTGCAGGCATCATGTGAGAGATTGATTTGGATGCAGATTGACAATAAAACCATGGGTTATTTTTTCTGTGAAAAGCTTGGATAATCTGGATCTCTTGTTACAAGGAGCAACAACAACATGACAAAAACTAGAAGAGAAAAAACTCAAAGAACAATTACAACCTCTACAAGAAATTTTTCAGTTGTTGAGAACCTAGCATCAACAAGGAAGTTTATAAGAACCCAATTACCACAGATCAGCTTATCCAGAGAATTGAAAAAGAAAGAAAGATGTTGAACCGTTATACTACTGGCCCATAAGGCCCAGCCCAAGTGAAGACCTAGAAGAGGTGAAGCCAGCACGTTGCTCTCTGTGCTACACAAGATACTCAAGCCAGCCGCCACAGCTAGGTGAGCTCAGCTCGGGACTACATGGTATCAGAGCGCGGGCTTCCGGCGGCGGCGGCCGCGGCGGTGGTGTAGTCACCGGCGAGGCGGTGGTGGTGTGGTCGCCGGCAAGGCGGCGGGGTTCTTGCAGCAGCGCGGCGGCGGCGTGTGCAGGTTGTGTGCGTGCGAGAAGCAGCCGTGGAAGAGCTGCGACCAAGGGAGAGGAGCTGGACGTGCTGCTACTGCTGCGTGCAGAGCTGTGAGCAAGGGAGAGCTGTACGTGCTGCTGTTGCTGCGTGCAACTCACTGCAAGGGAGAAGAGGGATTTGGTGGTGAGTACAGCTGGTCTGGGATTGAATAAAATTGTGTGTTGCTTATCTTCAAGCAGCGCAGATGGGTGACCAGAAAATTCTGGCTGAGGCTCTCGAGAAGCTCACCACGTTTCTCACCTCTGGAGGTTCGGCTGTTGGGGCCATCGTTCCTCAAGGGGAAGTGGTACTGAAGCTTGTGTTGCAGCCTACTGAGATCAAACTTGAGGGTAGTGCCAACTATTTGAGTTGGTCACGGAGGGCTCTACTGATTGTGGAGCAGAAGGACCTGGAAGGGTATGTGTTGGGCACAAGTTGTGCTCCAGAAGACAAAACCAGTGCGGAGGGAAAGAAGTGGAAGGCTATCAATTCTTTGCTTGTTGGATGGCCGTTGAACTCGGTGGTGCCCTCTATTGCTCGCTCCGTGGAGGGACTAACCACAGCTGCAGAGATGTGGAAGACTTTGTCTACTCAGTACTCCGGAAAGGGCAATGTAATGCTCATTGCTCAGATTGATGGGAAGATTCATCGTCTTCGCCAAGGTGAAATGTCAGTGATGGCATATGTGGCAGAGCTGCAGGCTTTGTGGGCAGATCAGGACAATTGTGACCCTCTTGAACTCTATGATGCAGCCAGCATCGAGTCGGGCACAAGTGGATTGCACGGAGGCGTGTGCTGAAACTTTTAGATGGGCTCGACCGTCATTTTGATGGTAGGAAGGCTTCCCTGATGCACCAAACCTCCCTGCCAACTATTGAAGAGACTATTGCAGCAATGAATCAAGAGGAAGTGCGCCTATCTCTTGATAAAGCAGATGAGAAGGTTGTGTCGACTCCGACGTTTGCATTACTGAGCGTAGGGAGTGGAAAGACACCAGGGACTGTTTTACCTGTGGGGAGCGAGGTCACTTGAAGTGGAACTGTCCAACCCGTGGCAGAGGCAGGGGATATTACAGAGGGGGAGGTAGCAGGACTACTGGAGGCAGAGGTGGATACTCAGAGGGTCAGAATGCTAGAGGCAGAGGTGGATATTCAGGATACTCAGGGGGTCAGAAGGCACACATGACAGTTGAAGAGGACAATGGGACGTCAAAGGACAAAAAAGTAGATGATGCTACCTATGGAGACTTTGCTCACTGGGCACGAATGAAGGTAATTCTGAAAGGGCATCTCTTGCTGCTAATGAAATTGATACAGAATGGGTTTTAGACTCTGGTGCTTCTAAGCATGTTGGGGGTAAATTCTCTATGTTTGAGTCTTACAATAAACATCCTCCTACTCACAAGGGTACCATTCAAACAGCTGATGGTACAAACAGCCTATTGCCGGGGTTGGCACAGTAAAGTGTACTCCCAACATCTCTCTATCCTCAGTTTTGCATGTGCCAGCGTTTCCTGTCAACTTGGCTCTTTAAGTGCACTGATTGATCAAATTGACTGTAGTGTGATTTTTGACAAGTTCGGTTGCTTGATTCAGGAGCGACAGACGAGGCAGATGGTTGGGACTGGCACCAGGCGTAGGGGGCTTTGGTACATGGACAAGGGCGTGCAACCGGATTTGGTGTATGCTGCAACCATGGAGGACAAGGAGAAGCACGCGATGATCCATCACTGTAGGATGGGGCATGTATCTTTCGATAAGATGAGTAGAATATTTCCTGATGTTATGTGTGGAATAAGCAAGGACAAGTTGTCATGTGATGCTTGCGAGTATGCTAAACACACAAGAGCCTCGTATGTGAGTAAGGGGCTGAGGAGTATATCTCCTTTTATGCTTATTCATTCAGATGTATGGACATGTCCAGTGGTGTCAGTTAATGGAATGAAGTATTTTGTTACCTTCATCGACTGCTATTCTCGTATGACGTGGGTTTACTTGATGCGCCATAAGGATGAGGTTTTTAACTGTTTTCAGAACTTTCATGCGTATGTGAAGAATCAGTTTCAGGTGCAGGTGCAGGTGATCAGGACTGACAATGGCACGAGTATGTGAACACAACTTTGGGGCCTTCTTGTCTGCCCAGGGAATTCTTCATCAAACATCTTGCCCAGATACCCTCCCCAAAACGGTGTGGCGGAGCGCAAGAATCGCCATGTTTTGGAAGTAGCTCGCTCGTTGATGTACACGATGAATGTTCCAAGTTCTTGTGGAGTGAAGCAGTCATGACAGCCACATACTTGATCAACCGAACCCCTTCCAGGATACTAGGTATGAAATCCCCATGTGAGTTGTTTTTGGAGAAAATAAGTTTGTCGTCCTCCAAAGTTATTTGGAAGTACCTGTTTTGTTCGGGATCATAGGCCATCTATTGGGAAGTTAGACCCACGGGCACTGAAATGTGTGTTTATGGGTTATTCATCGAGTCAGCAAGGGTATAAGTGTTGGAGCCCCTCTGCAAAACGCATGTTTGTGAGTATGGATGTCACCTTCAGGGAATCTGAGCCATTCTATGGTGAACCGACTGATCTGAGTCTGATATTTGCAGAACTTGACCACCTACACTCTGTGCAAGATGGTCATGAGGGGGAGAAGGTTGTATCACGTACTCAGGTGATTGTGTGGGTACTAACTCTGATGATGATGTGCAGGCTCAGGTTCAGCCAACAGTGGGTACTATTCAAATTGGTTCTCTCCAGGTTCCTGTTCCTGTTCGAGATCGTTGGCCGCAGAATCTCCGTGTGTACTCTAGACGGCAGCCACATGTGCAGGGGAGCATCAAGGAAGTGATACGAGCTCATCTGACACTGCGGGACAGCAGGCACATGTGCAGGGGGAGCAGTGATGCTAACTCATGTGACACTCTGGATCTTCCTATTGCCTTGAGGAAAGAACCACGAGCTAAGGCAGGAAGGCCTCCTGAAAAATACAGGGATGAGCAGGATACTATAGTGGCAAAGAAGGCACTACAAACTATTCGGGATGACCATGATATTGGAAATTTTGTGTCTTATGAGGCTTTGTCTCCCTCCTACAGAGCGTTTGTTGCCTCTCTACAAACTGTGTCAACACCGAAGGATTGGAAGGCTGCAAAGCAAGATCCAAAGTGGCGTGATGCAATAGAGTTGGAAGCACTGAAGAAGAACAAGACGTGGGTGCTAACCACATTGCCAGCAGAAAAGAAAGCTGTGAGCTGTAAGTGGTCTATACCGTGAAGCAGAATCCTGAGGGGAAGGTAGAACGGTATAAGGCCAGATTGGTCGCTAGAGGGTTTAGTCAAACTTATGGAATTGACTATGATGAGACGTTTGCTCCAGTGGCAAAGATGAACACAGTAAGGATATTGGTTTCATGTGCTGCTAACTTTGGGTGGAAGCTGCATCAACTAGATGTCAAGAATGCTTTCTTGCATGGTGACTTGCAGGAAGAAGTGTACATGGAGATACCACCTGGTTTTGGTACCTCAGAGACCATGGGAAAGGTATGCAGGCTGAAGAAAGCCTTGTATGGACTAAACAATCGCCAAGGGCATGGTTTGATAGGTTCAAACGTGTTGTTTGTGGTATGGGGTATGGTCAATGCAATGGTGATCACACGGTGTTCTACAAACACTGTGATCGGAAAATCACCATTCTTGCAGTTTATGTGGATGACATTATCATCACTGGAGATAATCAGGATGAAATAAAGAGACTGAAGGGATGTTTGAGCAAGGAGTTTGAGGTAAAGATTTGGGCAACCTAAAATACTTTCTTGGCATTGAAGTGGCTCGGACAGAGAAGGGAATATCTATGTGCCAACGGAAATACACCCTAGATCTCTTGAGTGACATGGGCATGATGGGATGTCGTGCAGCCCTCACCCCGATTGAACAAAATCATCAAGTGACAGCACAATCAGGTGAACTAGCGAACAAGGAAGATTATCAGAAACTGGTTGGGAGGTTATTGTATTTGTGTCACACCAGGCCTGACATTACATATGCCGTGGGTGTTGTGAGCAGATACATGCATGGACCAAGAAGTGGACACCTTGATATAGTGCACAAAGTCTTGAGTTATTTAAAGGGGACTCCGGGAAAAGGGTTATGGTTTGCAAAGAGTGGACATCTTGAGGTGGATGGCTATAGTGACTCAGACTGGGCTGGTTGTCAAGACGACAGGAGATCAACATCAGGTTATTGTGTGTTTGTGGGCGGAAATTTGGTGTCTTGGAGAAGTAAGAAACAAACAGTTGTGTCTAGATCAACAGCAGAAGCTGAGTATAGAGCCCTATCTAAAGGGTTGAGTGAGAGGCTCTGGGTGAAGCACCTTCTGGGCGAGTTGAAACTTCTGAGGAAGGAGCATTTGAGAGTTTGGTGTGACAATCAGTCAGCCATCAGTATTGCGAATAATCAGTTCAACATGATAGGACAAAACATGTGGAAATTGATCGCTTCTTTATAAAGGAGAAACTTGATGCTGGAATCATCAGCCTTACTCATGTTAGCTCTGGGCAACAGTTTGCAGATTGCTTGACAAAAGGATTAGGAACCAAGGATTGTAACATGGCATGTGACAAGATGGGATTGATAGATATCTACCACCCATCTTGAGGGGGAGTGTTGAACCGTTATACTACTGGCCCATAAGGCCCATCCCAAGTGAAGACCTAGAAGAGGTGAAGCCAGCACGTTGCTCTCTGTGCTACACAAGATACTCAAGCCAGCCGCCACAGCTAGGTGAGCTCAGCTCGGGACTACAAAAGATGATCCCAAAATCTCAACAGAAGAGATAACAGGAGGAAGAGGGTGAAGATACCTCTTGGCACGGAATCAAAGAAGAAGCACATGCCAGAGCATGGTCCATGATGTGGGTTTTATATTGAAAAGCACTAGACCACAAAAGCTGGAGATCCAATGGGATCTTTTTCACTCAAAGTCCAACCTCATCTCAAAGGGTTTGACTTCCACAACGAACACAAGCTTGCGGCGTCTGGTGATGACATGGAGATCACCAATGGAGATGGGGCTTTATGGTGAGGGTCAAGATAGAGAAATGGAGCCAAGAAAGAGACAAATGATGCACTCATCAAGAGTTGAAATAATTGAACGTGTGACAATGACCTCTAGCCTCTGGCTGTTCTCCTCCACGGAAATAAAATCTTTACACATGATATTTAAGCTGGCTTGTTTTTGTAGCACACTGAATTTGTCCAACAACGCAAACCTACGGAATTATGGAATAAGAGTATCGCACTCATTGGTAATAAGATGTAAACAACCCAAACTATCTCTTTCAACTAAGCTGTCGACGAAAAGAAATGGAACAAGTGTGGTGATTTTGAACAATAAATCAGTACTGAATCTTGCCCTCTTGCCCCACGAGTAACAACTCTTTTTCATCGTTCAGGAACAGAAAATTAACAAGGCACCGTCGAGCTGACATGAATCCAGGAAATTCAGCCGCGAATATTGTTGAGTGTGTCCAAGATAGAAAACAGGACAAATAACGGAAGTAGAGTATCGCACTCATCGTTCAGATATAAAAGAATCCATCCAATCTCTTTCAACTGTGCTATCCAAGAACAGGAGCATTAAGAAAGGCAAGGAAGAGGAGTGACGATTCCAACAAATGGATACTAATGAATCTTGCCCTTTTCTCCCAGAAGTAAGACTTCTCTCTCCCATTTTTTCTCTCCCAGGAACAAGATAGAGAAAAGTGTGACCCGATCGAGCTCACATGGATCCAAGAATTCAGCAAAAGAGTATCTTGCGGAAAAAAAGGGAGAAAACCACACAATAGTCTGCATCGGCGGAATTCAATGTGGATAACAACATATTTGCAGTCCAAAACAACCATCATAAATACATGTAATGGAGCAGGATAAAAACAAATACCTCGGGGAGCAGAGGAAGAACGATCCTTGTCTTCCTTCAAGGAACTCGAGAACTTGTCTATGTCCCCCGCACCTGTGTCGATATATATGTTCAGATCAGCGGTGGTTGTTGTGGCTCTCCTCGACTAGTTCACCATGATACAAATAATCATGATTCTGTTCTACGGTTTAGACTTAAAAAACAGTTGTGAGTTGTGCAAGTAATGTGTTGTTGCGGTGCCTAACAATAATCTACTTTGACCCCGCATTTGGAGTGTGCGGTTGGACAGATTCTCCAGATCAGTGTTTTTAATTTTCTGAGGGATTCTCCAGATCAGTACTCGGTTGGGCTGGCGTCCTGGCGACAACTCCACCGCGTGAATGTCTGTCGATCCCGACCGTTAATCTATCCTAGTGGACTGGATCAAGCCACGTCACTCAAGGCACCTGTCTTCATCTAATCCCTCACGCATCGCAAGCATGCATGAATGCAAGCTCTACTTTGTAGACTCGTCATAAATGAAACGAACAAAACGAATAGTAGCAAGTGTCAGGGCAGATCGAAACCAGTCCAAGATTACCTAGTTACAGACTACGTACAAGTTACAACTTCAATCAATAGAATGCCTTAATTTCGAGGAAACAGATTAACCAGATGATCACGCCGAGTAATTACGGAGGAATGTGCGCTGAAAGTGAATGAAATGGAGGCCTAGCCTGACAGCGGAGGTGGCGCTGGCGGGAGATGCAATGCCCCCAGAAGGCTTCTGGAGGACTGCTTCTGGAGATGAAATGCCGAAATGGAGGCCTAGTCCGACAGAGGAGGTGGCCAATACTTTCAGATCTAGAGAAATTCAAGCTGTGCATGAAGCCAACGCCTGGGGAACCTTATTACCCCTTTGTTCGGAGTGGTCGTTTTGCATCTTTACTGCTACGATCTTGTGGAGTGCAGTTATCCAAAGATTCTGAGATAACTAGAATCCTTACTGAGGCCGAGGCCCAGCTCCTCCGCAGTTCAGTTGTTACTGTACACGTACAGTACTTCAGTAAATCTGCCGTCAAATTCAATCGAATGGATTTGCTTCTAATCCTCCATGCACACCGAACTGGGAACAAGTTCTCTGTGATTAAGGAGACATGGAGGGAAAATCTGCTTGTCTTGTATATTGGCGCCAAAATTCAATCGAGCACATATTTACAAGTTTGCAATTTACTGGTGAGCAAGTACAGTACAGGCTGCCCGGCCGGAGAAGTCGGCCTCGTCGACGGCTGCTGCCGCCGGTGCCGGCCATGTCCAGCAATCGACAATACGGTTCCGAGTGCTGGCCGGAGACGTACATCGGCCTCGTCGACGGCTGCTGCCGCCAGTGCCAGCCTTGTACGTCCAGCAATACGGTTCCAAGTGCTTCTCCTGCAAGTCCTGTAATGTACGGATACAAATTTGGCGCGAAGTTTGTTTGCGACTCGATGTGCAGGGAAGAATAGAAGCAGATCAGTTCGATTGAATTGGACGGCAGATTTATTGAAGTACTGTATGTGTACAGTGACAAACAGAACTGCAGAGGAGCCACGCCCGAGGCCGAGAGCCAGTAGTTAGAAGAGATACTCTGCACACTCGATTAAAATTCTCTGGATTCCCATGTTAGAGCAACCTCGTTACCGGATATTTCCATATCGGATAAAAGTTATCCGGTTGAACGGAATGATATTATCCAGTACCGCGCGGCCCGCGGCAGAACAGATCCGGTAAACTCAAGTTTACCGGATCTGTTCTGCACAACGTACCGGTACCGGTACCGAAAAACCATTTTTGCATGTTTGCTATCAAAATTCATGATTTTAAACAACATAATCTTCATGGAACATCAATACAAATTCAGTATAATAAATGTTTTAACATCACACAATATAATTATCCATATTACAACAAATGTTTAAATCAAATAATTAAAATAATAACAAATGGTCCGAATGGAAATAAATGGTTTGAATTACAATAATCTCAAATGAATAAATGGGAATCTACTTCTTCCCATACAATTGCCACTGATGTTCAACAATATCTTTATGGAGCTGAATGTGTGTGGCCTTGTCCTCGATCACGAATTGAGAGAAAAAAACGCACCTTCTTCACAACCGGGCAATTCTTCACCTGCAGCCCGGAGCAAAACGATGGCCGGACAGCCGCGGGAGCAGGAGAGTGTCTCCGGGCTGGTCAGGATAGCCCAGATCTGCCGCTCCGGTGGGAACAGGGATCGCGCGCGACCTCGGTGCCGGATCCATGGCGGCGGCCGCCGCCGCGTCCGTGCGGATGGGGCGCGGCTCCCCCGGGCCCGGAACTGGGCGGAATCGAATCGCCAGTGGCCGATAACCCTTTCCCGCGGTGCGGTGGAGGCGGTGGCGGGAGCAGGCGACGAGGCGAGGCGGCGAGAAGCGGCGGCGGCGGGAGACGCGGAGAGGAAGAGGACGGGCGAGCTGAATGTTCAGCGTGGGAGTGTTGGCTCCAAGAGTGCGGGATGCGGGAAATAAACCCTCCAAAACGGAAGCAGTCCCAAAAAAAAATCCGGTACGGGGGCTTATCCGGCGATTGGTCGGGCGGAAATTTTGCCCTAGACCCGGAAAAAAGCAGTTATTTTCTGGACCGGGGCTTATTCAGTAACCGATAGAGTTGCCACTGTCATGGCCGCCTTGAGTGGACGTGGTTATTGGTTTGCAGGCCACCGCAAATGTTCAACACCTGCCTTTTACGCCTTCGGAAGAGAATTTCAGCTAATCTTTTAGACCAGAACTTACTATAAGCACTTTGGATCTGCACGCCCCAAAGAAGCCAAAAAGCTCCGATTCGTGGCTTCCCTTGTAAACTCATGTTCATACTAAAGCTTCATCGAGCTAAACACTGTACTTAATTTGCGAGATCAGTGTCCAAGTTACAAACCCTCCATGCCATATGACATCATTGCACAATGCACTTGTCCAATTTACAAAATAAACATTGCTCCAAGTTCCAGGCGGTGACTGTCAGAGCGGCTTCCTGTGTGCGGAGGAGGCCATGAGCACGGCCATGGCGACGACGAACATGAAGAGCATGCTCCCCAGCAGCGTGTACGTCCTCCTGGACGACCTCCGGTACTCTCCGAACAGCACCACGCCCAGAACGTGCTCACCAGCGGCAGCGCCTGCACGGAGTCAGCCGCCGCGTACCCGGCCGCCTGCCCGGCCATGAACGTGAACGCGTTGCCGAGCCCGGACACCATCCCGGCCAGCAGCGCGAGCCCCCTCCCTTCCCGGTCGCCGACGTAAGCCCGGAGCGAGGAGCGCGGCACACCGGCCATGGGGCGGTACAGGAACCAGACGTTCAGCGCCACGCCGACGATGAAGGAGGAGAGGGAGAAGTAGAAGTAGGCGGTGTACACCACCAGGTGCGGCACGCCGTCCGGAAGCGTGTGCCACTGGTCGTTGGTGGCCAGGTTGAACGCCGGCGTGAAGAGCGAGTAGCACACGCCGGCGAAGGTGACGATCCCGAGGCCCACCAGCGTGTTCGATCCAAGAACCTGAACATGCCAAGACAGGGTTGTTCATCTCCTCGTCAGCAACAGAAAAAAATATGTTACTTGGATTGTTCTGAAAACTATGTGCCAGTAAATGATGTTCTTCAGAAGTACATGAATTTTCGTTGATTTGACCGTTTTTGCAGTAAAACTCTGCACTTCAATCATGACGAAGTAACTAGTCTTGAACTTAAACTTGGTATTTCTGTAGGTACTTACTTTGATTGATCTTTTGTCCTCGAGATCAATAAGGAAATCTGCTGTTCCTGCCTCAATGTTCTCCACGGCCTTTGGCACATCAGGCTTTGCTTCTTCACAATCCTTTTGTTCCTCTGTCAATTGAAAGATTATTAAGATCACTAGCTATAACCTAAAGCTCGCATTAATGGCACAGATGGTTAATTGGTCTGTGTGTCTGACTAGTAGACTAGTACAGTAAGTACCATCTTCAAGGAGGTGTCTGGTGAGCTCTTCCTTTACAGTGTTCCTGTGGAGAATCCAACAAAGTGTTTTTCAGATGCAGTGCACTGCAATGGCATAATACTGACACTGCGGGCATACACACGTGTAATACTTGTGTCGATGCTAGCAAAATTAATGCAGAGTTCCAGTTACACGCAGATTAGCTAACATGCAAGTTCCTCGAAATATTCAGATATCTACAAGTTAAATTTAGGTGATAAGGCAGACCTAATCGTGTGCACCACATGAAAAGGCTGGGGAGTAGCAGAGAACTGTACCCAGTAAAGTTTCTGAAGTTCGATAGCTTCTCCTGGTTGTCAGCAGCATTGGAAGAGTGAACAAGAGATCCTAGGCAGGCTGCAATCAGGAAGCATCCGACGCCGGGGAAGAGAACCTCCGCCTTGTTGATCCGACCGTCGAGAAAATAGTTCAGTGTCGTCCCTGGAAGATGGCTTGAGTCAAATATCTTAGGATTTTGGAAATGCATGCTGGAACATCTGTAGCATGAAAACATCCATGTAGCTGCCAGTGTATGTACTACCTATGACAACCTTCAGACTTGAGGCCATGACCTCGGTGACTGACAGCCCGACATAAGCCCAGCCATACTGCGTGGCCAGGGTTCCGAGGGTGATGGTGACGCCGCCCGCAATCGCGAACATGATCGACGGCCAGTTATCCTGTATTGTTCAATGTTAGAACTTTTGCAGTACATGATAAAATTGTGAACAGGGCCTGATGCAGCAACTGAAGTTGTTTGCTTCACACATGTCAATTTTCAGGTCTGACAGACTGAAAACCAACATGTTGCTGCCTTGCTGGAATTTCTGTCCTACGGATTTACTTGTTCTGTGAGAAATATTGGCAATCTCAACTTGTATAAGTTACCTGGGTGAGCTGGGTGAGGAAATTGGGCGTCTCCGGTGTGTCGCCGCCGAT
Organism: Poa pratensis; assembly: GCA_947311845.1. Lineage (NCBI taxonomy): Eukaryota > Viridiplantae > Streptophyta > Magnoliopsida > Poales > Poaceae > Poa > Poa pratensis. Next base: position 27,689,785 of record CAMZMU010000116.1, on the reverse strand, counting down.
CTGGCCGAAGGTAAGGGCGATCAGCACTGCGGCCACGAAGTTGGTGATGGAGTAGTCGAGGTAAGTGTGCTGCGGCAGGCGTCCCCGGCGCTCTAGCACGGCGAGGACGACCGGCCAGGTACCCAGGAGCACCAGGGCCGCCGCCATCAGGCCGATGGCTCCGCCGATGTCCTTCACCAGATACATCTTTGCGTGGTCGGCGGCGGCGAATCGAGGATGGTGCAAGCGACAGAGCCACCTGGTTCATGAAACTGTGCCGTCAGGCACGAGAGATAGTGCAGCTTCTTAAACAAGAATTACTCAAAGAAAGACGCAGAATTCAGTTCGTTTCAGCAACGCATAATTCATAGTTGCAAGGTTACAGATAAAAAAATCACCAATAAATTGAAACGAGCAGATCGAAATTTTCCTTTAAAATCCAAGAATCAAACATCTATCTACAATATCTTAGCTTCAACTCTGTCGAATGAAGCCCAATACCTACGGAACAGCTTTGGATGTAACAGTTCAAGAAGTCAGCATGCCCATAGCCCGTAGGAGTTCACAAACAAGAAGGCAGTGTTACAAAAAAAATCTTAATTCAAGGCTCTTGGACCAAGATCCATAGATCTGCGCTATACAAAGTCCAAACCAGATATTCGCTCTTTTTTTGCAAGATGCGCCAGTAAGTCAAATTACAAACTCAGCTCTAGAACCTGCTCCGGAGACAGAATATGCTTAAACAACACGTTTTTTGTCAGAACAACATGGAAGAGATGGAAAAATATGCTTAAGCAACATGTTCTTTGTCAGAGCTGCAAGGGAAGCAGTGCACAACTGCACATGCATTTTCCAAATACAACATGTAGGTGCTTCCCGGACCAGATTTCCAATAAAACTTTCATGAAAACTAACACAGAAAATGAAGTTAAACGCCTTTTTCCATTTGAAGTAGTAGGACTGCTCATGAAACCTAACACGAGGGCAGCAGCAGTTAATCTGTTTAGACTTCAACAAGTGGCCAAGAAACATCAGTCAGAAAATAGCAACAGATACCAATGAAAGCCAAGCAAGCACTTCAAACAAATTGAGAAATTGGTCAAGAAAGAGCAGAATCGGTGATAGAAATCAAGCTTTCACATGCGACATACCGGTTGAGCGATCAGAATTGAAGTTTTTCTTGCGGGTTATTGAGCCCCTGTTTGTGTATATATATACAGTATTTTAGTGATTGTTTCGTGGTTTTCTGGAAGCTCCACCAGTGAGCTGTGGATATGCGATGAGGAGAATGGAGACTGCACACAGACTGTGAGGTTTCGTGCTGGCGTGGGTCCTACTGCTGATGTGGTTCCACTGGAAGGACTCACATGCCCCACGCCGCGTGTCCCTAGCGCAAACTTCTCTCGTGTCCATGATAGCTTTTTTTAATGGAGTGTCCATTCATAGGTCTAAACTTCGTCCCCACCGGTATCCTTCAAATGGCTTGCAAAGAATAATTAGGGGCACGGGCGCAAAAAAACGTCACCAGCGGCACCTCCAATGGCTCGTCCCGAGCAAGTCCAGCACCCCTGAAAGGGCCCCAAGTTTGGAGGCCCTCTCGGGGTGCCGGACATGGGGCGGACATGCCCTCCGACATGGGTGGCCCGCCCGTCATACACACATCGCCGGCGTGATCTGATTCAGTCAATCCCCACCTCGTCCCTCTTTTTCCTCTCGCCGCGATTCACACCATCGCCGCCACTCTCTTCGTCGCATTCTTGATTAGCACCTCGGGCGCCAAGCAGTAGCGCTCACACACGTCTGCTTGCCGCCACTGCCCACCGGTCTTCGACCTCGTCTTGCGCCGACGCAACTAATTCAGCTCAGTATGGCTCTTCCTCTCTCACGCCCCGCACGCAAGCTGTTCGACCATTCGTTCATAGGCTCATTTCGTTGATTGTTCATTTGTGGCCTTATTCCATTGCTAGGCTATGGACATCGATGACGAGTTCATGGTTTCCAAATGATGGCGGAGGATGCCGCCCTTGCGGCCGACGACGACGGGAATGAGATGGTCATAGCCGCAATTCTAGATGCCGCAGTCGAGGCAGACGTGGCGCCGAAGTTTGGAGGATCAACGAAGGGGCGGAAGGCCAACAAGGAACGTCACAGAGCAACTGGGCACATGCTCTTGTACACCGACTACTTTGCCCAGAATCCGGCGAACTTTCCTCATGAATTTCGCCGGCGCTTTAGGATGAGCAAGGACATATTTAGAAGGATCGTGCATGGCGTTCGGGAATACGATGACTAATTTGAGCTGAAGAGAGACTGCACCGGCCTCCTTGGGATTTCATCCCTTCAGAAATGCACGGTGACCGTATGGTGACTTGCTTACGGAGTTCCCGCCGATTCATTGGATGACTATCTCCGTATGTCTGAGTCCACCGCCGTTGAAGCCACCTAAAAAATTTGTAGGGAGGTTGTGAAAGTGTTTGGAGAAGAATATCTGAGAACACCAAATGAGGCAGACACGGCTCGTCTCTTGGCATAAGGCTAAGCAAGAGGATTTCCAGCGATGCTTGGAAGCATCGATTGCATTGGAACTGGAAGAACTGCCCGTTCGCTTGGCAGGGGATGTATAAGTTAGGACATCATGGAAATTGCAGTGTCATACTTGAGGCCGTGGAAGATTATGATCTTTGGATCTGCCATGCATTTTTCGGCACGGCCGGTGCCGCCAATGACATCAATGTGCTCCAACGCTCCGGGTGTTTAAGAAACTTTGTGAAGGCCTAACTCCACCATGCAACTATGTGATAAATGGCCATGAGTACACCAAGGGTACTACCTTGCTGACGGCATCTATCCTACTTGGCCAACATATGTGAAGACTATCTGTAACCCTGTCGGCGAGACAGATTCCCATTTTGCAAAGAGGCAAGAGTCAGTCTGTAAAGATGTGGAACGGGCATTTGGAGTGCTCCAGGGCAGGTTTGTCGTTGTCAGGTACCCTTGTCTTTCATGGTCGCTAGATCAAATGTGTGAGATCATTGAGAGTGAACGTGATACGAGGAGACAACTGATCACGAGGTGTTGGATTTTCAGGCGCCTATGGCCCATCCACAGCCGGGCGTGCCGACGTACTATGCAGAATTTCTTGCCATACATCGGGAAATTCATGACAAGGCACGCGCGGCTGCACGATGAACTCGTGACGCACTTGTGGGCTATCAAAGCAACTCAGCCGACGCCGGTTTGATATGTCATGTTTTAAACTTGAATTCGTATTTGAACTTTGCATTCGAATTTGTACTTGTGTTGTAACAATTTATACTTCTTTTATCTTTAATTCGTATTGAAATGTAAGAACAACCGCCGATGTGGTTAGATGAATTTTTTTTGGAGTTGGCCTTTGGAGTGCGCCGCTGTGGGCTGCACCCCCCATTTGGCCGGACACATGTCCTGCACCCCTAATTGGGTCTCAATTGGGGGTGCTGGACATGAATTTGGAGGGTGTCGGTGGAGATGCTATTATACGAAGTAAAGTGCAAATTATAACACAAAATAGTCACATAATCTTAATCTAAGTAGAGCTACCGAGCTCTCCTGATCCCTCTATTAAAAAAAAAATCAAAAATCATATTTAGAAGTTAAAAAAAATCTGAAAAGTGCATATGGTTAATGATGCATCCCACGAACGTGCAAAATCTCGATTTGAAACACTACATATTCTGAGCTACATAAAAATGGCAAATATTTGGATCTAAATGTACGCACTTTCAAATCTATAAATATACAAGATTTTATCATTCAAATAATGATTTTCCGTGTTTGTAAAATGCTCCCTTTGTTCCTAATTATATGATGTTTTAGAGTTTACAATGTGGACTATATACGGACTAAAATGGCTGAATATACACTAAAACGCCTTTAGATGCGTACGAATCTGAGAAAGCTGAGAAAAGTTAAAACATCTTATATTTAAAAACGGAGGGAGTACATCATTGGCAACATGCAGGATTTTTTTCAGATTTTTATAAAACTTAAAAATATGATTTTGATTTTTTTTATATAGAGGTAGAACTGGAATTCAGAGCCAAAATGAATTTCCGCATAATCTTCCACATGCGATCCTCTGTTTTAACAGAGAAGGATCTAGAAGGACCCTGTGTTGTATTAAGTATGAGGGAGTGAAATATCACAGCTCACAATCAGACCAAATGAAAAATAAATTGCAAACCAGCTCTAATTTTGCAAAGAAGATCCCAAACAATAAACTTATAACTCGTTTGGCACCCATTATTTCACTTCATTTTCCAAGAATGAAATGATGGCATCATTTCATTCTTTTGGCAAATGAAATGACAGGATTAAAAATAGGATTTGGCATAACATTAAATAGACATTTGCTCGAATTCAAATGAAATGACAAGTCTAATTCCATGATAACCAAACATGTTGGATATGTAATCACAAATGAATTCCATGATTCCGGCTCGAAATGATGGCTACCAAACAACCTCTTAGATCACAAATGGGTCCAAAAAAGTTGAACTACACATCGAATCACCGGGGACGAACACTTGGGACACCACGACCTTCATGTCATCACTTCTTTTCAGACCAAGAAGCCTTGGACACCCACCAAAGCTCAACCACCTATCGCAAGATGAAAGAACATGACATCTCTTCTGCCAGAAAAATCGATGGGGGTGTCGAAGGCTGGCCAGCTCCAATGGACGGAGCAGCCGAAGCGGAAAGTTCTTTGCAAGGTTCGCCGATGATGAGATCATGCCCAAATGACCAGAACTAGATAGTTGCTTATCCACCTCAATACTTCCACCATCACAGCGACATCGAGTGGTGAGGACGAGCAGTGGAAGACCCTCCAAACAACATGGCACCACGAGCTTATTTAGCGAGATTCCACTAGATCCGTCTGTAACAATAAGCCCTCCATGGAAGCCGACAAGGAGACAATGAATGTGGCCTCCGACCGTCGCCGCTCGCTGGCAACGGAGTACTAGAATTGGCACTGCCAGACACCATCTTGTCAAGACTCCACCTAGCTAGACCTAACCCTAAACCTACTATCTACAAAGGAAGAACCGACTCCTAATCCATGTCTACCCCAACGGCTAGCCCGTGGAGGAAAGATGGAGAGGATCCGGAGATCTGGTGGGGACTCTCAAGGGAAGAAAAAGGGGTGTGATAAGCGGATAAGGCGTTCGTCTCGATTCCCTTGCACACGTTACTTTGTAGACGTTGACCGCTACAGGCCCAAACGGAACCTTAATTCTACCGTCTACGGATTGTGTATGCTCGAACATAAAATATAGGGCGTGGGAAGGAAGGCCCCTTGCACATAATTTTTTGACGCTAGCATAGTTATACTATTCCCTCCGTCCCACAATATAAGACGAGTACGGAGTAGACGGAGCACGACTGAGGTCAAGGCCCAGCGTTGGCACCGAGGCTAAGGAGAAGTTAAAGGATGATAATACTTAGAGATTTTTCGAGGGAGGGCAAAACAGACACGGAAGGCACGGTCTACGGCCAATCAGAGATAATATAGTTAAAACGACAAAATTGACCTTATGAGGAAAGTTCAGCACAAAACGACCTATTTTTAAAATATTTTTTAAACTAACCCAAAATGGTAGTGCTTGACGATGGGTGCTATCCTCTACACCATAGCGACCTCGCCTGGGACGCTATGCCTCTGCCAGCGTGGAAACATCATGCCCACTTCAAAGAGGCTCCACAGAGCAGCCAACCGGGCCTCGTCGCGGAAGTCCTAACTTAGAATGTTCGTGATGACGCTGGTCAACCTCATCCTCAGCCTCGTACCCATCAACTATGTCCTTATTTTTCTTGTCCTAATCAGACGGTTTAAAACAACGAAACTCCTTACGAGGTTTGAACTTGAACTTACGCGTCTGACTAAGTTTAAACGCGTTGTGCAAAGTCATGTCGCCAGGCACATTCGTACTGGACCAACAAATAAGGAATGTACGAACGAAATATGGAGTTTGATGACCATAGTTGATGGGATCTGAGGTCGATGACGTTGACCACTATGAGGATGAGGCTCCAGAGAGCATGCAGCCGAGCGTCGTCATGAAAATCCTAAATCCGAGAGGGTAGCGCTTTGGGTTAGGGTTTGTATGCTCACTCTTGAGGGTAGCGCAAGCTCTACCCTATGAGATTTAGGATTTTCACGACGACACCCCGTTAACTACGTTTTGAATCCTCTTTGTAGCGGCTCTAACGTTGTCACGTTGGTAGTTGCGTAGAGTTTCAGGCCAGTGCGCTATGATATAGAGGAAAGTGTCCCAGGAGTAGGCAATACCGTTTTTTGGTTAGTTTCGAAAGGCGCCATTTTATACTGGTTTTGTTGTTCTTCACGACAATGTATGAGCTGGGACGGAGGAAGGGGGGAACGGGCACTCGGGCAGGGGCTAAGCCACCCTCAACAATCTGATTTTCCTTCACAAATGTCCTAATACACATGCTTATTCTTAGTTAACGATTGAAGTGGCGCGGTGACGGGATGCCCACCTCCCGCCTAAGCTGCCTGTCGGGTACAAACGGGATTTAGGAAAGCGGGACACATGGGCCCCGTGGGTCCCGGTAATTACTTCGCACATGCAAAACTGAGCTAACTTGGCACAAGGTTGGTTTGGGAGAAAAGCAGGCATGCAGTCGCATATTGAGACGAGATTGGCCAGCATGGGATAAAAACGGGATACATGGGAGGTAACTTCTAATCCCGTCGGGATGAATCGGGATCCCACAAACCGGATAACTGGGCTATGCTGGCGGGATGGGAGGCGGCTTGGCGGCAGGCCCACCCCACTTACATCGATATCCCTCCAATATCTAAGCTCCTTAGGATTGGAGCTTCTAGGTTGAACCACGTGGCAACATCTTATTGGTCCTTGCTTTGCACATTCATGTCTATCAGATCGAGTTCAAAGTAATATCCATCCGTTCAGCTCGACACAAAATTTAGTGATGATTTTTCTGACTTCCGCACACGAATTTATGGACCGCCCCTCTATTAGAGCATCTCCAATAGCTGCCATGTTTTAGGGTCTAAATATTTTTTAGGATATTTGAGGCTAAAAAACCTTACTCCAATAGTGTATATTTGTGCAGTCCAAAAAAAATAACACCAAGTGCTGCAAAATACAACAATTGGGTTGCTGCTATATAAAAAAAGGGACACGTGGGCACGTCAACTACCAATTGTAAGTCTCATGTCGCCCTCCCGCCTCTTCTCCCATCGATTGGACTCGAACCTGGCAGTTTCGACACAACTCTTATCGATTCGGTCACGAATTCACCACCACTGCTTGAGGGCACTGTAGGGATTCAATCTTGAGGGTTGTCGTCGCTCTCCTCCCACGCGGCGCCATCATCGCTTCCTAGATTTCCTAGTCCCGCCACAAGCCACCCGAGCGGCCCTCCTCTCCTCCCCTTCCTCACTGTGTCTCCTCCTTTCCTACAAGCACGCGCACGAGCGACGCATGCAAGTTCTACCTCTGTCTACACCTCGACTAGCCCCCGCCTCACACGGCTCCTCTGCCAGCATGCACCAGTCGTGGGGCTTGCATCTTTAAGAGATTAACAAAATCAAAGTTGTTACTTTTATATTATATGGTTTATACTGCAGATACTAGACCAATACCTACAATATTTGTTTGAAAAAGTTATGAATTTGTACCTAATCGTGTATGTATGAGCAATTAATATTTACTCAGACCAGCATGCCAGAATCACAGAAGCTGGAGGCGGAGGACAGGTGTCGGTAGGACGTGCGTGCACCTTGGCTTCTCGCTCCGAATGGATCCATCGATCGACACTGCTGGAAGCTGGTCCGGCTTGGCTTGTCGGTCGATCGGCGGACCAACAACCAACTACTGGACCGCGAGTAATTAACAGATCGTTCTCGATTGGTTGCTACTCAGTAGTTGGGATGAGGACGTACGTACGCATGCATGTGGACGATATTCCGGTGGATGTGCACGGATCACGCCTCCGGGCTAAAAGCTCCTCCGCTCCAGGGTGCCGGTCTCCGGGCTGCTGCGTTCTTCGTCGCTTCCGGTGGTGGAGCTCGTGCTGGCTGGGTTTCCTCGTTGCGGTCGACGGCATGCCACGGCAGTGTTGCCTATGTTTCCTCCTTCTTTTTCCTCGTGTATTTGACCTTGTACTTGTTCTTTTCGTATGAATACTACTATGGAAAACGCAAAAAAAATAAGGTCATCCCGACCAGTTAGTCGGGTCATCGCCCCCGTCGGGAATATTCAAACCTTGGACTTGGAGACGTACATACTCTGTTCTGCTTCCGTCCAGCATGGTTGATAGGAGGGAGGCGTCTTGCTCGCGAGCTCACCTGCTCCTGCCTGAATAAAAAAGTTAAAAAAATTGTATTGTAAAAGGTTTCTAAAAATTCTAAAAAAAAAATCAGCGATGAACATATATATAAATGTTTTACATTCGTGCCAAGTTTCGTTGTGAAATAACATTTGTAGTGCTTTGTACAAAAAAGACAAAAACAATGATCTAAAAAATATATTTTGATATCTCACTTTGACCACTGATTTATCTTTTTTTGCACAGAGCACTACGAATGTTATTTCACCACGAATCTTGGCACACATGTAAATCTTTTGTATATATTCATCACTGATTTTTTTTCATAATTGTTTTGAAAAACGTTTTACTATTTGTTTAAAAAAAATATTCAACCAGGTGAGCTCCGGAGTCAATCAGAATTTCTAGGTCGATAGAGCCTCTTACACGTCCACTCTGTTCGTCTGGGCTTAGACAACTACTAGACGTAGAGGTTACCTTTTCGTACTTCACCCAACTCGTGTTGTTGGCCGAGTTGCCACAAAGTACTCCCTCCATTCCATTAATTAAGGCGTATAAGTTTTGGCATGCGGATTAAGAAGGGCCACCGAGATTAAATACTTTTCTGTCGTGCCCCTCATAAGTGGCTGCACGCGGTAATTTTTTTCCTCATTGTTTGTTACGATGGGCACCTCGTTTCACGCACAACCAATCAACGTTCGGTTCCAGCCATGCACGGCATTATTGCGCTCCTTAATTTCAGCGCATGCGAGGGGTAGTTTTGGAAAGGTAACGGTTTTTACTCACCTGCGCCTTACATTGTGGTGAAAAATTGGAAAAAATATTACGTCCTAATCATAGAAACGGAGGGAGTAATAATCTACTTTCTCTGTTCATAATTATAGGATGTTTTAAATATTGTAACTACATAAACGGAGTACGATGAGTGAATATACACACTATAATATGTCTAGATAAATACTAATATGAAAAAAAAACCCGAGGGAATAGTTAGCTAGGCTACGTTTAGGGTGCATTATCGCCCGTGACGTGAATTCCTGGACTTACAAGTTGTAATTTTTTCTTAGTTGTCTCCTCTAAATTGAGTTGTGTCTCGCGTCTTTCGCTGAAAAAAGAAGAAGATTTGTGTCTCGCGTCTAAAGTACTAGTAAAAGTGCACGTGCAATGCACGTGTAATATTATGAACTTTTTTGTCACCCTTTTATATCCCTTTTGCTGTATTTTTACTTCATCGATTGTAACCGATTAATGGCACAATCGTAAAAACAAACTTTAAACATAGGAAGTTAGAATTTACACATACAGTTTTGTTGGAATTCAGCAATCATTGAGGTTCACTCCAATAGTAATCACTCAAGTGATTACCTGACATAAATTTGCAATATATTAAATGAGAAAATCTATCAAACAAAATAAAAAAATCAAGAATAAACCATTTCAACTGAGTTCAAATTAGAGCTGCGTTGCCTTTGGTTTACGGGACCTGCATTGCCAAGATAATGAACTGGCCGAAAATGAATAAAGCTACAATCTGAATATACCATAATCGCTTCTGCTTTGGTTCAATTCGCTACTGGAACCACTATCTTGTCCTGGTGATTCAATATAAGACCAACACTAATCATATTGAGGTAAGCTACAGAAAGCAAATCGATAACAAATGGCAATACAGTCTGTCAAGAACATACAGTCTGCCAGTTTACTTGGTAGAATTCCTAGCACATATTATGCTCTGCAATAAGAAGAGGCGGAGGCAGCAGTAATGACATAACCTTGCATATGCCAGTCAATGATTTTCAGCAAACAAAGAGACTTAATATGTCAAGATTCGACAGCCAGTACGCATGTATTCATACAAAAAAAAGCAATGATAACAGATGAGGGATACCCTTTTTTCCAATCGTTATCAGGGTGCTTGAATAAGAGTATCCCTGATTACTACCTTGACAACCCAATGGCACACGATTCTGATTATTCAGACTGAATACAATACGAAATATAAAAGACCTTAATATACACACCGTTTCAGATATGTATGCTCCTATTAATTTCATTGATGGATGATATAACATGAAACAAAACATCAACACTCTTCGGAAAACAAAACCAAGAGGTCCTATAGGTTGTAACAAATTGTACAGATCATGAGTCTTTATATGTGGGAAACCTCCTAGTTCATAACCAGGTCACGGAGCTGCTGAAGTTGCTGCATAACACAAACATAAGTAAATAAGAACATCGAGAAAAGAGAATATCAATAGGATATGAGCATCAAGAACATTAAATAATAAAACAAGATGGGCCTGAAGGAACGAACCTGTTTCATTCCTCCAAGACATCCCTATACACAATGTTCTTTGTGCTCTTTCCTGTGGGATCTATCTCATTATTTGGCTTGGCCAAAATCCGTGTGGTCTGCCTTGACACACCCCTTGACAATGCAACATAAAGCTGGCCATGCGAAAATACAGGCTCGGGGAGGTAAATACCAACTGTTGGAATGGTTTGACCCTGGGCTTTGTTGATGGTCATTGCAAAACTCAAACGGATTGGGAATTGTTTCCTCTTGAACTTGAAAGGAAGTGAAATGTCCTCCGAGGGCGACAAAGGTATCCTCGGTATGAACACTCTATTTCCAGCATGTTGTCCACCAACAATCTCGGCATCGATTGCATTATCTTGGAATGCTCTAATCATCAATCTTGTTCCATTGCACAACCCGTTGTGAGGATCAAGATTTCGGAGAAGAATGACGGGACAATTGACTTTGAGTTTCAAAGCATGCGGGGGCAAGCCATTTGGAGTGATGGAGTTTAGATAGTCATCTGTGTAGTTATTGCGCGCATCATCCTCAACTGAGTCAAAACTATAATATATCTTTTCTTGGCCAGGAAACCTGCCGATCATTTTTATATTTAGATCATCCACATGTTCATTTTTTGTTGAAAGAATGGCACGTGCGCTCATGTAGGATCCAGATGCAGCATTCTCATGAAGCGATGGGAAGATATCTTCAATAAGCTTGTTCACTGGTTCATCACCGGGAGTGTAAGGAATAACAATGTCATCCGGAAGACGTACGTAATCGCCACCAATTGTCTCTTCTGTCCCATCTCCAATTCTAAGGAGGTAACTGGAGAACCACGGGTCAGTTTGTGCCCTCATATTACGCGTGAGGCGTATCTTCCTAATCTTCTCCCATAAATAAGACCTCTGCAGCGTAGCGTCAGTGATCTGCGCTCTCGTCCCACGTGTCACCACGGGAAGGACCTGCCTAAAATCTCCTCCAAACACCACGACCTTCCCGCCGAAAGGCTCAGCACATCCCATGATGTCTTGTAGGGATCTATCAAGTGTCTCAACAGTCTGACGCTTCGTCATGGCTACTTCGTCCCAGATTATCAAAGATGCCCTACGAAGCAGCTCTGCGGTACCACTCTGCCTGGTGAAATTGCACATGCTGGTGCTCGTGAGCCTAATTGGAATTTTGAACCTGGAGTGAGCGGTGCGTCCACCCGGCATGATCGATGCTGCTATACCAGAGGTTGCTGTTGCAATAGCTATTTTTCCCAAGGAACGTACCTTAGCAAGGAGAGCTTTGTACAAATACGTCTTCCCTGTGCCACCCGGACCATCCACAAAGAAAGTCTGGCTCTTGTTGTTCAGGACATGATAGAGGATTTCATCAAAACCAGCACGCTGCTCAGTGTTAAGTGATGTAAACATATTTATGTCATCTTTGCCCACAGTGAGTGACAACTCCTCTTGAACCTCTCTTGGTTGACCGTCGGAAAGATCGTCATCAATGGGGTCTAATTCTGGTAGGCCATAACTTTTTATATCCTTTCCCATCGAATGTACCAGATCTCGAATGTCTCGAAGGACCATTTGCTCCAGTGCGACCGGGTTGGATTGGCTATGGCTGTAGTCCTCAGACATTGACTCGAGGTGCTTCTCCCACAATGAGGGTATGTTGGTCGCCTCACAGAATACCAAAATAGTTGCGAAAAGCCTTCTTAGAGCACATGGCATCTGGAAAGTAGCAGCCTCAGTCAAGCAGTCATCAAGGGTCTTGTCAGTCTCTATGAGACCTCTTCGCTCACATGCTTCTCTAAAGTTTGAGCACAACTTGCCATGCACACTTTTCAAGTCCCCATATGAAGTTGCACCTCTGACATGATTCATGAGCACTCTTAGGAAGTACCTCTCACCTTCACCAGGATTGGCATATACAATTCTTCCAACTTGCCCACGCCCCCTTAATTTCCGTCTCTGCCACTTCTTCTTTCCCTTAATCCACCTGTAGAATTCAGGGAACTCTTTGTACAAGAAGTTTCTCGCATAAGGATCCACCTGGTTCATCTTGAAATATTCAGTGAGCATGGTCTTGGAAGAAGAGGGCCGACTGAGGACATCCTCTAGATTATCACCCTCTTTGAATGCGACAGTATGCATATTTTCCAAGTGAAGTTGTAGTTGGAGAACAGAGGGAGAGACACTGTACATAGGAAAAGCACAAATCCTATAGATAGCCTCTGGTGGTGACACAAACCTAGCATCCCTGTACTGTTTAATCTCATTTATTACTCCACCATCATTATCTACTGCTGGGTCAACTGAGAATGATGCACGGTCATGTCCTTTATAGATGTACTTGAATAAATACTTAACTGCCTTGATGCTCGAGCAAGCTTCAACATTTATGTGACAGTTATACCGCATAAGCAGGCCAGGATTGTATGGGACAACCCATCTATTATCTAGCTCAGCTCCTCTGACCTTCACTTGTTGACCATCACGCCTCCTCCTATAGATAGGATATGAATCCTTTCCTTGTTCCGTAGCATCACAGAATTGCCGCGGATAGTGAAATCGACATTCTCCATCTATCATGCAAGGACAATTTTTATTGAGAGCACCACATGGTCCGTGGAGCATATGTTTGATAACCAGGGCATGCAATACAGGGTACTTGTCTTTGTCAGGAATTTCTGCACAAATCACCTTGTCATACTCGTCCGGGTTTGTCAGCTTACTATCCGAGTGCATGATCAAAAGCATGTGCTCATGCGGCAGCCCCCTCTTCTGAAATTCGGTAACATGGACATATGCAGCAACCTCACCAAAATGTTTTTTCTTAATTAAAAGTTCTTTCATACTCCGCAATTTGGCTCTGTATACTCTTGCCACAAGGTCTGGGCGGTCTTGTGGTGTCTGTCCGGGTTCAAGCCTTGATGTAATTTCCTCCCAATGTGGGTTGCAAGTCATCGTGATGAAGTAATCAGGCTTTCCATACCGCTGGACTATCGCCATCGCATCTAGGAATCTTCGCTGCATGTCTCGATCACCTCCCGGAAAAGTCCGCGGTAGCACAATTCTCTTACCAACCTGAGAACCACGTGTTTCACCAACTTCAATGACGTCAACAACACCCTAAATGATTTTAAAGATTATTCTCCATTAGATCAACCTGATTTGTACCGAATTGAACTTAAATAAATTGAGAACAGTATGAACCTGGTATAGATCAGCGCGAATAAGCTTCTGATTCTGAGGTTTGGAGTAGAAATCAAGTCTCATAGTCTCCATCTTGATGTACATGTCCACAGCCCACTGTTGGAATACACGTGCACCAAACAGTATAATGTTAAAAAGTTTTTTCCTAACTTGTATCTTGAAACAGTAGTACTCCCTTGCGCTGACAAATTTTCTAGACTCTCCAACTTCATCACCCTCTTGGTTTTCTTCATCATCTAGAACAAGGTTTGTAGGAAGAATTAATCACTAATATCAATTAAATAATAAGCAGTGAGGAATAAAATGCTTAGACATATTAGAAGCAATGGGTAATTACCTTCTGCCTCATCTACGTCATCTCTGTTTTGTTCCACATGTACACTTGAAGTACGATCGAGATCTTGTAAGTCTTCGCCTAGGTTCCCATCCTCGGTGTTCGCTTCAACTGCTCGCGTTGGATCTTCATATGGCATCCAACGGTTCCATCCCGTCTCCCCTCCTGGGAAGAATAATGGATACGCCAAAGGATCATAGCAACCATAGTATGCTCTGATAAATACAGGACGATCACCTTTGCCATGCAAGACAACTTGTCTATCAAAAGTGTTTTCTGGGTCGCTCCCTTCAACCCACAACGCGGCCACCTGTGAAGCTGTGGGGGCATTGTACCTTCGCTGGTCTAGTCTTATATCTGTGTTGAGTGAAATCCGATATTCTTCAAGGTTTGGAACAGAGCCAATGCTCTTAAAAATCTGCACATATGGGTTGTCCTCCAATATCTTCAGAATCTTTCGTATGAGATTAATATCAAGATCTGGAGACCGCTTCACTCTATGTTCCAAGGTTTCATCTGTATCATAGATGTACAGTTGCAAGTGTCTAGGTCCCTGACCACCGTGAACCAGATCATCCGCCTTATAATACATTGCCCCTTGAGCACGGAATGTGTAAACACCGGTTCTTGCCGCATTACTGACCTTCTTATCAAGGGTGACTCCAAGGCTTGTGAATGAGAAGTGGGTGTTGAAATATCGTATGTGTTTTCTGAAATATTTTGCATCATCATCAACCTGACTTGTAAACAACCGACGCAACTCTTGAGGAACTTCGGGGGTAGCTATCTTGACCTTCCCTTTTCTGCAACAAAACGCAGGACCCTCAAATTGGAGCTTCATTGCTCCACATTTGCTGCAGTCGGGGACTGGCTTCAAAACATGGTGCTTTTTTGGTAGATTATGGTAGACAAAGTCATAAGGATCATCATTCTGTTTAACCGGAGCAACACCACTTGTCAGTCGCCACGAATCAAACACATCACCTGCGAAACCATAATAACAAGTAAGAACCAAACAGATGCACCAAATTTAATATGAGAGAGACAAGATATAATTAATTAGCTGTATTAATTACCTTGACCACTAAATATTCTGCACTCCTCGTCATCATCATGTATTGTTTGTTCCTCATGTGTGGTGTCCAAGTTATCTATGAGCAAAACATGTTGAATCGGCTTAACAATTGGATCTGAAATTATTACCTTTGTATATATGAATGCGTTATGAGAATGTGAAGTAATTATTACCTTCCAATGTAGCACCTTGTTCATCTGGCTCGAAGACACATGCAGGATCAGATTCATCATCAGTATCTGTATCTAAGGGTTCTGCACAAAACAGCATATATATTTGTATTATGTGAGATCACAAAGATTGCGACAACTAAATGTATGAATAATAATAATTTAATCTATATCGCATGAAAACAATACCTGATTGGTTAAGGTTTGATGATTGTGTTTGCATGATAGGTGTGGCAGGTGAGCTGATGAAGGGTGAATTGTGTTGCCGGACCATTTTCTTATACTGACGGTTATTGTGCAAGCATACCTCCTTCTTCCCATCACTCATTGAGGAGTAGCGCTCTCACGTTGCCGTTTCTGTTCAGAAGAATCACGCTGCCGTTTCTTCTCAGAATATGCACTTCTTTCAACGAAACTCCTTTGCCCATGCCCACCATTTGATGTTGGGACGTTTTGGATTTCTTGAACAGATTTGAGCTGAGAAATGCAACTCAAATTACTGTGTAGCCAATCATTGTCATCTTCGGGAAGCATAACATCCTCGCTGCATTGAGTGGTAAGATCCTTGGTCATGCCGGAATATGCAGATCCACTCTCCGCGTTACCTGAAGGAGAAACACAGCCTTTCATAGCTTGCATTGTGAAATTATGAAAAAATATATAGAGAGAGTAAAGTATTGAGGATGACCGATTTACTCACCAGGTGTATCCTCGCCGGGCTTGAACGTGCACATACCATTTGGGATTGAATGTGCAAATACTCCTACAGGAAGACATGGAAATGTTAAGACACATAGCATTATTAAAAAATAGACTCAAATCAGGTTTATGTACCATCTGCATGTGACATGGTTACGTTGCTGAATGGTGTATGTTGGCTCAGAGACCCTTGTGCACAATTATTACCACTCGCAGTTGTCGACATTTTATTCTGGCGTGCTAAACGTTGCCTCTGTATATATTCCGCCCTTTTGTCGTCAGGCAGTCGTGCATACCAACTTTGACCACTTTGTTGTTTATTATTACCTCGACGAACCTGTTTTGCATGATTGGTTGAACGGTCTGTAACCGAGCCACAGTCATCAGATCTCATACGGAATTATTTATATGGACATAGAGTAAACAAAATGATGTCACATATTATGTTACCTGTTGTACGATCGAGTGTGCCATCTGCAATGAATTGAGTAGAATCCGGTGTAGGAAATTGAGATGCATGTTCAAGTTGAAGAACTGGAGCCATACCTACAATTTAGAACTGATTAAAATCAGTATTGCATTATAAAACATGGGACCCATGTTTGGCGAGTTAAGAATCATGACCTCCCGTAGGTGTTTTGCATTGCAATTGGGTGACTATCGATTGTCCAGCCCCAGGTGTATGACATAGTGTGTTTTCGTCATTAAGAGGTTGCGTTGAACTCGCTTGTTTCTTAAGTTCTCGTGCTTGGCGACGGCGCTTTGAAATATCTTCTCTATGTTTTGCATAATACTCTCTATCCCTATGCCTTTTGGCCTCTTTAGGATCTGCATGTATGAGAAGATTATATTTGTATCCGCATGATCGACACTTCCAGAGGATCTGCATGTATGAATTACTCGGAAGGACAGGTATTAATCACCTAGGATTTGCCCGTTGGTTATGTCCTGTAATGGATTGCGATTGGAGGATGACATCGGTAGTCTTGCTTCCTTTGCCAGGAGAAAGTAACCTGTAGTAATGAATAGCATCTCCCCGTCAGTGTATTAGCAATTAGCATATACAATAATCTTTAAATTGTACTATAGGATTAGCAATTCCGGGAGTTCCGGATACCTTGGAGGAGGTTGGAGGATCAGCAGGTTGTAGAACTGGGTGCAGAGTGTGGCGTAGAAGGGCAGGGCGGACAGGGGATGACCGGCGGCTGTAGGGCGTGCGGCGGCGCGTCCGGGCGGCAGGAAGGCGGAAAGACGGCGGCCGTAGGGCGTGCGGCGGCGCGTTCGGGCGGCAGGGAAGCGGAAGACGGCGGCGCAGCGGCGCGTCCGGGCGGCAGGGAGGCGGAACACGGCGGCTGTAGGGCGCGCGGCGTCGCGTCCGGGCGGCAGGGAGGCGGAAGACGGCGGCAGCAGGTCGTGCGGAAGGGAGGCGAAAGGCGGCGGCGGTAGGGCGTGCGGCAGCGCCAGCGTCCGCAGGGCCGGCGGCGGTGGGGCGTGCGGACGTGATTAGCGATGGATTTTTTTTGGAGGGATCAGCGAGGGAGGCTCTTTGATTAGCGAGGGATTGTCCGTTCCGTCTGTTTTAGCGCTAATGACGGCGGGTAACGGAGCCCTTAGATGTTGATCTGATGGCGAATATTGTTTGGATCTGCCCCCCTCTATGTCTTTTTATATTGGTATAGATGAAGCGGACAGTTTAGAAAAGTCTGAAGCGGGACCTATTTTGAGGTTTCCATCTAATAGCGCGAACTATGGAGGCATCACATACGGTGGTCTCGTTCCCTAAAGTTAGGCTCATAGTGGTGAGTGTTGTTTTGTTGTGATCTAAATTGAGTTAAACGCTAACTTCTGCCATGGCAAAGGGAGGCCTGTCATCACCACTATAAATACATCTTGTAATCCACATTATGGGATAAGTTGTAAGTTGTAAATCCCCAGTGTCTGTAACATCTCGACATAGTGATGTCTTGTTGACTGGCACTCGTGGTTTTTCTCTTCTCCTTAGAGCAAGTACAATAGAGTGACGTGGACGGGTTATAAGGATTAAAATAGTATATTTTTGCTTAGTTGGAGGAGAGAGAAGAGGAGAGAGAAAATGAGTGGGCTCTCATGCAAGAGTCAGCTCTAGCACGTGCTTCTAGGTAATTTGTGAGAGTGGATGGTGGGCCATGTATCCATAAAATAGTTCATCTTTACTATTATACATGTTAGCTATAGAGCTGGCTATAAGTGACACGGCACTCTCTTATAGCCAACACTTGACTCTACTATTGTACTTGCTCTTAGAGGGTTTTCCTCGTTAAAATCGCATGTCCCATGCGTTGATATTACTTTATGAATTGTTTATTCCTTGTAGTGTATAACAGTGAAGCCATACTATTTTGCAGATTTTACCTAGCGGAAGCAGTAGCAAATGGGGTCCGAGTTTCTCTCTCAAACTTCCCCATTTCTCTCTCAATTTTGCTCATTCATTCAGACACGAAAGAGAAGAATGACCATGGCCACTCAGTTTCCCCATCTCTCCTCCCCTTTTCTTCTCTCTCGTCTCTTTCCCCGAGACAGCCTCCTCTGCAAGCCACTCTGACACATGCGGGGCAGCTACTGAGTCTCTGTCTTGACATTCCAGCTGAGTTGGACCCGGGGGGCAGCAGCTTGGGGTATATCGTTGGCCATGCCCTAAGAAGTTAGCGTCACGACTCATGATCCCCCGAAGCGATGTTCATTGGAGTCTGTTTATTTTGTTCTGACTGAGACGACATATTCCGTCGAGTAATATTTGTGGTTACAATGGAGTTCATAACACTGGGCTAAAATAATATTGGATGTTTAAGTTAGAATCCATAAATCATTGTTCACATGTCAATCTTTGTGTCTCTGTTGACGAAACTGAACAACCTCGTAGGTTTCTAATAGCAAACCATTGAACTCACAACCCTAGTAGCGGTGATGAAGAGAGCCAATCTATAAAGTGTTTCTCCTCTCACATAAGTTAAGGGGTCCATTTTTTAACATCGAGTATAACATAAACATATACTTGCCCACACACCAGTGCATGCATAATTGCAAATAGTCGGATAACAACTACGGTGACATGTGTCCTGGAGCTTCTAATTGATAATGTCATTTTAGATGCCTCGCTATTGCGTGTGAAGGTTGCTCTAATATCAATTTGTTGGATCTGTTATAGTAGGATACAGTACGGGTTCACAACTCCAGACTATGGACCCATAGTCTCTGCATTAGACTAGCTATATGCGGGCCCTCGATCTCTTGCAAAAAAATGGACAAATTTGATTCCATTATTGGGCAGTTCATAGCCGAAAATAAAAATTCCGGACTGACATTCGTGCAAACATGATCAAGTGTTGTACCCGTTCAAAAAAATTCACCAAAGAATGACTTTTATTACTCACTGGTTAAAGATTTATCTAAAATAGCACTATATACACCGGATATTCAAAACGGGTAGTAGGTGCCCAAAAAACATTTTTCAAAATGTCAAAAAATTCAAAAAAAAATTTTGCATGTAGTCCAAGATGTATCATGTTAGCACAAAAAGTTATGGGAAGAAAAAATATTTTTTGCAACCTGTGCAAAAAAGACAAATTCAGACGCACGGAAATGTGTTTGTACGTGTCAGATTTTTGTTTTTTTGCACAGCTCACACAAAATGTTTTTTCACCATGCCATTTTTTGTGCTAACACACAATGTTCTAAGGTACATCCGGATTTTTTCCCGGAATTTTTTGACATTTAAAAAAAAATTAATTTTTTTTTACACAATGGGTGCATCTGCACCCATGTGCCAAATCGCCTCTCTCTCTTTCTTTTTATTTTCCAGAAGTCATTGAGAAATATTTCCTGTCCAAACTTCTTACATGGATAGACTACTTCAACTTCTTTGAACTAAAAAGTTTGAGATGTTTATATCTTTTTGAATTTCTATTTTTTCTTGCATTTCAGGTGCGCCGTTATCCAGAGCCACAAGTCCACGTCCAGTTCATAGCCCGTTACATAGAGAGACATCTTTCTTGAACTTCTTTTATGGATATTTTTTTTGACCTAACATCGAGAGACCTGATCGGGTCTCGCATGGGCTAGAGGAGAGAGTCCAGACGGTTTGCATCTCCTTAGAAGACTTGTCTGCCACGGTTCCTACTTGGGCCCCCAACTTGTTAACTCCTTATATAGACGGGCCCGTGAGCGCGTCCTTCGTTACCCCGTGCCGTGCCTTGCGTATCGTACAGGTGCAATCCAATCTCCGATTCCTCTCGCCGTCGTCCTCCGCCGCCCGGAATTTCCCACGCCTTCCTAGGGTTTACGCCGGCGCCACCGCGCGTGCTTTTGCCGTTGTATGAGCTTTCCCCTCGCCAATCTGGACCGCCGGCACCCAACCCGATCTCGTCCCCATGTCGTCGAGGAGGCCCGCGGGCTCCCGCGCCGGCGGCGCGGCCGTCGGTGGCGTAGGCCGGAAGAAGGTGGCTAGTGGCATGAGCCTGCGGGCGCTTCGGGAGGAACTTGCTCGTCAGAAGGAGGAGGAGGAGCGGAAGGCTCGCGAGGAGGAGATGGAGGCGCAAGCGGCGGAGAAGGCGAGGAGGGAGGAAGAGGAGAGAAAACCGACGGAGGAGGAGGAGAAGCGGAGGGAGGAGGAGAGGCAGCGGAGGAGGCGGGAGGAGAGGAAGAGGGAGGAGGAGAGGCGTCTGGAGGCTGCACGGAGGCGGCTCGGCGTCACCGTCGTCGTCGCGGAGGGTGGAGCTGCGGCTGGCGACGGTGACCGGAAGCGGCCGGTTTATGACTCCAGGCGGTCTAACTTTCAGCCCAAGCCTCGTGAGAACGTTCAGTCTGAAGTTGATGGGGCAGGAATTCAGAGCTCGAAGCTGCACTCTAAAGAGGAGATCAATTCATCAGATGTAGTAGAGGACGTCATCACCGTCAATAATTTTCTCAAACTGAGGGAGGGATCAAGCACTAGATCATCGGAACAGGACAGAACAATCAATGGTGATGATGAGGAAGAGGAGGATGCTTGGGATAACAAGGGCCTCGATGAATTTGATGTCATGTCTGCTGCTAATTTTCGCTTGTATGGAGGAGAAGAAATAGAGGAGAACCATGTGACTTCCTCTGCTCTGGTTGGTAATTCAGACAATATGGCTCAGGAGATTGTGGAAGATATCTTCCTTGCCCAGGATATAGCTTCAAGTAGTGGATCTGGAGATGAAAGGGAGCTTCGCGCGCCAATATGTTGCATCCTTGGGCACGTGGATGCTGGAAAGACGATGCTCCTTGATTGTGTCCGGGGTACCAAAGTGCAGGAAAAGGAGGCCAGAGGTATCACACAGCAGATTGGTACCACCTACTTACCGATTGAAAACATCAGGGAGCTGACGAGCTTAAAATCTGAAGTCGCCATCAAAGTTCCTGGTTTGCTCGTAATCGACACCCCTGGTCATGCGTCCTTCAGTAAAATGCGTTCAAGGGGATTGAGTTTGTGTGACATTGCTGTGGTCGTAGTTGATATTACAAGTGGGCTTGAGAAGCAGACAATTGAATCCCTTCATCTCTTGAAACGCCATAATGTGAGGTTCATTGTCGCCTTGAACAAGGTTGACCGCCTCTATGGGTGGAAAAGTTGCCCCAATGCACCAATAGAGAAGGCACTCAGGCATCAATCTAATGATGTCCAAAGTGAATACAAATGGAGGTTAACTGAGGTATTTTCCGGTGATATACTCTGCATTTTTTTGGTTACGGAAAATTGCATTGAATTAGATATATAGTTTCTTTGAATATTTCTGACAATTCAATTTACATAAGCAGGTCGTCACACAGTTCAAGGAAATTGGCTTAAATACTGCACCGTACTATGAAAATAAGAAGAAGAAACAAGTGTTTAATATCGTCCCGACCAGTGCCATAAGGTGTGAAAGCTATATATTTCATTTCTTATGTTTAGTCACGTTTTAGTTTCTCATATGTTATGCGTAATTTTAGCCTTTGACGAACTTGTACTGTTATATCCTCCAGCGGTGAAGGTGTTCCAGATCTTCTAATGCTACTGGTTCGATGGCTTCCCGATATAATGATAGAGAAGCTAGCCTATGAAAATTCAGTAAAGGTTTGTCCATTAGACATTATTAGTCCATCACTCTCTACTGAAGTTATCCATTACACTACGATGTTGCTAATGTGATATTCTTTCCATGTTTGTTCAGTGTATTGTGCTAGAAGTCAATGGAGATAAAGATCTAGGAACTACTATTGACGTGGTGCTGATCAATGGTGAGCTGCACCAAGGGGATCAAGTAATTGTTTGCACCAAACAGGTATATTCTTTCTCAAATTTCAGATTACATGCCACCTTGAATTTGTTGCTTCAACCTTTCATTTCAAACCTCACAACATTTTCATCTTTAGGGTCCTGTCACAACCACCATTAAAGATTTGTTGACCCCTCATCCAATGAAAGAACTCAAATCTAAGGTGAGCCCACACCTTTTTGTTGTGTGCATTCATATTTTTCTTGTTAATTTTTTTGCATGACAATATGTAGGCAGATTTGCTCAATGCTTTGAACTTTTTAGCTTGAATGGAAGGATTTGGTACTTATGGAAGATTGTGAGTTGCTAGGGGTGTGTGTTCAAGTGCTAACGAGTTTAACATTTAAACTCTGCTCTCCTCATAATGTATAATTGTATGTTAAATTTATGTCCAAACACGCATCTAGATGCAGAAAAAACATAAGTGTATTGGTAACGTGAGTACGCCACCAAAGGAAAATGTAGCTTGTTGCTGCTAGACATTTAGGAATAAAGATTCAGGCTACAACCCTGGTTGAACACGAAAAGCACTAATGGTAACATATTCACATGTTTTTATCAGATGTATTTGATTGTTGGAACAATATGCGAACTGTAAAATATAAAATAGCGCATTTTTTTCGTCTTTGGCATATCTTTTGAAGATTAGATTTGATGTTTTCCGGTAATAGAAATAATATATATTCTTAAATTCAAAGAAACTTATTCAATTGCTTGTCAGTTTCTTGTTTTTTTATTAGTTTGCTCATCAATAATGTCCATAGTGTGCTATCTAGAAGAGTGCTTGGTCCCAGAGCATCTATTTCAGAGATTGGCTTGCATGTTGAGTTGTCCGAAACCCTCTGATACCCATCCTTCACGTAAGGCCGTAAGCACATAAAGAATGTGGATTTGTTTGTAATTGTCTACAACCACTTGATTCAGCTAGTTTAAGGGTCTCTTTGGTTCAAAGGAATCTTTCCTATCATATCTACTTTTCATACAAGTCTAAAATTTTAAATTGAGTCCATCCTAGTAGATTTTTCCTTTGTTTCAACTAGTAGCTTTGCACGTGCACGCACGTCTAAACTAATCAATTAATATATCCACTCACATATTTTTCTTAGAACACTGTTATTCCTCATGACTTTCAGCCAACATGATACATCACCGTGCTTCAAGAATTTTAGATGTTATCCAAGCAATCTTCACCCACTGAAGCATACTGTTAGTGATGTCCCACAAAAGCATGGGCATCTATTTTATGGGATGTCCTATTTCAACAGCAGCTTTATCATGAAGAATTTCAAGATCAAATTATCAATTAAACAACAGCCAGGTTTGCCCGAACATAGTAAGCATGCACATGCAAATTGTCATCATAAGAAGATATATAACGTATTGATTGTGGATTTGTGGTACAATTTCAGCACCAATTTAAAAGTTTGTAACCAAAGTATTAATCAAACACATCTTATGCTATTGGCCAATCTAATATGCACCCCTTTTTACATTCTAAACATAATTATAGTTTAAATGGCCTCTAAAAAATTATGTAAATAACTTCTGTAACAAATACATTTTTTCAACGACAGCTTAGAGATTGCAGTCATTCATCTTAATCACAGTTTATGCTTGTGTATACTTCATAGTAGGTTTCACATGAGAGGTAGCTTGTGCGTGTTGAGCGAGATTCAAATGTTGTGATTCCTCCATTGCAGGTCAGTCGATCCGACAACAGCGTCACTGTTCAAGAGTTCAGACTACATCAAAATGTTTATAATTAAGACATCACAGTGCAATAGCAAATTGACAACATTAGCTATCTCTGCAAATTAACAACAGCAGCTAGCAATTTCATACAGCAACCAACAGAGAAAGAAACAATAACATAGTAGTAATTATGTATAGGGAAACAACAACAGCTAGCTCACTGTATCTCACCCCCTCGGTAGAGCAAACATCAGCCAGCAATTTGGTACAGCAAACAACAGCTAGCTACCTTTCCGTATCTCTCTGTAGCAAACAACAGCGCATTATCATGTTGTGTGAGTGTCGGGCAATCCAAAATGTACTGCATACATTGACAACTCGGCTATGCGCTTAGATTCACATCACGGACTTACGGAACCAACTATGAAACAGCGACGATCCAGATCAAATCGTGTAGGAGTGGCGAGGGCTCACCTGCAGGATTCGCGTGGAGAACTCGACGCGGATGATGAACTTGGACTCAGAGGGCCCATCTCCGCCTCCCTCCCCTACTCGCCTGATCACCGTGACAATGAACCTATCAACAAATCGACTTGGATCGACAAATCTTTCTTCCCCGCGGGAGACGGGGAGGGCCAGCCGGGACGACCGGTAGAGCAGGAGCACGCCTGGATGGGTCACCGCTGCCCCGGCAGTTATCCTTGGTCGCCGACGTCATAGTCGCCAATTAAGGAGGAGAGGAATTAGTGGGCAATTAATTAGCCATTAAGATGAAATAATGACGGCAGCAGCGAGGGAGGTGGAGAAGATCGTGGGAGGATGGATCTGGTGGGGTTACCGCGGTTAGTTGCCTTCGGGGAGGTGCGGACACAGGCGGTGGAGATTTGGCAGAACATCTTCTGCCGGTCGACAGGATCAATCACACCCGTCCGACTGATGTAATTGCTACGTGCACACAGCATGGGGGATTGGTTAATCTGGGTGGTTAATTTAAGTTGGTCAGGTCAGATCGTGTGGTGGGAGTCTGGCCGTGTACATTTGTTGGGGTGGCTGTAGGATAGAATATGTTTGCTTGTTTAATAGTAGTATAGATGAAGAATATGACACCATAATGCTTCAGAAAAATTAGTGTGTTTTTTGTGTGGTGCAACCAAACAACTTTTATTAGACATCTCTGTGTATTCGTTGCTCATCTGTGGTGCCTTTAATGCGCTTCTGTTGAGAAATCTAAGAGTGTTTTGCAGCTGCACCATTTTGTAGTTGTTGAATTGGTCGGTGCTATGCTGCTGAGACCATAAATTTTACATTCATGTGAGGCATAACTTGTCCAGAACCCTGTTTTGGATCATAAACAATTGCACTTTTATTCCCTTGGGGCTGAATTTGAATTGAACTTACCAAGTCTTGCTTGCTGCCATATTTATATAGTCCTTAAAGTTATTGAAGCTTGTGTACCCTGTCCGTTGTAGGTATTGAATTTTGATTGGGATTATGGCAACTCAATGTTAAAAAGCTCTGCGACCAAGTTCATAATATTTTTTGGTACCTAATGTATCGTCATTTGTGCTCTTTTCCAGGGTGTATATAAGCATCACAAGGAGGTTAGAGCTGCGCAGGGGGTAAAAATTGTGGCACCGGTGAGTTTCATTTTCATTTTTATGCCTTCTCAAATCCAGTGTCAAACAAATCATTGCTTATTTTTGTCTCTTCAGGGAATTCAACATGCAATGGCTGGCACTTCTCTCATTGTAATCAAGTCAGGAGATGATTTGCGACAATCTGTAGCAGCTGCAATGCAAGAGATGAATATAGCCGTAAGCGCGATGGATGAGACTGAAAAGGGGACAGAAGCGGAAGAAGTAAGTAGGGTCAAGACTTGCAAGGAGGGCCTCCACGTGCAAGCTTCTAGTATTGGAACCCTGGAGGCTATCATTGAGCACTTGAAAAGCAGTGGTGTGGACATTCCTGTCAGTGACTGGAACTTAGGCCCTGTCCACAAAAATGATGTCATGAAGGCAACTGCCATGCTGAACCGGAAAGAAGAGTATGCAGCCATCCTTGCCTTTGACGTCAAAGTGATGCCTGAGGCTAGTGTCCTTGCAGCTGAATCAGGAGTGAGGATTTTTATGGCTGATACAGTATATAAGCTGGTAGACAGCTATGCTGAGCACATTAACGGATTGAAGGAAGCAAAGAAAATGCAATGTGCAGGCGAGGCAGTCTTCCCATGCACCCTGAAGATATTGCCAAACCGTGTCTACCATAACAAGGATCCAATTGTTTGTGACGTCGAAGTTCTGGAAGGTGTCGTGAAGGTACCTTCTTTAGCCATTAGTTGTCAACTGTATAGATATACTGTGATTTTATCTTGTTACTTACTAGTATGCTACCTATTGATTTCTTAATTGCATTTTAGGTGGGAACCCCGATTTGTGTCTCTGTTCCGAGTAAGGATAGAAGTGAAAACATAGTTCACGGCCTTGGAAGGATCTCCTCCATGAAAACATCCAATGGCAATCAGATTTTCTCAGCTAAGAATGGAGTGGTGTCATCACCTGGACCAGATAATCGATGATAACCCTCAGGAGAAATCCCGATCTTATGGACGCCATTTTGATGCTAGTAATGAGCTGCTGAGCCAAATCTCGAGGAAATCCATTGATGTTCTCAAAGAGTACTATCGGGTAAATACACTCACAATGCTGTGGTTAATTTAACATGGAGCAATTTCCACCCTTATTCATATGCTATTCTAACACCTCTGGATGGTCTTGTTCCAGGATGAAATGAGTGATGAAAATTGGCAGCTTATCCGCAGGCTAAAGAAATAATTCAAGATTGCCTGAAGCGTTGGGAGATTTATTTTTACCATGTTTCCTTGTCTCCTTTTCTCTTTCCTTTTGTTTTGTGTTCCAAAGACTTGAACACATATTTTCCCATATTTGTAATGCTCATAATGATGAAACTCGAGACGTTTGGACTGGTACATTTGCTTTTAATCGTGCTCTTTATGAAGATGTCTTCATGTGCTCTTCTTAATTGACTAGAAAACATCAGGCGTTGATGGGTGGCGGTGGGTGATCCGTGGCCTATCCTCCAGATGGAACCAATTTTCTACATAACAGTTACCAGCTGGGTTGCATCTAGGATACAGAGCTTCACTGCTTCTGCATGAGTTCAAGCTTCACTAGAATAAGATCAGTACTTGATCGATGATCTAACTTGTGTAGTTGTGTATGGTGAACTCTGTCACTGAGTATAATAGCCATACCAAACAGTAACTGGTACAATTAGTTTGTCTGTCAGATTACCGAATTCTATCTTTGTGCTGTATACCTCTCTGTAGTCATGCACATGGATTTGACGTCCAGCTGTTGTGGCACAAGAAATTTAAAATCTGTATATTCGAACATACACATGAGTTAGATAAAAGCATTAAACAAACTCACGAGTCACGTTAGACCCATGTTTGCTACATAAACCGAAAGGAAACGCATATATCTAGTGGAGCTGCTAGCACCGGCCAAGGATCCAGCATTCTTTCGTATTGTCCTCGTATTTATTGTATATCAATAAAATTCAAAAATAATACTATCGCAGTAGATTTTCCAAGAAATCATTTTAATAAATGCTTCAGAAATTGAAAAGTTCACATTTTTTTCGATCATTTCAAAGACATGTCATTGTTTCGAAAAAGTTTTCAAATGTATTTAATTGTGGGAAAGGTAGAGGGGAGAGGCGTTTTGGCTCCCGGTTGCATATGCTCCTGTTACATTTTTCAAAATTAAAAAATATGAAAACTCTTCGAAAAAATCTGAAAAACATTTGTCACAAACATATACAAGTTTTCAACAGTCGTGCAAAAATTCGGAAGGAAATAACCCTTTCCGTGATCTGTGCAAAAAAGACAAAATCTATGCTTTGAAAAATGTATTTTAAATTTCATCTCGGCTGCAGATTTTGTCTTTTTGACACAGACCACATAATGTATCATTTCCTTCCGAAATTTTGTAAGGATGTTGAAAACGTGTATATGTTCGTGCCCAATTTATTTCAGATTTTTAGAAGTATTTTCATATTTTTTAAATTTTGAAAAAGTTAACAGGAGCATATGCACCCGAGAGTCAAAAGTGAATTTCTGGAAAGGTAGGGCTTAGATTGGCTTGGGAGGCCCTTTACGATTATTCCTTTTCATTCTAGCAGAGCTCAATCCTTTATGAAAACCATACCTATGTAACTCTACGAGGGCTATCTACTCTATTTCCGTCAAAACTCCGTTTTCACCCCTGTTCAACTTAGAACTGGCACTAGCGTTGGTTAGATGCGTGGGACTGGAAGCTTGTAGTAACCCTTTCTCTCGATCTACAGTTCCCAAGGTTGCTACTTAACCGGTTCCCTTTTTAGGATTAGGATGAAAGCTCGATGAGCAGGCCCATTAATGAAGGGGTCTAGGTAGAGCCGCCGCCCGTCTTTTTATCCGCCCTTAGAGCGACCTTTCTCTCCTTTCCTCCCATGAAAAGATGGACGCATCGCCGAAGTCCTATCCAGACGTCACCACCCCAAAAGAAAGTTCCGAAGTAAAGTCAACCAGCGATCATCATTGTAATTTCCATTCAACGATTAATGAGTCGCAAGATGAGGTTTTTTTCTTCACCTGCGCATGCGCTAAACTTTCCCCACATAGCAGGTATTCCACATCGCAAATTTACCCCCGAGCACTTGGAAATGGAGGAAAGAACGTGAGGGCCGGTGACTGAGCAAGCTTTATCTTTCCAGAATGCTCTAGGAATCTACAGTAGGAAACTCCTCGATATACATGCTGCTTATGGCCACACGGATCCCTTCGGGGGTGACAGTTGGACCATTCCGGTCACCGTAGTAATTCGATGTGGGTCTTGTAGGAGGCTAAGCGGCACGTGTCCCTTGAATTGGCCAATGAACACTCTGGCCACTGGGGGGGATTCGACGTGAGCTTACCGAGGGGTCGAGACCGGGGCCCACATTTGGAATCTCGCTCTTGCGATGACTACATGAAGCTAGAAGCGGGGACCTCCCTCACCACATGAGTCACTAAAACTGCTACTCAAACCCTTGTGAATTTACATTGACAGGGTCGACTCCTTAGCCCCTTCGTTAAATTTGTGCGATGACGCATTACACTACCACCCACATGAACAATGGGACACAATTTTTTTGGTTTGACCCTAAGTCAACACAAATTAACACAGACGGCAAGCCGTGCCACTCGTTGATACTTATCCATGTCATCTCCCGTGAATCTGCAGTGATAGGACATAACCATCGCCATAGCAACTCACCATGTCATAAGCCAAGTGGGCCCATCAGGAGCAAGGACGCACTGAAATGGACAAAGACCAAAGCCTATAGCCCAACTGGCCACCAAGAGGAGCAGGGTGCCACTCCAGGAGAACGCATCTTGTGCACCCAAAGAATTGGTGCACCCGACTTCGATAGACCACTGAAAATGTTTTCAAAAAATATGGAAAAAATATTGCTCATAGGTAATTACTTGTATCTAGCATGTCATAAAATTGTAAGTCTAAAATCCTAACACATGTCAAGAAATAAAATTGACAAATCTGCAATGAATAGTGCCAAAATGCATGTTGGCTTTGAATTTGGCCCATTGTCACTAATGATATCAAATTTCTCTATTTTGTTTCTTGACATGTGTTACGAATTTAGACTTACAATTTTGTGACATGCTAGACATGAGTATTATCTATGACCAAACTTTTTCCATATTTTTTCAAAACATATTCGGTGGTCTACCGGAGTTTGGTGCACCAATTTGCTGGGTGCGCAGGATACGTTCTCGCCACTCCAGGCCTTTTACCACCCACCATTGGCCCTCCAACCACTCCAAACTGCCCCAGATCCATATGCGGGTCCCCATGGGACAACAGGTACAACGAACCCATTCGAGCAAGTATAACAGTGAGCTATAAGCCTGCCTACATGGCATTTTTGCTTATGTGTAGGAGAGAGGAAATGAAAAAGTTTGGGAGTGGCCTCTCATGCAAGAGCCCAACTCTACGTGTGCTACTAGGAAAAAAAAGTAAATGAGAGGAAAGAGAAAGAGAGAAATGAGAAGGGATGACTAAACTAATAGCCAACGCTAGCCCTATTGTATGAGTGATTGTTAGTGTTGGCTATTGATGATGTGGCAATGTTATATAGCCGGCTGCTGGCTGGACACGGTATTTTGGCTCATAGGAGCATCTACTCTAATTATGAAAAGAATATTCTAAAAAGTATTTAAAATATCAAAAACTTCTGAAATAAAATTTCAGGAGTACCTACTAACATTTTATGTTGGCACATAAAGTTTTACGAAAAAATAATGTTTTTTGTGTTATGTATAAAAAAGATAAATTTGGTGCTCAGAAATAACTTTTTATTGGACATTGTTTTATCTTTTTTACACATGCCACAAAAAATGTCTTTTCTTGCCAAAAATTTATGTGGCTACCTAAAATGTTTATATGTATACCCGATTTTTTTTTTGAAATTTTTGGGCATTGGAAAATATGGTTTTTTTTTATAATAGGAGCATCTAGTCCTACGAGTCAAAATGGATTTATGGCTGTTGGCTATACTATTGAACTTGATCTTCTGTACACGTCCACTCATGAGGATATATAATGCCCCTAATGCACCTGATTTTTTTGAGCGGGAACAACCCTGAAGGGTCGGGATACTGCATTAATAGTTAGCCATGGGAGTACAACTTACAAAGAGGACCCAAAAAATGGAAAGTACAACACAATCCTCAGAATTTGCACATAGGACCCTAGATTGTGACATAGAATCACAATCAGGTCCTTCATCTCTCCCAGGAACAAGCCTTCCATCGCGAGCAACCACTGCACAACCGGGGATGGCATCACTTGGTTTACAGCAGCCGAAGAACGATGCGATGAAGGAACAAGGCCTCCACATCGGCACGCTGGCCAGGAGGTTGCACATGATCTGGTACAAGCAGAAGAAACTAAGATGAACTCGTAGTACCAGACCTTGGAGTGGTCGCCTCACGACCATAGGAGTTGACGGAGAATCAAACACCAGTTATCTACTCCAACAAGCATCCGCAGATGTAGCATCACCAGGTCCTGACCGCAGATCTAGTCGCCAGCAGTTCATGGCCTGAACTCTACCACGTCGCACGTCGCCTTGACGGCCATGACGAGGAAGCTCAGAACCAATCTCCACTCGATCCAGAGCACGAACGCGCTTATTGGAGGAGGGTTCGGCAGATCCGTTCACCGCCCGCACCCCCCCCCCCCCCCACATTGAGGGCTCAGTGGCGACGAGGTCTAGCAGCCTGCCAACGCCGCGCGTCTGCGTGGAGGCAGCCCCTAGCGGCATATTGCCAATCTCCATGAAGGCAAAAACTGAACAGCTAAACCTACTGTACACCGCGATGAGGGGAGGAGCCAGGGGCGGTGAAGGTGCTCTCAGAAATAAGAGAGAGGAGAGAGAGTAAAAGGGGAAAGTAACCCACCTGAAAATATGAGATCATGTTCCAGGAGGTAGAAGAGAAGGAGTATGAAGATGCAACGCCGATGGCATCCTTGTAATATGTAGAAGTATTCTCATACCCAACATTATAGAGGTGTATAATATAAATATGTACTCTATAGTAGTGGGATCAAACAACCCCAAAAGATAAGGGGCTAACTCCTAAAAGATGTAAGGCGATCATTGAAACCGCGAGCCCAAGAAAAGGGTGCTCGACGTGGCGCTAATGCCGGTTGATGATGTTGTCATTGCCATTGCGATGCGTGGTGAGATTGCTGCGGATATGATAGCAGGAACAACAGAAAGTTAGGGTTTAAGACATTGAATTGTAGAGCTATAGTCTCTAGATGACGGCCGGCTCGATCCTTTTATATGAGGAATTTCCACATAGTTAACGCTTAGGATTATAATTAATCCTATGTCATACCAATACAACTTAACTTGCACGTTTAACAGTGCGCATGAAACTGAAGGAAGCCACGAGACCTATAGCCTTCCTCTGTGAGAAATATCATAGCGATGGCGGCCATATTTACAGAAACTTTGCTTCGTTCATAACCGGGGCTTCGAGTTCGATCACTGTGCCTGTGTGATTTGTTTTTACACTGGTTGCATTTTGGCCTTTGTCACCACGTGATCTATATACCCTGAACATTGTTTTTATTTTTCTTCGAATATACGCTGCACATTAATTGTTATTATTTATATAATTTAATGACAGCAGGATTGTTTCCAATACGGTAAAAAAAGTCGTTTCTTTAATAAACAAACAGAGTCTAGTACGGACTGCTTTTACGTGTCCGAGTCTAGTCGCTGAAACTTTCAGGGCTTCTCTGGCGCCGCACTCCTCCACGGGCCCTAGGTCAAGCGTCAAGCTTCGCACGGAAGAGAAAGCTTCGCATCTTTCTAAACCCCCCAAACCCCAGACCACCATGGAGTTCCAGTTCCGCGCCGGCGACGAGCGCCCTCGGCCGTCGACGGACGCTGCGGCTACGTCGGCGGATTCCAAGTCTGCAGGTGAGAGCGCGTTTGTCCATGTCTCCCACCCTGTTTAATGTCTCCCACCTGTTGATCTTCCTAATTTCTTCTCTCCTCGATCTGAAGCCACGCATGTGCAAGATAGCCACGGATGTCACAGCACGGGATACCATGGGGAGAACGCCGTGCCTCTTCCGCCGCCGGCGTCTGATCCGGATGGGCTGTTGCGACAGGTGGCGAAAGCGGTGATAAGGGAGCTCCTCCTGCGTGAGGAGACGGAGAAACTGGCGGAGCTCGTGGCGGAGGTCCGGCGCGAGCTCATGGAGGAGCGCATCTCATTGCTCCGATCGGGGCAGGGGCGCTCGGTGGGCGCCCTTGGATCGGTTACTACGCCGCCGTCCTCCGGGATGACGCAGACACGGATCGAGCTCGAGGTTTGCCTCTAACGCTGTGATTTCTTTTTGGAGTTGTATGAGTCCTTGCATTTGATTTGTTCCATATATAATTTTTTTAATCCGTGCATCATTTGAAAATTTTCGTACTGTGTAATTCGATTTTACGTAGGGATGTAAATGGATAGGATAATTTTCGCATGAAATCCGCCACCGAATCCGTTTTAAAGAATCCATATCCGGTTTCAGAGAATCCGACGGATAAGGATATCCGATTCAGAACTGAACACCCGGATACGGTATAGGATATGGTATGTAAAATAGTATCCGAATATGGATTATCCGAAAATTAATTAGGATTATCCGACTAATCCGATTTTCTACCGAAATATCTAAACTAACATAGCCCAATTTTGTAGGTGGTGAGTTGTGGAGTTCATCCGTTGAACAAAAACTCACTTACATGGTTATTGTACAGACTATGGAGTACAACTTTGTTAGGTTATTAGGTTGTTGAGTGACTATTTTTGGTTTTTTGGTTGAAATGTACATATGCGCGTACCGATCCGATTAATTTTATTTCTGTCCCGAATCCGTTCTGTTTCCGTTCCGAATCCGTGATCAAATATATCTGTCACCGGATCCGCAACCGTTCATTATCTGGCCCGATCCGAATCCGAGGAAAAAATATGGTAAAGGATATGGTGGAGGCAAAATCCGATCCTATCCGATCCGTTTACACCCCTAATTTTCCGAGACATGGCCATTAACAGATATTTTTTTCGAAAATGGGGAAAACCTCGGCCTATGCATCAATCAATGCATATAGCCTTTATTTTCATTCCATTTATTCAAGTCAAGCGTACAACCAAGAAATACAAATCACCGATCAGATAAAGTCTCTACGTGGATTAACAGCTGTTCTGCAGTTGTTCTTTAGGAAACGGAGTAGTGCAAATGTAAAAATATTTGTCATATGCGTTAATTAAAATGTTGCATGCCTTTCCTATAAATACTCTATTTTCCTCGGTTTTATAGACGAACAATGCAAAGTCTGACCTACTGAGGTAATTTCAAAAGCGAACTTTCCTTCTGTTTAACCGCGTAAGTTCTATAACATAAACACATGGTCTAAATCCCTCCTTACTTAACATTGAAATATCTAACAATTCTTAACTATTTCAGTGATATGGAATATCCAAAAAAAATATTCCGTAGTATGTATCTGATAATTATACATTTTATAAGTATAACTTTGTAAGACAAATACTTGTGTACAAAATAACTACAATTTATCTAACTTTTCCTTTCTAACAGTAACATATTTATTGACCGAGTAGTTTTTTTCTACCATCTATAAGCTCATGGGTGGTGTTTTTCATCTCAATGCAGGAACAATCGAAAGCAAATGCGTCGCTAGACTTGCCGGTGAAGCGCAAGAACACTGATGTCACTGTGGTGTCCACTGCTTCGATTTCGACCAGCAGCAAAAAGCAGAAACTGAACTTGAACTGCACGGTGTGCGGCATCTCAGCAACAAGTGAAAAGGTCTTGCAAGATCACCTCAAAGGGAAGGTGCACATGAGGAAGGCAGCTAGGCTTGCGCAACCAACAGCTGAAGCAGGTGATGATGAGGTAACAAATACGATTTGACCTTGTTCCATCGTAAATGTGATTTCATAGGATGTATATATTGACATTTGTACAAAAATAGAAAATGCATAGTACACCTTTGATTGCATCATTCATTCCTATTTAGTTGGACCAGTTTCTGTGTTCATGTTCTTTAGATGAAACAAATTAAATGGAACAAAAGTTGGTCTCTGTGTGATGATAAAGTATCATGTCTTCCCATTACACAAGGTTTACAATAAATAAATTAGTTGGTATTCGATAAGCATCAGCTATAGTGTTCGGTTCATATATGTTCGTATTTGATTATATTAGAAATCATGTCAGTCTATAATGCATGAACAGATGTGCCATCCCTCGTCTGAATATTAATCAATTCACACCCAATTCGTTGTGGTACCACACTATAACGTCATCACTCAATTTCTATGAATAAAACTGTGGAAGTATGTTACATGGACATGTACTCATACAACTAACAGTCGAGTAATTTATCCTTGTGTTGTAACAGCTTTGGATCCGGTGAGTGGTTGATCTGGTAGTTCTTCTCTGATCCTTTGCACATATATGTGCCAAAACTTAGATGTACATCACATTTTCTTGAACATAAATTGGTAAAAAATGTTGCTGTTTTAAAATGAATTAACCAACTATATCCCCAAACATATATCTGGTGCTAAAACTTGTGTCCATCTAAGATAAATTACTTGTTGTGCTAAAAGCAGGGGAGCTCTTACTAGTTGTGCCTGCATGTTTTATTGAATCTGTTTTCTTCTCTCCAAAGACTGGCAATTTTTTTCTTTCATGCAGGTTATGCAGGTTCACTCGAAAGCGAATGCGCTCACAGTCTTGCCAGAAGAGAAGGAAAACCCTAACATTGTCAAGGTGACAAGCAGCAAGACGCAGAAGCTGGACTTGACCTGCAAGGTCTGCGGAGTTACTTCAACAAGCCAGAAAATGATGCAGGCTCACCTTGAAGGGAAGACCCACAAGAGGAAGGTCACTACGTTTCCGCAGCCAATGCCAGAGGAGGTGAGAATGAATATGGTTTGGATCTTTCCCATCCTAAATCTTATCCTTTTCAGTCTGTTCCCAAATATAAGACAATTTACATATTTAATTGATGCAAGCAAAACTATAATTTGCCATTTGCTACAACTTCGTTCAGTTATCCTTGAAACGCATATATGGGCTGACCAAGAGTTTACTTCATTTTCTCAACAGAAATGCCTATACGCATCTATACCTAATAATAATAAAAGCATTAAGGTTTCTTGTGGTACGTCATTTTTCTTTCCGAAATTACCCTCCCACCAAATCACATATTACATGCTGGTGCCATTATACCGTTTCGTTTTCGGTATTTACCGCTATTGCCACGAAAAAAGACCTGCCTGGCGACGAACCGCGAGATCTGGCGACCCAGCCTGCGCGCGAACGCCGGCGGCCCGGCGCCCGGCGTTCGTCGGGAAACCAAGCCGGCCGTCCTCCTACGGGCCCCACGCGCCGCCGCCGCGTTCCGCAGAGCTGCCAGGCACGGGTACTATCTGTGTCGTCTCCTATGCTCTGAACCGTTGTCAGGTCCTGCTCCGGGCAGTCGACGGCCGCTCGCGGCGATGGCTCGACGGTGGATTCGGTAGCGCCGCGAGCTGCAGCAACTTTTGTGCCAAGGCCGGAGGCAGAAGGCCCGGTCGAATCCCCACCCCGCATGCGCCGGCCGCCGGTGTACCTTGACGACCCTTGGGCAGGTCCGCCGCCTTCTCCAGGGTTGTGCGCCAGGCGGAGGTCGATGCCGGGCGGGGCGACGCACCGGAGGTGAGTGAGGGAGGCGGGCGAGCAGGGGATCGTGGGTCGGCGTCGGGGGATGGAGTAGCACGGCTCGACTTCCTCT
Source organism: Poa pratensis (assembly GCA_947311845.1). NCBI lineage: Eukaryota > Viridiplantae > Streptophyta > Magnoliopsida > Poales > Poaceae > Poa > Poa pratensis. The sequence continues at coordinate 27,653,206 of CAMZMU010000116.1, read as the reverse complement.
ACCTCTCAAGCGTCCGGCGGTGGGCAGTGGCCTGGCGACCTGCAGCCCCCGACCTCCCTCTGCACGCCGCCCGGCGACCTCACTCCGGGTGCGCCACAGGTCCACTTTCCGCACACAAGCAGCACTTGCGGTCGTGAAATCTGACGCCTCGCTCCCGAGAGATGAGCGCCGCCGTCTTGCTGGTGCCTGTCGGCATCTCCAGCAGCGCGTGCCCGCGCGCGTCCAGGGCGCGCTTCAGCTCCCCCATGTACGCGTGCTGCTCCGGGTAGATCGGAGAAGTGCAGAGTGGAAGCGCAGCAGTCTGCAGTCTGAATCCCTCTGTAAACTGACGCTCGGGGAAACAAAGAACAGCCAGCCGAACTGTTCTTCGATCCCAAATATTTGTACGGTACATGTCATGCTTGCATGTGTGTATTGCAATACTTATTTTAGGACGGAATAGTGAATGTTCACCTGTACGTAGCTGCAAGAAACAGTACTGAAAGTACTGATAGATCTGATTAATGCTAAAAGATTAGCTAACTCTTGACTGAATTTACTCAACAATTTCTTTGGCCAAGCTTTGCACTTCTGCGTTTATTCTTTAATTATATAAATAATATCCTTTCATTTTCCTTTGAATACAACTATTGAACAAAAAGGGATGAGATTTTAAATGTCCGCATGTAAGTTTATTATAGTTTTTAAATTAATTTCATTTCAACTTAACAAAGTAGAACCTCAGCTTTTTCAGATATCATGTGGATACTTTTTCTATGCTCGTGAACTATGTTTACATGTGGGGGTAAGAAAAAAACTTGAGTGGTTTGATTGGTGCCGGTGGATTGCGGGGAGAAATAGAAAAAATAGCTGACGGTGTTAGTTTAGATGTGGGGCTACAATGGCCTATAGGGCTGATCTTACGGTTAGATGAGGGTGCGCTGCTACCCACCATGGCACCCCACTATTTCCCAAATAAACATAGATTGCTTAATTATGAATTATGATACGTGTTTCAATTGAACATCGTATCATACGGTTCTATTATACAAAAATGTGTTACAAGTGGAAGATAAAGCAATTAACAGGGCGTGGCAACAAAAGAGCTTCTTTTTAATTTTGTCATCTTCTCAACAAACACAATCCATATACAGTTGTATTATACGGTTACATTTATAAAAATGATTTGAACAACATGATTGTTTCTCTCCCGTTGCAACGCACGGGCATTTTTTCTAGTATGTTAAAAAACAAGGAGACAGATCCTTAGCCTTTCTGTTTTATGCAATGTTCATTATGCAAAGGGAACGACTATGTGTAAGGCGCCTTATATTTGGCATAACCGTAAGACGTTAGGATAATTCCATTTAGCTAATATGTACGCACTCTCAAGTCATCTCGCGTGTGTGCCGGTGTGAGAAACAATCATGTTTTGCATGCATGCACTAAAAGACGAAACTGCTGACATCATCACGCATTAATTGCGAAATCCAAAAATTTAAAATGTTTCGTAGCTCAAACCGTTTATCCGATTTATGATCCGTTTTCAACGTCGGACTAGTCGCGACGAGATCTTCAAAACTAGATCCCATGTCGATATGTTCCGACGACTTTTTTTTTTGCCCAAAAGTTACCACCCCGTAACATATAAGTTACCCTGACTTGTATACGTAAGTTACCCACCATATTAGTGATTCGTTTTCGGGTCGAAATAGAACCATTTTTTGTTATTCTTTTAGATTTTTACGAGATTTAAAGGTACCACATCACTTTGAGATGGTAAATTTATCGTGTATAAGTATTATGATGATAAATGTCGATTTCATCGTGAAACTACACATAAAAAAGATGGGCAGTGCGCTCGTAACTATCATTTAGAGGACATGTTAACTATATGGATTTCCTCGTGGATAACTATATCGCGAACACATAGATAACTTCATATGTACTGGGTGGGTAACTTTATCAGTATTGGGTGGATAACTTTATAAGTATTAGGTTGGTAACTTTATCAGTACTGGTTGTTAACTTTATCAGTACAGGGTGGGTAAATTTATTAGTATTAGGTTGGTAACTTTACCAGTACAGGGTGGGTAACTCCATCAGTACTAGGTGGGTAACTATATCAGTATTGGGTGGGTAAATTTATCAGTACATGGTGGGTTAATTTATTAGTACTAGGTTGGTAACTTTACCAGTACAGGGTAGGTAACTTCATCAATACTGTGTCGGTAACTTTATAAGTATTAGGTTGGTAACTTTACCAGTACAGTGTGGGTAACTTTATAAGTATAAGATTGGTAAGATTATCAGTACATGGTGGCTAACTCCATCAGTAATAGGTTGGCAACTTTATCACTTCTACATCGCGTGGCCGCCCAGAGCACGTTGATGGAGGTTTCACTGAAAAGCTCTTACTCGACCATTGGCGTCGAGGGAGTAAAGACAATTCTCACATACAATAGATGGTTTACGAGAAGGTATCTTCAAGTTTCTGTCGAAGTCAAAAACAGATACGGCACATCTTACTATAAAGGTATCAAAATACAGTAAACACCTAAGGTAGTGGATCATATTGTTTACTTGGGCGATTCTTCACCGGTGTCATCTTCTCCAAGCACGCCGGTTCGAAGAACAGTCTCTAGCATTACAACAGTCTGGTATCTCAGTGCAAATGCCTTATGCTCAGGAAAGAACCCTATCTGTGCACTAAACAATACAACTCGTTAGAAAATGCTCGGATCCAAAATGAAATAAATAACAAGGAACTTGAGTGCACCTGCTGATATTTATCTACGGTGAACATGTTAGTCTCTTTGATTTTTTACTCTGCCCACTCTGGTTCAGTATCCTCCTCGTCCACAAATGTTATCTCAGATGAAGCCTGCTTGATATACAGCCTACATATCACAATTGTAAATACATCACTCATGGTCAGGGTCCGAGGATAGGATCCAAGAACAACAATGCAGGCCAGAGATGATCAAAGTACTGGCATGAACAAGCTTAACGCGTTTCACTAGATTGAAAATGGATAGGCATTTGCAAAAAAAGAAAATGGACAGGAGTAAACAGGGTAACTGAAAAAGCGTGAGAACTGAACCAAGCACGATTTTACACGAGGGGAAAATGTCACCGGGAGCATTACGATTGCATGAGGCTGATGAGGTTGCCCTCCCCGTATGTGCTGGCAGACAGCCGCGTGCTGATCTGCTGCTGAACCCTCCCGTGCGCATCGAATTGCTGAACAGAGCGCAGGCACACATACAAATTACGATCCCAGAAACAGGAAGTGCTTGGAGATTGAGAGGCGAAGCGGACATACGTAGAAGATTCCGTTCCACTTGCCGACGTTGAGGTCGAAGAAGCGGCAGAGGTTGTCGATGCTCATGGCCTCGTCCTCGTCCACCTCCGGCGGGCCCGCGACAGCCGCCCGGGCGCACAGCCGGCCGCGCCGGAACGGGGCGACGCGGTGGTGGGATGGTGCGGCGCAGGAGCTTCGGCGGCTATGGGGCTGCGGGACGGCGGAGGCCGCAGACGGAGACCGGCGAGTGTTGGCGCAGGAGCTTCGGCGGCTATGGGGCTGCGGGACGGCAGAGGCCGCGAGACGGAGACCGGCGAGTGTTTCCGCCATGGCCAGTGGAGCGGGAGTGTGCGTGCGTTGTGGTGTGAGGAGAGAGAATGTGGATCAGAGAAGGAGACGCGTGCGATCGATTGGAGAAGGAGACGCGACGAGAGTCAGCCGTCCATCCGTGATCCGACGGTGCGCGTGCATGCGTACGATTTGGCCAAACAGCAGGCGCCTTACAATTAGATTTCCCGTTATGCAAAAGTTCTTGAATTGTTTTTCAGTCAACTTTGCATCGATATATTTGGCACTTAATTGCTCTTAGTCTATCTTGGATATTATTTAGTGTCATAAATTGGAACGTATACACCTTTACTATTCAAAGTTGTGAGATAAATATGACCTGCACTGAAATTTTTGAGCCAAACTAATCTATGGTAACTCAGGAGTTTCGACGTGGCAAATGTCAAAATTTACCTCCCCTTCCCAGCTTACCATATTCTAAACGACGGTTTGTTTTCATGCAATGATTTATGAATGCAGGCCCCTTCAAATGCAAATGTGCCAACAGATGCATCCATTCTTTCGGCTGCAGCAAGTGGCAAGAAGCAGAAGTTAGACTTGACCTGTACGGCGTGCGGCATTTCAGTGACGTGTGAGAAGGGGATGGAAGATCACCTCAAAGGGAAAGTCCACAGGAAGAAAGCTGCCGCTGTGGCGTCCAAGGAAGCAGAGCATGGGGAGGAAGAGAAAGAGGAGGAAGCAGAGCATGGGCAGGAGGAGAAAGAGGAGGAAGGTAGCTTTACTCCCAACAAAATAAATTTGCAGACCAACAATGGGGCGATATGCGAGGTGATCCAGATGAATGGGTCCGTTTTTTGCGAGTTGTGCAATCAGAGTACCCCCGACCTCGTCACAATGATGTGCCACCTCCAAGGGACCAAACATATCTCCAAGGCCCGGCTGAAAGCTGCGGCACCACCCGCGACGGCTACCATTGCTGCCACTATTGCTGACGGCGATCCTCAAACGGTGGCTATGAGGATCAACGGTGTGCTGCACACTGTGCGCCGGGTGGGTGGCTCACTGTTGTGTGAGTTGTGCGATGTTAAGGTGCCGTCCGTTTCCGAGGGCGTCATGCGGTCTCATTTGTCCGGGAGGATGCACACCAATAAACTGAAGGCCGTGGCCGCTGTTGACATCGGTGGAGCAGAGAAAGCTGAAAGAATAACCAAGGATGTGGCTCTTGCAACCAACTTCCACATCACGGAGACTCCAGTTCAGGAGGTGATGAAGGAGGATGGCGCCGACACTATAGGTGGCTCCGGACAGCTAGAAGCCAAGTCCAAGGAACCTTCTCATGTCCCCGGCACGGCAACGGTCATGGTTGTAGAACAGAAAGCAGATACCGAAAAAAATAACTCGCAGATGAAAGAAATGGAAGTTGTCGAGAGACTCGAGACTGATGGTATCGCCGTGGTGCCTGCTGATGAGGAGGTCAAGTACCAGGTGGAGGGCAAGGAATTCATTGTGCTGCGTCAGCTAGATGGCAAGCTCTCATGCAGACTGTGCGCCGTGCATGGCTGCGAGAAGCAAGACATGATCAATCACATCTACACCCACTTGGACAAGGAGTAGATGTGGCGAACATTGTCAGCGATAGTGCCCGGCCGAGGGCGTTTGCCGGTGTGGCGAACATTGACTATTGGAATCACAAGCCTTGCTATCTTGTATTGTACCTATGCACTATTTGCAATGAACAGGGTATGATCCGTTACTGAGATCTGTGATGGACAACACGTAAATCTGACTTCCCATGTTCTTTTGCAGCTGTCTCGTTGAAGGAGAGTTGAGATTTAGCTCGTCCGAGTGATTTCACGCTTTTGTTTCTCTAATAGGGAGGATATGTTGGCGTGGCGCTTGACACCGACGCGGTGGCGCTTGCGAGTGTCGCTATTCCTTCCTGAAGGGCGTCGGGTGTACCTCTTCCCCACTACCTGGAGCGTGCCGGGGGAAACCCTAGGACCAGTCCGGGCAACAGCAGCGTCGTCGTTGTTTCCTTCTTGGAGGTGTTGTTTGGTACGCGGCGATTCCGAGTGCTAGGGTGGTGGTGGGACTTTGCCGGAGAGGACGCAGCGGTTGCGAGTCACTTTTGTTTTCGTTGATCCGCCAATGTTGGCATTGTTTTCTCTTCTTTCTTCTCTGTATTTTCGTTTGGGTGTATTTGTGTTGTTTGCCCCAGCTTTGGCCTCATTGTTGTATCGGGTGGTTGCTATATTAATATAGCGGGGCGAAATCCTATTTCTTCAGGATATGTTGGCGTGGGAAATGAATTCATCTGGGTATATGATGTTCAGTCTCTGTGTTGTCATCAATCGTAGGGGAGTGCAGAAAGTCTTTTTTCCCCGAGAACACGCAAAAGCTTTGCATGTCATCTCATTAGGAAAGGAAAGAGGGTGAATACAGTCATTACAAATGGCTGCGCCCGTCAGTCCGCTCAGACCCCTCAGCAAGCTACTCCCTTCGTCCACAAAAAGATACAAACATGGTACAGTCATTACAAACACCTCTCGCATGTTCTTTGATATTATCCCACCGGGTTTGAATCTCAGGGAATGCCTTCTAAAAGGCAGATCAAAATTCAAATTTGAGCAAGCAGCAAAGGTTATATCTAGTTGCTGACAAATGTTAAACAACTCAGGAACCGTATCCATAAGAGCTTTATCATTTAGCCAGGGGTCTTTCCAAAATCTGGTCAGATCCCCACTTTACAAAAAGACTTTTCTCCCAGCCATGTATACCTCTTTTACCTTCATAAGATTTTCCATGCTGGGGAGTCATTGAACTTAACTGTTACCGAAGCAACAGTTTATTACGCAGATATTTTCTCTCACAATTCTTTGCCACAACCCTTCCCGTGTATCTAATTTCCATCACCATTTTGTCAAAAGGCTAACATTTTGTTTCCTCAAATCTTTCACTACCAATCCGCCTTTACTCTTAGATCTGCATATTCTTCTCCACTTCACCATATAATACTTCTTTTCTTGCGAATACCTTGCCAAAAAAACCTTCTCATGTGTTTGTACATTTTTTCTATGAAAGTTATATTCAGCAAAAACATAGACATGTAGTAGGAGGGCAAACCAGCCAAACAGGCTTGAAGGAGCGTTAATCTAGCACCCCCAGGCATCAAGTTTCTTCATAAATTTCATGTCCAAAAAATCCCAGTCAACGTTTTTAAGCTGAGAGAAGGCGACAGGCATCCCCAAATATTTCAGAGGATTAAACAAATCAGCATAGGATTGAGCAATTTCATTTTCAGCCCAAATAGTGAAAATTTCACTTTTCAGGAAGTTTATTTCCAGGCCCGACATGAGCTCAAAAAATAAAGCAATAGTTTCACATTTACAGCTTTCTCATGTTCACGAGACAGGCATATGATTGTGTCATCGACATACTTTAAAGAGTAAATAGCACTGACGGTCACACAGTGTACACTTAAGTCACGTATCTGGAAAACGTGATTTTTTTTATCTCACAACTGAATAAGTGGGTGCATTTTGGTCACAAACGGAACACGTCATCCCGTTATGAAGTGAAACTTTTTAGAAAACCCCCTGCTGTAATATTAGGAGGGTTGTATTGTAATATTTTTGCAATTATTCGGCAGATAAAAAAAGGAAAAAAAAGAAAACGCACCTCACCCGTGAGCAGCGTGCTCGGCCAGCATGCTCGACCCAGCTTGTGGCCACGTGCTCGGCCAGCATGCTCGACCCAGCTCGTGGCCGCGTGCCCGACCCAGCTCGCCCGTGAGCGCTGTGGCCATCGAGCAGGCCGGCCGCCGCGCCAGCCCACCGCGTGCGTGACCCTCCCACGGTGCCACGGCCGTCGCACCGCCGTTGCCGCCTCGCACAGCCGCCGCACCATCGTGTTTCCTGATGGTCTCGCCGCGCGCCGCCGCATGAGGTGACACTATAGACCACGTATTTGACCACTCCTCGTGTTTCTCTCGCTTCCCACCAAAGTACAGCTCCTATGGTGCATTGTGCAGCTAGAACGTGATCGGCATTCGGTTCACGCTTCCACCGGTGTTACTTCTTGTTCCATCGGGGTAGAGCACGCCGAGCCCCTCCACCTTGCCCGTTAGGTCCGCCTCGTCATTCTGGTGCTTGCTCTCGAAGGAATCGAGCGCTCGAGCCCTCTGTCGGAATGAGGCTGCGCGCCTCGGCCTCCGCCCGTCGAGACCAGTGATACGTCCATTTTGCATCACTATTTTATATCATAATTTACTGTTATTCATTGATATATTTCATATTAGCATACAATATTTATGTTATTTTATCTTATTTTGCCGGAGCCTGGAATCAGCTGGAAAAGCACCATCAAGTCACCATATTTCGGAAACTCCAAAAATTCCAAGAAAAATCAGAGATTATTATTTTGTCAGAATACGAGGGGACCCAAAAGACGGAGCCGAGGGGAGCGACCAGGTGACCAGACGCCCCCTAGGCGCGGTCAACCCTGGACAGCGCCTGGGGCCCACCTGGCGGCCCTGGGTCGCCTCCAGCTCCCCCTCTCGCGTATATCAAGCCCGTGACCTAAAAATTAAGGGGGACGTTTCGAAGAAATATTCCGCCGCCGTCTCGGGGCAGAAAACACGGAGAGAGAAAAGCTCTCCGGCAGGGAGAAATCTGCCTAGGAAATTCCCTTCCAGAGGGGAAAAATCGTCTCCATCATAATCGTCATCACCATGGGCTTCATCGGGATCATCATCTACACCATTTCCACCTCTAGTACCATCATCACCGCCGCTCCACTTCGTTCCGCTGAGACATCTAGGGTTTCTCCTTGTGTTATTTATTGGGGATTACTTTCCCGGTGTTGATTACTTGTTGTAGTTGATGCTAGTGAGTTTTACAGGTGAATTACTTTCTGTCCAGATTGTTGTTCATTACTTTATCACCTCTGATCATGATCCATATAGTGTTTCGTGAGTAGTTCGTTTAGTTCTTGAGAACATGGGAGAAGTCTTGACACTAGTAGTGGAATTATGTGGAGTAGTATTTAATAGTTTGATATTTAAGTTGTGGTGTTATTCTTCTAGTGGTGTTATGTGAACGTCGACTACATAATACTTCACATTTATGGGCCTAGGAAAATGCATTGTGTATTTAGTTTACTTATTGTGGGATTGCGGGAGTGACCGAAACCTAAACCCACGCTGGCAAACTTTTGCGCAAGGGAGCGTAGGATCCCGGAGTTTAAAGTTGTGGTTAGTTAATTCTTAAATACCTTCTTGCATTTGCGGATGCTTGTAGGAAGGTTTAATTACAAGTGTGTATTTTTCCAAGTAAGGGCTATACATTAGCATTGGTTCACCCACACAACATTTATCAAAATATTAAAGACTAAGCAGCGGCATGAAGCGAAAGTGACTTGACGAAATTCCCGTGTGTTCTCAGGAACGTTTTAGCCATCATAACTAACCCCACCGGCTTGTCCTTTGAGCTAAAAAAGGATTGGGCCAATCTCTGAAATTATTATTGCTCTCTTTTATTTACTCGCACTTTATTTACTTGCTATTACAAAAACCCATAAAAACTTGTCTTTTAGTATTTGCAGTAAAACCTTGCATGAAACTACTTGCCAGCACCTTCTGCTCCTCGTTGGGTTCGACACTCTTATTTATCGAAAGTACTATGATACACCCCCTATACTTGTGGGTCATCAAGACTATTTTCTGGCGCCGTTGCCGGGGAGTGAAGCGCTATTGGTAAGTGGAATTGGTAAGGAGAACTTTTATTGTAAGTGCTGTTTTTATTTCTTGATGTTGCTTTATTTCATTATGAAGCCGTCTTCTTTTGAATTGATGTTTGGAGACACCCTCTCCACTGCTATTGTGGCGGCAAGGGGTCCTCCATCTACTGAAAGTATTCCATTTAAAATACCTATGGGAATTGTTGACCGTATCATGAGTAACCGTTATGCATGAGATGGAACTGTCCATCCTGGTTACCACTTGCTGTTTATGAGAGAATTATGTGTCTTGTTTAAAATTGCAGGTATTCCTATAGAAGTAATCATGAGGAAATTGTTTTCATTGTAACTGAAGGACAAAGCTTTGGAGTGGTATAGGCTACTGGATGATTCTCATCTTCTGGATTGGAATAAAATTATGCCTCTCTTTTATTCTAGATTTTATCCTCTTCATGAAATACACCAAGACAGGAATTATATTTATAACTTCTGGCCACGCAATGGAGAAAGTATTGCCCAAACTTGGGGAGATTGAAATCTTTGATACTTAAATGTCCCATTCATGACATTCATCGAGATATCATTATTACTAATTTCTATACAAGACTCTCTCGTCCCGATAAAGACTTACTTGATGCTTCATCTGGTGGATCTTTTACCAATAAGAAGGTTGGAGATAAATGGGACCTTCTTGAAATAATTCAACGTAATACTAAAGATTGGGAAATGGACAAGGTAGTGAATCAGGTGTATTTTATGATTATGAATGCATTAAAGCTTATGGTTAAACTCCATTTCTATGAGTTTAGTGCTAAATATGGGCTTGATTCTCAAATTATTGTTGACTTTTTAAATCATTTGCATCTTACATTAATATTCCTAAGCAAAAGTGGAAAAAGTATCATGAACCTATTAGGGAAATCGAAATCACTCCTATTCCTGATGATCCAATTCCTAATAATGCAATTCAAGTGCATACCTTTGATTCTATTTTACCTGCTCCTTATGTTGAGAAATTGCCATTTCCTGTTAGAGTAAAAGAGCATTCTATGATAAGTAGTGTCTTAATAAAGTGAAAACAAACCTAAAGAACCTGATGAACAATTGAAAGTTAATTCTGCAGTAGCTTTAGTTAAGGATCTTATTGTAGAAAATGTTGAAGGAGGTCATATAATCTTTTGTGAGGATGCTTCTAATATTGTTAGACCACCAAAAGGAAAAGGTAGAAAGGTTGGTACTCCTGTTATTTCGTAAAAATTGGTGATCATTGCTATTATGGTTTATGTGATATTGGTGCTAGTTCGAGTGCTATCCCTTTTTTCTTTATCAAGAAATAATGCATGAGATTGGAGGTTGTGAGATTGAAGATATTGATGTAGTTATTCAGCTTGCTAATAGAGAAACTATCTCTCCAATTGGTATTGTCAGGGATGTGGAAGTCTTATGTGGTAAGGTTAAATATCCCGCTGATTTCCTTGTGCTTGGTTCAGTTGCAGATAAATCTTGTCCTATTATATTTGGTAGACCTTTCTTGAACACCTGTAGTGCTTTCACAGATTGCAAGAAAGAAAAAGTTTTTACTAAATTTGGTGGTGATAGTTATGAATTTAATTTTTCTAAGTTCACTAAACAACGACATGAAAAAGAATTACCAAATGAGGACAATAAAATTCAACGACTTGCTGCTATTGTTGTTGCTCCTAATGATCCTTTGCAGCAATTTATGGAAGACCATGAAAGCGAGGTATTTATGCAAGAAAGAGATGAGTTGGAGAATGTTTTTCTTAATCAGCCTGCAATTCTTAAACATAATTTACCTGTTGAATCTTTAGGGATGCCTACACCTCCTAAGGGAGATCCTGTTTTTGAACTTAAAACTCTTCCAGATGATCTTAAGTATGCATACTTAGATGAAAAAAAATGTATCATGTTATTATCAGAGCTAAACTTTCAGGACAAGAAGATGGAAGATTATTGGAAATTCTTCGAAAACATCGAGGCGCAATGGGATATACCTTGGATGATCTCAAGGAAATTTCTCCAGCTATTTGCCAACATATAATTAATCTCGAGCCAGATGCAAAGCCCGTCGTTGATCATCAACGAGATTAATTCCTAAAATGAAAGAAGGGTAAGAAATGAGGTATTGAAATTTCTTGAAGCAGGTATAATTTCCTATTGCTGATAGTAGGTGGGTTAGTCCTGTGCATTGTGTTCCTAAAAAGGGAGGTATGATTGTTGTTGCAAATGATAACAATGAACTTATTCCGCAAAGAACTATAGTTGGTTATAGAATGTGCATTCATTTTAGAAAGGTTAATAAAGTTACTAAAAAAGATCATTATACTTTACCCTTCATTGATCAAATGCTAGAAAGGTTATCTAAGAACACTCACTTTTGTTTTCTTGATGGTTATTCTCGGTTTTCTCAAATTGCTGTTAGACATCAAGATCAAGAGAAAACTACTTTTACATGTCCTTATGGAACTTATGGTTATAGACGTATGCCTTTTGGTTTATGTAATGCTCCTGCTACTTTCAAAGATGCATGTCTGCTATTTTTCATGGCTTTTGTGAACAAATTGTGGAAGTATTCATGGATGATTTCTCCATCTATGGAACTTCATTTGATAACTGCTTGCACAATCTCGATAAAGTTTTGCAGAGATGTGAGGAAAAAACCTTGTTCTGAATTGGAAAAATGCCACTTTATGGTTAATGAAGGTATTGTTCTTGGACATAAAATTTCTGAAAGAGGTATTGAAGTTGATAGAGCCAAGGTTGAAGCTATTGAGAAGATGCCTTGTCCTAGGGACGTTAAAAGTATACGCGTTTCCTTGGTCATGCTGGTTTTTATAGTAGATTTATAAAAGATTTCTCTAAAACTTCAAAACCTCTTACTAATCTTTTGCAAAAAGATATCCTTTTGTGTTTGATGATGATTGTAAGGAAACTTTCGAAATTCTAAAAAAGGCTTTAACAACTGCTCCTATTGTTCAACCGCCTAATTAGAATTTACCTTTTGAGATCATGTGTGATGCGAGTGATTTTGCTGTCGATGCTGTTCTTGGACAGCGCATTGATAAAAAACTGAATGTTATTCATTATGCTAGCAAAACTCTTGATAGTGCTCAAAAGAATTATGCTACTACTGAAAAAGAATTTTTAGCTGTTGTGTTTGCTTGTGAAAAGTTTAGGCCCTACATTGTTGATTAAAAAGTAATTTTTTACACCGATCATGCTGCTATTAAATATCTTATGCAAAAGAAAGATGCTAAGCCTAGGCTTATTAGATGGGTTCTCTTGTTGCAAGAATTCGATTTGCATATTGTTGATAGGAAGGGTGTTGATAATCCCGTTGCGATAATTTATCTAGAATGGAAAACGTACTTTATGATCCTATTCCCCTTAATGATAGTTTTCCAGATGAACAATTGGCAGCGATTAAGGTAAACTCTTACGAGAGTCCATGGTAAGCCGATTATGCTAACTTTATTGTTTCCAAGTTTTTGACTCCAAATTTTACTCACCAGCAAAGGAAGAAATTCTTCTATGACTTGAGGCATTATTTTTGGGATGACCCACACTTATACAAGAAAGGAGTAGATGGTATTATTAGACGTTGTGTTCCTGAGCATGAGCAAGGAGAGATATTGAGAAAATGCCATAGTAGTTCCTATGGTGGGCATCATGCTGGAGACAGGACGACACACAAAGTTCTACTATCAGGTTTTTATTGGCCTACCCTTTTTAAAGATGCAAGGAAATTTCTTTTATCTTGCAATGAGTGCCAAAGAGTTGGCAATATTAGTAGAAAAAATTAAATGCCTATGAATTATTCTCTTGTTATCGAACCTTTTGATTGTTGGGGATTTGACTTTATGGGTCCTTTTCCCACTTCGCATGGTAATTCTCATATACTTGTTGCTGTTGATTATGTCACTAAATGGGTAGAAGCTATACCAACTCCTTGAAAATGCTTCAAGATATTATTTTTCCTAGGTTTGGTGTACCTAGATATCTTATGACCGATGGAGGTTCTCATTTTATTCATGGTGCTTTTAGGAAAACTCTTACTAATATGATGTTAATCATAGAGTGTTTCACCCTATCACTCTCAAACAAGTGGACAAGTGGAGTTAACTAATAGGGAGATTAAATTAATTTTGCAAAAGACTGTTAACAAATCTAGGAAGAATTGGTCTAAGAAACTTGATGATGCTTTATGGGATTATAGGACTGCTTATAAAAATCCTATGGGTATGTCTCCTTATCAAATGGTTTACGGAAAGGCTTGTCACTTGCCTCTAGAATTAGAACATAAAGCTTATTGGGCAATTAAATAACTTAATGATGATTTTAAACTTGCTGGTGAGAAAAGATTGCTTCAAATGAGTTCTCTAGATGAATAGAGGAGTGAAGCTTATCAAAATGCCAAGTTGTTTAAAGAGAAAGTTAAGAAGTGGCATGATAAACGAATTTTGAAAAGAGAATTTAATATTGGAGATAAAGTGTTGTTGTATCGGTCCCGTCTCAGATTTTTTGCAGGAAGCTCTATCAAAATGGGAAGGGCCTTTTATTACGAAGAAGTTTATCGCTCCGGTGCTATCAAAATTAATTCATTAAAGGGGGATAAACCACAAGTGGTCAATGGTCAAAGACTCAAGCATTATATTTCTGGTGACCCTCTTGAAAAAGATGTTGATATAATACAAGTGCTGACTCTGAAGAATTCATCAAAAATGAATACCGGAAGGATCCAGAACCAGAAACGAAGTAGGTATCAACTCTAGTAAGTAAATCTCCTCGGATAATTCCAGAAAAATTATATTCGTCGTTTTTAGGAAATATCATAAAATCAGAGTCAAAGAGGAGACAGAGTTGGACACCACGGTGCCCAGGTGACCCCTGGGCGCGGTCCAGCCTGGGCCACACCTGGACCCCACCTGGCGCCCCTGATGCTCGTTTCCGACTCCGCCTCAACTTGTTGCCTTCCTTTTGTTCCAAATTTTTTGCTATATATTTACCCGGATCACTTGAGGTCCGTATCTCGCATTTTCGACGTTTTCGTTTTGAGCTGTTTCTGTTCAGGTTCTACATCAAAACCCTAGCCGCCATGTCCTCTCTGGGATCCTCTAAGGATGGGTTCCTCAAGAACGTCGTTAATCCCTACCTCCATGAAGTGAAGACGCATCCGAAGGTTTTGCAGCTCAAGGAGGGAGACCTTCAGCCGCAAGATCTGCAAGGACTGAAGAGAGAGGGGGACATGAAGGCTAGGCTTGAAGAATTGGAGCAAGAGATTTTCGAGTGCAAGGAGATGGTGCTGCGAGGAGTTGATGCGAACCACCGCATAATCTCCGAACTTATTGCTGAGCACAAGAAGGAGATCAAAGGGATAAGGGAGGATATTTATTCCTTTGCAAGGAGACAACACAACTGCAAGCTCAGATCTATGACTTACACAATCAGAACTATGAGTATGAAGTTAGATTCAAAAATATTAGCTCTGCTGCGAGTTTCAGGATGCTGGAGACCGAGATTCTCTCATCGATGGGAAACCTTTGCCATGGAAGTGTGACGATAAAGAAGAAGAGATCCGTGCACCACCAAAGGAGTAATTCGTCATGGGTAATGGCACTTCCTTGGCTTGTTCCAAGCTTGGGGGAGTGCCCCGGTATCATCATCATTATCTTATATTTTTAATAGAATGCCATATCATGAGAAGAGAAGTTATCATATGAAATAGTTTGCAATGAGGAAGTATCATTCTTGTAGTGAGTTATCCTTGTATCCATTGGTGTGAGTTTGTCTATGATGGAATATTAATGAGAAGTTTTGCTTATCCTTCCGCACCTTTTATTTTAGCATGGCAATCTATTTTATATGCTGATCTTGAGAGAAGTGTTGGCTTACATTGGGTGTAGCAAGTAAATCTTTTTGAGTTGTGGCAAACTCAGTAGTAGTTTTGACACTTTAGTAGAGAGAAAGTTTTATGCAAAATAGTCATCTTGGATGCCTTTTTCTTGCTTGTTAGCTCTCTAGCGTTGTATTATTGCAATTAAGAATTTGATAACCTACTAGGGAAACAGTTTGCAATGCATGATTTATCCTGTTGCTCTATATATTTGCTTGTATCTCTCAACTCTGTTGTTTGCTAAAAGCCTTGCTAGCCTAAATCCTTTTACTGAGAGGGAATGCTTCTCGTGCATCCAAAACTTGAGCCAAAACATTCCAAAGTGTCCACCATAACTTCCTACATGTTGTATTTCGCCGCCATTCCAAGTAAATTAGTCATGTGCTACCTTTAAATTATTCAAAATACTCTATATTTGTGCCATTGTTTTCAGCTCATGAGGACGTAGTAGTTGGGTTTATTATCTTCCATGCCAAATAAGTTTATTTTAACTTGCATGCTTCATTGCTCGTCAACAAGATTGCACATTGCTCGTTAGTCCAATATCAGAAATAAAATAATAAGACACTCCTCCATGGATATGTGATTGATGGAAGGCACCCGAGGATTCGGTTAGCCATGGCTTGTGTAAGCAAAGGTGGGGAGGAGTGTCAAAACATATATATATATATATAAAGTATGATATCTCGGAACTGCTCTTAAAACTTATTTGGTATGGAAGATTTTAAAACCGCTATTGCTATTCGTTGACGTAGAAAAACACCCCTCAAAACAATTTTTACTCCTGTTTTCGAAAACTTAAAAAGCTCTATCACATGATTTAATCCCTGCTTCCCTCTGCGAAGGGCCTATCTTTTACTTTTATGTCGAGTCAATATACCTATCCTTCTTATTCTCCACAAGCAAGCATTTAGTGTTGCGAGATACAATAAATTATATCATAGCATTGAGCTTCATTATGCTTCATTGTAAGGTGTATTTTTCCTTTTTGTTGGCATTCTAATTCTAATTGCAGGCACACAACTCTAGAGGTTCACAATGTACGCTAACAATTTTTGGTCAGTTGAACATAATCTATTAGCTAAGTAACAACTCTAATTTAAAGATCCTTTTGAAATATAAAAATATGATGAACAAGAGAGGTTGCCACAACTCAAGTAAGCTTTTCTTGATTCACTTTTACATGTATGTTTATCTTCTTCTGTTTCAAGTTAAGTCATATGAAAAAGATTGCTGTGTAAGATACATGAGTGCTTGATGATTAAGTGATGCTTCACGTTCGTATTCTTTATTATCGACACTTTCACTCCATAAACCTGTGGTCATGTTTACCAAGCTCTGTTTTCGCTTGGGGACAAGCGAGGTCTAAGCTTGGGGGAGTTGATACATCCTATTTGCATCACTATTTATACAATAATTTACTATTATTCATTGATATATTTCATATTAGAATACAACATTTATGTTATTTTATCTTATTTTGCATGTTTGATGATTATGGAGGATTTAACTGCCGGAGCCTGGAATCAACTGGAAAAGCACCGTCAAGTCATCATATTTCAGAAACTCCAAAAATTCCAAAAAAAATCAGAGATTATTATTTCGTCAAATACGAGGCGAGCCAGAAGACGGAGCCGAGGGGAGCGACCAAGTGACCAGACGCCCCCCAGGCGCGGTCAACCCTAGACCACGCCTGGGCCCACCTGGCGGCCCTGGGTGGCCTTCAGCTCCCTCCTCTTGCGTATATCATGCCCGTGACCTAAAAATTACGGGGGACGCTTCGAAGAAATATTATCCCGCCGTCTCGGGGCGGAAAACACAGAGAGAGAAAAGCTCTTCGGCAGGGAGAAATCTGCCAGGGAAATTCCCTCTCGGGGGGGGGGGGAATCATCGCCATCGTCATCGTCATTGTTGGAGATATACCCTAGAGACAATAATAATTTAGTTATTATTTATCTCCAAGTTTATTATTAATATTTATATCTTTATGCTATAACCGTATTGGGCACTTGAATAGCAAATACAACGTGTTCAAGAGGAAAACCTCCAATACAGGTGTAGAGATACGAACAAGTAAAAGCGTTCCTGGTCTTGTCTCTAAGACTAGCCTATCTTGTTGTTTGATGATCATGTTTTCCTGATCATGGACTTTGTATAAGTCACACAACTATAGGAGTTTATTGTCGGGATGACAATAGTACTGAACCGACCCATTGTATGATCTTGCTAAGAGACTAATCATCAACAATGAAGGTAGCAATTAATCATATGTTTAGTTTTCATTAGTTGTATTCCTTTGCTATGAGAATATCTGTGACCGCTTATTCGACACTCATGATTTAATTGTCACCTAACGTCCGGCCATAACTGGGGATCATAACGGTGGCTTTTGGCGTGGACTAGAATAGTGTATTGGAACAGAGATTATTCAATAATGGCACTTACCCCTCCAGACGATGGAGAGATACATCCTCTAGGCCATCTCAGTATTATTGTCGGCACCCAATCATCTGGCCAGACACAGCGTGATTAATCACGGGACAATATAAATACGGAATGAGAAAAGAGAATGATATTGGTACGAGAATAATATGTGTTATGATCGAAGGGTTTGATCACACTAGAGCACATTGTCTCAATCTCGATATCATAGGTATCGTGTATGTAAGGGGATTAGCGTAATGATAAACACACAGGTTCTGTCGTTCACTCATGAACACACGGGAGCCAGTACGGCCGTCTAGGTCCCAATGCTGGTTATTGTCTGGTAAGTTCTCGGACATGTCTTTGTGTTTACTGAACCTTTCAGGTCACACACTTAAGTTGTGAGTCAATCTTTTATTGAGAGAATAAATTTGTAGTTTTGTGGTTATGAGAAGTGGTCGGAGTCCCTCTGATGCCACAGGAACAACTCCGTAGTGATTCGGAGAAGTTCCGGTGAAGTTATCATGAGAGGGAAATGATGCCGGTATAGGGCCGAATTTCCTACGAGAGAAATATGGTGAACATGAGATGTTCCGGGATGCCGGGAAGTGTTTTCGACATCAGTAGATAGAGTCGATGATTTTATCTATAGAGTATATTTGGTTCCGGAAGTTTCGGAGGTTTGCCATGAAGAGGGGAAGTGCCGGAGAAAGAAGGGGGGACCCCAGGGGCCGAACCGCATCTGGTGCAGGTCGGTCAGTAGGGCCCCACCCTCCTGCCGGCGCACCAACTCCTCCCCCTCTCTTTCCTTGTTTGATTTGGAGATTTAAAAGAGTCCTAATTGGAAAA
The DNA here is from genome assembly GCA_947311845.1 of Poa pratensis. Taxonomy (NCBI): domain Eukaryota; kingdom Viridiplantae; phylum Streptophyta; class Magnoliopsida; order Poales; family Poaceae; genus Poa; species Poa pratensis. Next base: position 27,634,712 of record CAMZMU010000116.1, on the reverse strand, counting down.
GGAAAGAATAAAGGAAAAAAAGGCAAAAAGATAAAAGGGAAGGGAGGGAGTCCTTGTTGGACAAGGACTCCTCTCCCAAACCGACTTGGGAGAGGGCCGGCCTCCCTAGGGCCGGCGCACCAAGGGGAGGGCTTTGCCCCTCCCCCAAGCACCTCCTCCCCTTGCTCCCTTTATATACTCCCCCCTCCCACAAGGAGGACATCCAATTGACTTGCACAAGTTTCTCTCTCTAGATATTGTGCAATTAGACGAAGCTCTAATCTAGATGGCGCTCTAATTGGACTTTGATCTAATCTCTCTCTAGTAGATCTCATGTGTTGAGAATTAGATCTCTAGTCTCATATAGATCTAATCGAGCCCGATTAGATCTACCACTAAATCTATGCCAAAAGGCTGTCTCTCTTCGTCGGTGCTAGTAGCTCTAGGCGGCGAACGTACTTGACGGATTGGCGCGGCATATGTGTGGATACTGTTAGAGCGGGCTGCGCAAGTAGTTCCTCGACGACGGACGGCAACAATCTCACCTCCCGCGAGGACGTGAGATTCTTCATCAGGCTTCACCAACATCTACTTTGACAAACACAAGATCTTCCGCAACGGTGTTTGTAAGTATCTTGATCTAGCATTATGGGGTGCAACATATCTTCAAATAATAGATCTTGGCGGCAAAGGTTACGGAAAATTTTAAAGTTTTACCCACAACCCAATAGTGGTATCAGAGCCGATCTATGCGTAGGTATGATTTGATCTAGAGCACAAGTTGGTGCGAGCATTGCATAGTTCTTGCATTAAGTTTATTTTAGTTGCTTCCCAATATGTTGTACATCATATTCCATGGCGGCATAGGCAAGATCTTTACGAACTTCTGGCAATCCGCGACCTTCCGGCTGCTCCTAGTATGCCCGTCGGCGCCAACGAAGTGCTTCAGTAGCTTCGGGTCTATACCTATAGTTGTGGACGTTGTTGTATATACGGACGGGGCATGAGGGTTGGACGCCTCACGGGGGTCACGCGCACATGTGATCGTTTAGATTGGGGTTCGCAACGTTTTCGTAATGTTGGGATCTCAATCACCCCGCAAAGTTAATCTAGCAACTAGCCTAGACGTGCTTCAGTTCATAGGTAGTGACGGTTCTTCCGTAGATTCTACAAGGCCACGTAAAACTTGCAAACAAACGTTAGAAACGTCTAACTTGGTTTTGCAGGATTGTGTGCATGTGTTTTGGTATAGCTATTTTGTTACGGTGTTTTAACATGATGGCCGAAGCCGAAACAATTGATCGAGTTCGTCATCGACAAGTAAGCGAAGAAGAGTTCGTCGCATGGACCGGGAGGCGCCGGCGGCTATGCTGGTGACAAGTACTTGCCGAGTTTTCGGCTACGGTAATTTTCCCTCGGGATTTTGCTGTGACCGGGAATTATGAAGATGGTGATCCTCAAGGACGAGCGTCAAGAACTTCCGGAGAATAACAAAGGCTATACCAAAGCACATGAATTATTATTAATTGCATGTGATGTTTATCCTTTGTTGTTTGCACCTTGATTGCGCAAGTAGTCGTTTATTAGGGTGAATCCTCAAGTAAAATATCAAGGAGATCGTGTTCATCCAACTGTGGCACCGTCAAACCAGATGCTTGTCATCGTGCGCCATGTTTCCATGAGTAATGTGTGCCAAGGGTTTGGGAGGCGGGCGCGAACCGTTCCAGCAGCATCATCGGTTGGTTGTCTTGATGTCCTAGCATAAAAGTTATGAGTTCGAACACGCACGTCGAAAGACGAACATGAGTTGTAGCTACTACAACTGGCATAGTGCCTACCGGTCGTTCACGTGACATGTCATGTATCCATGCTTGTTTCGTCGGGTTATCGGGTCCTGAATCACTTAGCGCCAATCACGAGGATTATTGGGCTTAGTGGGAGCATATCTTAAATTCAATTTAATTGAGTTAAAGTAGTGCATCAAAATTAGTAATAAACTAAAAGTCTGATAAACTTGTTTTGTTGTAGAAAATGGATCCCGTTGAAATGTGCATGAGGATGAGTTGTTAGAAAATTGACTGCGGAAAGCGTGATCTTTGCTGATTGGCTTCATGGGCTGAGAGAAAATCTCAGGAGACGCAAGTTAGAGCATGTACTGGACACTCCTGTTCCAGAGTTAGAAGATGACTATTCTCCTATGGAGGAAGAAGAGTATCAAGTGAGTTTGGTTATGCTAGACAGGATAAGTCCCGAGCTTAGCGACAGTTATCCATACTATCGCCCCTTCCGTCTCATGGAAGCTTTGAAAGCTCAGTTCTTATACCAGTTGTGTCATGCTAACTACAAATTCAATGGGGAACTTAGATCATGCAAACTAACGAGCGGTGGCTCGATGAGGGAGCACAAGGTTAAGTTCTGCAAGATACTCAGGAAGCTTGAGGATATTGGGCAACCAGTTCCAGAAAATCAAGCGGTTGACACACTTCTGAGATCACTACCATCATACTACTATGCTTTTGTGGCATGTTATGAATTGATGGGTGTGGAGAAGACAGTCAAGGAAGTCTTCGAAATGCTCTTGTCAGCTGAGTTGGATATCTATGTGCATCATTTGATCAGCATCCCTTGCAAGACCAGTGGCAAGTCCACAAAAGGTATAAGAGTTATACACAAGTTATTGACATATTCTCGGCTCGAATATATTTTGGTATTTATACTGAAAATTTTATGTTGCATGATCGCAGTATGAAAAGGAAAAGAGGCAAGAGATTCAGGAAGAAGTGGAGGAAGTGGGGAAAGAAGGCACTAAGGCGCCATGATCACCACTATGTCTATCCAATTCAATGAAGAAGATTTACACTAGGACTTTAAATAAGAGTTATTTTCAGTTCGATCATTTTGTAATGAATATTTTATATTCTGGAACAGAGTTTTGTTCGAATAATAAATATATGTGGGAATTCCAATTATTGTGAATTCGGTTTATGATCTTCTTTATTGTAATATGTCATTAAGTTTTGTTTGTTAAGTCTTTATTGTTTTGATTCAAGATATTACTTAAAGTTTTGAGTAATAATTAAGTTGGTTTAATCTTTAATTTGGAGTTATACTTTTCGTTGGTTCTCTTTGAGACTCTTAAAGTTATCTCTAAAATTAAATTGATAAAACTGAAATCACAAAAGTGCTAGACACTTAGAGAAATTCGAAATTCATAAAGTGCTAGGCATTTAATGAAAATCGAAATCCACAAATGCTGGGCATTTGGTAGATTCGAAATTGGCAAAGTGCTAGGCACTAGTAATTTCGAAATTTACATAAAGGAGTGGAATCTACCCATTAATTCAATTCTATTGAAGATTTAATATGATGCTTCATATTAATGAAATAGAGTTAATGAAATTATTGAAGATGCAATATTTCATATAATTCAGTGAGAGAATGTGAGAATCAAAATAAAGGAATCAAAGGTATTTGATGAAGTTAAAGAAAAGGACTTAATAAGTTATTGTAACATTGTTGACGAAAGAAAGTTTTCTTAGTCAAATTACTCATGATGAATTTTGATAATTCGAAATTATCATGGTAATAAAATCTTTTGCAAGATAAAGATTAAAAGGAAATGTTATAGTAATTATGTCAAGAGGTCTTGTTCTGATGTGATGTGAAATAGAATTCCAAATTACCCACTAAAATATATAGATTATTTTGTTTGTATTAGGGGACCTATATCAATTTTAACTTAGAGTTATTTTGATAGAAAGTTCCAAGTTTTTCGATTGTGAATCTCAAGTTGGATTCGAATTGAATAAATGTTTTGCATAAAGGTAAAGTCCAAAGTATTATATTGGCAGTTGTTTTCCACACATAATTCTAAAGCTTGTTGACTTTAGAATTGGAGAAAAGTGTCTTCTCATGAAGAGAGAGTGGAAATCAAAATACTAAATTAAGACTGGAGTCTTTGGACAAGTGTTAGAATGAGAGGGTAACATGCAAATGTTTCCATATCATTATTTTTCCAGGAATACATGTAGGTTATACATGATTCGAATTAAGTATTATGATAGTAGTCATGTGAGGAATTTAATGATTAAATCACCTAGTGGTTGAATTATTAAAATGTCCAGGAACATGATTAAAAGCAAAGCAATTACAAACAGATAATGAATACTCATAAATGACGGTATATGTCATAAAGGAGTTCAAGAAAAATTCATGTAGCTCCAAGATTTAATCTTGAGAGTAGTTTGGACGTGATGTGAAATCACTGGGCATGAATATTTCATAAAGAAAGGACATATATGAATATTTAATATTCATAGAGCTAGTCTTGATTAAAATTGTTTTATCAAGGACGAATAAATGATAGTGAGAAGTTGCAAAACTTATCATATCAATTGCTCAATGCTGTTGTTGGACTAAAGTAGCAAATGATTGCTAAGAATAATTCATTTGGATTATGAGAATAATTATATTATGAGTGTTTGAAGTCGGTCGTAATAATGAGTAAGAATTTTATTCTTTTCATTATATAAATCGAAGGGACTTAAAAGACAGTGGGAGCTGATATTATATTTGTTGAATAAGGCTAGGCCGAATTCAAAAATGTATATCTTGTGAAAATAAGATTTAAAAGAGTTTTAAATAAAAGGTCGGAAAGTGTCTTATTAAATTTTGTCTATGAGATAGATTAAGAATTTAATAAACATGAGTATGAATGTGCTAAGTACAATTCTGAAAGGTAATTCGAATTGTGTCTTGAGTCAAAGAAATTTGATCAAGAATTCATAGCGTGATATTTGCAAGACACATTGACATTCGTAGTCAATGATGAGCGAATAGAGAGGAATAAGATCAAATCATATTTAATGTGATTTTGCTTATCTCATTGCTATATATAGTACATTAAGCCGGAAAGTTTCCAAAGTGCTAAATTTTATTTGGCCACCGAGTTAAGAGAAATACTTGGTAAAAGTTTTCTCATAAAGGCAGTTAATTAAAAGTGTAATTGATCCTGAGGGTTTGGTAAAAGGACCCAATAGTGATATTACAAAAGTATGACGACTTAGTTGATTTTGTAAAGCTTCAAATAGTGTATATAGAGAAGTTCCTCATATACGTATTTGTAGTGGAATTATGAAATCAGATCTTAATTGATTTAATCTGATAAATGCAATTTTCAATTGATAAATATTTGGTGTTTTGATTTTATCAAATCACTTGTATATTATGAGTGGATTCTACAACATAAATAGATTTTCTATGAAGGATAGTTGCATCATTGATGTGAGACGTCATGATAAGCAAGTTATTGGATAAGTCATTGACTTGGTGAGGTTTCAATAGACGGTATGATAATATCATTCGGAGACGCTTGATATTATTAATACTACTACGGAACCGGATAGACCGATATCCAATTCCTAATATATCCGACTTACATTGTCAAGTTTGACATGTGAGGAGTTAAACAAGTTTATGTACTTTGATTGGATCAAAGTTTTGGACACAGTCTCAGAGCGCATGCGAAAGCGTGAGTGGCACCTTAGTTCCATTTGGTGTCATGTCATTGTGCTAACTAGAATCATTATTGTTTCTAGTGCAAGTGGGAGACTGTTGGAGATATGCCCTAGAGACAATAATAATTTAGTTATTATTTATCTCCAAGTTTATTATTAATGTTTATATCTTTATGCTATAACTGTATTGGGCACTTGAATAGCAAATACAACGTGTTCAAGAGGAAAACCTCCAATACAGGTGTAGAGATACGAACAAGTAAAAGCGTTCCTGGTCTTGTCTCTAAGACTAGCCTATCTTGTTGTTTGATGATCATGTTTTCCTGATCATGGACTTTGTATAAGTCACACAACTATAGGAGTTTATTGTCGGAATGACAATAGTACTGAACCGACCCATTGTATGATCTTGCTAAGAGACTAATCGTCAACGATGAAGGTAGCAATTGATCATATGTTTAGTTTTCATTAGCTGTATTCCTTTGCTATGAGAATATCTGGTGACCGCTTATTCGACACTCATGCTTTGATTGTCACCTAACGTCCGGCCGTAACTGGGGACCATAACGGTGGCTTTTGGGCGTGGACTAGAATAATGTATTGGAACAGAGATTATTCAAGAATGGCACTTACTCCTCCAGAATGGAGAGATACATCCTCTAGGCCATCTCAGTATTATTATTGTCACCCAATCGTCTGGCCAGACACAGCGTGATTAATCACGGGACAATATAAATACGGAATGAGAAAAGAGAATGATATTGGTACGAGAATAATATGTGTTATGATCAAAGGGTTTGATCACACTAGAGCACATTGTCTCAATCTCGAGATATCATTGGTATCGTGTACGTAAGGGGATTAGCGTAATGATAAACACACGGTTCTGTCGTTCACTCATGAACACACGGGAGCCAGTACGGCCGTCTAGGTCCCAATGCTGGTTATTGTCTGGTAAGTTCCCGGACATGTCTTTGTGTTTACTGAACCTTTCGGGTCACACACTTAAGCTGTGAGTCAATCTTTTATTGAGAGAATAAAGTTGTAGTTTTGTGGTTATGAGAAGTGGTCGGAGTCCCTCCGATGTCACAGGAACAACTCCGTAGTGATTCGGAGAAGTTCCGGTGAAGTTATCATGAGAGGGAAATGATGCCGGTATAGGGCAGAATTTCCTACGAGAGAAATATGGCGAACATGAGATGTTCCGGGATGCCGGGAAGTGTTTCGACATCAGTGGATAGAGTCGATGATTTTATCTATAGAGTATATTTGGTTCCGGAAGAGTTTCGGAGGTTTGCCATGAAGAGGGGGAAGTGCCGGAGGAAGAAGGGGGATGCTAGCGCTAAGTTGACGAGGGAATATCTCCCCGGCAACAGCGGCAGAAACTATGCTTGATGCGTGTAACGTCACACGTCAGTTGGGAACCCCAAAAGGAAGGTATGATAGTGCAGTAGCAAGTTTTCCCTCAGTATGAAACCAAGGTTTATCGAACCAGTAGGAAAACGAGGTTGCTTCGAAGGTGTTGGTGAAGGAGTGTAGTGCGGCGCAACACCAGGGATTCCGGTGCCAACGTGGAACCTGCATAACACAATCAAATTACTTTGCCCCAACTTAACAGTGAGGTTGTCAATCTCACCGGCTTGCTGAAAACAAAGGGTTAAACGTATCGTATGGAAGATGATGTTTGTTTGCATAAAACAGTAGAGAACAATGATTGCAGTAGATTGTATTTCAGATGTAAAAGAATGGACCGGGGTCCACAGTTCACTAGTGGTGTCTCTCCAATAAGATAACTAACATGCTGGGTAAACAAATTACAGCTGGGCAATTGACAATTGATAAGTGCATAAAACATGCATGTGCGAGTTGTGGTGTCTACTATGAGATTCATTTGGGCATTACGACAAAGTACATAGACCGCTATCCAGCATGCATCTATGCCTAAATAGTCCACCTTCCGGGTAACATCCGTACCCCTTCCAGTATTAAGTTGCAAGCAACAGACAATTGCATTAAGTAATGTGCGTAATGTAAACAATACATTCATCCTTGAATAAAGCATTGCTGTTTTACCCCTAGTGGCAACAACACATCTACAACCTTAGAACTTGCTGTCACTATCCCAGGTTAAATAGAGGTTGAACCCAACTATCATGCATAAATACCCTCTCTTGGAGTCACAAGTATTCACTTGGCCAAGGCTTCAACAAGTAACGGAGAGCATGCAAGATCACAAATGACATAGACATGATAATATAATATTCAGCTCCACATAGGTATCAATATAAGTCAGATCCCAGCAAACACAACATGTAGCATTACAATAAGATGATCTTGATCATGATAGGCAGCTCACAAGATCTAAACATGATGGCACAAGTGGAGAAGACAACCATCTAGCTACTGCTATGGACCCATAGTCCAAGGATGAACTACTCACGCATCACTCCGGAGGCGGGCATGGCGATGTAGAGCCCTCCGGTGATGATTCCCCTCTCCGGCAGGGTGCCGGGAAGAGCTTCAGAACCCCCCGAGTTAGGGTTGACAGCGGCGGCGACAGCGAATATGTTCTGGATGAAAGGCTCGGTGTTTTAGGGTTTTCACGTCTCGGGGAATAAATAGGCGAAGGGGCGATGTCGGCGGACCCCCGAGGGGCCTAAACCACCAGGCGGCGCGGTGGGCCCCTCTGCCGCGCCGGCCTATGGTTTGGCCACCTCGTGGCGAGTCTTCGTCTCTCCTTCGGACTCCGTGTACGTGTTGGAAAAATAGGGACTTGGCCTTTTGTTTCGTGCAATTCCGAGAATATTTCCAGAAGTAACTTTCTGAAACCAAAAACAGCAGAAAACAGGGAACTGGCACTATGGCATCTTGTTAATAGGTTAGTCCCAGAAAATGCATAAAAGTGATATGAAGTGTATATAAAACATGTAGCAAATGGTATAATATAAGCATGGAACAGCAGAAATTGTGGATACGTTGGAGACGTATCAGGGGACCCTAGGGGCCGAACCGCATCTGGTGCGGGTCGTCCGGCTGGGCCCCACCGTCCTGTCCGGCGTACCAACTCCTCCCCCCCTCTTTCCTTGTTTGATTTGGAGATTTAAAAGAGTCCTAATTGGAAAAGGAAAGAATAAAGGAAAAAAGGCAAAAAGATAAAAGGGAAGGGAGGAGTCCTTGTTGGACAAGGACTCCTCTCCCAAACCGACTTGGGAGAGGGGCCGGCCTCCCTAGGGCCGGCGCACCAAGGGGAGGGCCTTGCCCCTCCCCCAAGCACCTCCTCCCTTGCTCTCCTTTATATACTCCACCCCTCCCACAAGGAGGACATCCAATTGACTTGCACAAGTTCCTCTCTCTAGATATTGTGCAATTAGACGAAGCTCTAATCTAGACGGAGCTCTAATTAGACTTCGATCTAATCTCTCTCTAGTAGATCTCATGTGTTGAGAATTAGATCTCTCTAGTCTCATATAGATCTAATCGAGTCTGATTAGATCTACCACTAAATCTATGCCGAAAGGCTGTCTCCCTTCGTCGGTGCTAGTAGCTCTAGGCGGCGAAGGTGCTTGACGGATTGGCGTGGCATATGTGTGGATACTGTTAGAGCGGGGCTGCGCAAGTAGTTCCTTGACGACGGACCGGCAACAATCTCACCTCCCGGCGAGGACGTGAGATTCTTCATCAGGCTTCACCAGCATCTACTTCGACAAACACAAGATCTTCCGCAATGGTGTTTGTAAGTATCTAGATCTAGCATTATGGGATGCAGCATATCTTCATGGAATAGATCTTGGCGGCAAGGTTACGGAAAATTTTAAAGTTTTACCCGCAACCCAATAGTCATCACCACGGGCTTCATCGTGATCATCATCTACACCATCTCCACCACCAGTACCATCATCACCGCCGCTCCACTTTGTTCTGCTGAGACATCTAGGGTTCCTCCTTGTGTAGTTTATTGGGGATTACTTTCCCAGTGTTGATTACTTGTTGTAGTTGATGCTAGTGAGTTTTACCGGTGAATTACTTTTATGTCCAGATTGTTGTTCATCACTTTATCACCTCTGATCATGATCCATATGATGTCTCGTGAGTAGTTCGTTTAGTTCTTGAGGACATGTGAGAAGTCTTGACACTAGTAGTGGAATTATGTTGAGTAGTATTTAATAGTTTGATATTTAAGTTGTGGTGTTATTCTTCTAGTGGTGTTATGTGAACGTCGACTACATAATACTTCACCTTTATGGGCCTTGGAGAATGCATTGTGTATTTAGTTTACTTATTGTGGGATTGCGGGAGCGACAGAAACCTAAACCCCCGTTGGTAAACTTTTGCGCAAGGGAGCGTAGGATCCCGGAGTTTAAAGTTGTGGTTAGTTAATTCTTGAATACCTTCTTGCATTTGCGGATGCTTGTAGGAAGGTTTAATCAAAAGTGTGTATTTGTCCAAGTAAGGGCGATACATTAGCATAGGTTCACCCACACAACACTTATCAAAATATTAAAGACTAATCAGCGGTATGAAGCGAAAGTGACTTGACGAAATTCCCGTGTGTCCTCAGGAACATTTTAGCCATCATAAGTAACACCACCGGCTTGTCCTTTGAGCTAAAAAGGATTGGACCACTCTCTGAAATTATTATTGCTCTCTTTTATTTACTCGCACTTTATTTACTTGCTATTACAAAAACCCATAAAAACTTGTCTTTTAGTATTTGCAGTAAAACCTTGCACGAAACTACTTGCCAGCACCTTCTGCTTCTCGTTGGGTTCGACACTCTTATTTATCGAAAGTATTATGATACACCCCCTATACTTGTGGGTCATCAACCAGTTCCGGCCGTCGGCCTCCGCCCCGCCCAAATCGAGCTCAGCTCCGACAGTCACTCCTCGCACCAAATCGAGCTCCGACGGCCTGCGCCCCAAACCCAGTGCACCGCACCTCGTCCTCCACGAGCTCGTGCGCCGCCATGGCTACCTTGTGAAAACGCCGCCCTCCATCCCCGCACCTGGTGCCGCCCTACATCTCCGCAGCCACGCTGCCCTCCATGGCCACCGTCGGCTAACTGCTCCGCTCGATCCCTACAGCAGGACGCCTCGACCATCTTCTCCGGCAAACTGCTCCGCTTGTTCGTTAAACTCCGGTACGGTGGTCCACAGATTTTGCAATAGGGCCCCTGGAATATAACATGATGGGGTTTTATCAAAATTTCCAGTCCATAACGGGATGACGTGTCCCGTTTGTGACCAAAATGCACCCACGTTTTCTAGATGTGTGACTTAAGTGTACATACGCGACGAGTTGTGTGACCGCCAGTGCCATTTACTCTACTTTAAAATAGCTATGCCTTTATCTATATGATCAGGAGCCAAACCAGTGAAAAGACCATTGTCTTGTGCTTTCAGCACCTTCTTAGTAAGGCACTCCCCAACCATTGTGAAAAAGAAAGGTGACAGGGGACCCCCTGCCTCACCCCTTTCACGCTTTTAAAGTATGCCCCAATCTGATCATTAGTTTTCACAGCTACGGACCCATTATGCAAAATCTGTTTAACCCAGGAGAACCAAATCCCACTAAAACCACTTATATTAGGGCATTCTAAAAGGAAATCCCAGTTTACCTTATCATACTCCTTTTCGAAATCGAGTTCCAAAATAATGCCAACATGCTTCTTAACATGTGTATGGTGCAGTAACTCATGCATAGACATCACACCGTCCATAATATTGCGGTTTTTGATAAAAGCCTTTTGTTGAACGCTAAAAAGCTTTGGAGCAAAAGGTTCCAATCTCAAACACAAAGTTTTAGTTATCAGCTTATACACACATTTCAACAAGCAAATAGGTCTGAATTGCTGAATTTTGTTAGCTTCATTCAACTTGGGCAAAAGAGTTACAATAACATAATTCAGTCTTTGCACATCCAATTGACCACGGAGAAAACAGTCAAAAAGAAACATCACATCAGGCATAACTATGTCCCAGCAGTGTTGAAAAAATTCAATTGGTATGTTGTCTCGCCCGGGTGCTTTATTAGGTTTCATAGAAAATAAATATTTATATACCTCCAACACCGCAAAAGGTCAAGTCAAGATTGCATTATCTGTCTCATTTATTTTCACCTATATTTAACAAGTCCTCTGAGATAGGGAAAATATTACCAGGTGCAGGTCCAAACAACTCCTTATAGTAACCAGTAGCATGAGTAAGCAAATTAGCATTACCCTCAATAAGCACTCCACCATTTTCTAATCAGTGCATAACATGTTTCCTCCTCCTACCATTAGCTACTCTATGGAAAAAGGCAGTATTGTTATCCCTTTTCAATAACCATCTCTCATGCGACCTTTGATGCCAATATAATTCCTCTTCATCATACATACTAGGAAACAAACAAGCTTGAATTGTACGTTTCCTGTCAAGTTGTTCAGGAGATAGGTCTTGAGTTTCCTCCAAGGATTCGAGGACAGCCAACTTATTCTGCAGCTCACTCTTTTTTTCCTTGTTAGCACCAAATACATGAGTCCCCCATCCTTTAAAATACTTCTTGAATCTTTTTTAACTGATGTTTAAAATATCAACAGGATCCCGTTTATAAACATGTTTCTCCCAAACCTTCTCCACAGCCCCAAGGAAATTTTCATTGTTAAACCAAGCAACATCAAATCTAAAGGTTTTTCTTCTCACCACACTATTGCATCCCGAAATCTAAGTGTTCACTTTGTCTGTTTCTGATGTAGATGTTTGCCCGATCTTTCACCGCAAGAACCACCGAGATAACTATTCTCCCAACCACGTGTGCAAACCTGAAGAATTTGGATAGACTTAGGCGAGCAACATGAAGATAAACAACACGCCTCACGCCAAGCTCGACAACCCTTGACAGATTCAAGGACCTTCTCGCCACGCACGACAACTCTTGACAGATATAAGAACACTCATGCCTCAATTTATTGGATAACTAACCAACATCCGAGAAGCCGTTCTACACGTCGGTCCCTTGGGATGGAGGCAATCTTGAACACAAAGTTCTACATAATTTTCAACCCACCTAAAAACCTAGCCGCTGGCTCCTTTATATAGGAGGCCAACACCTAATCGGTTGGACAGGCCCAAACCGACACAAACACGAATCCTAATCGTCTTGGACTCCTAAAGGTACAAACCAGCCCATTGGAGGCTCGACCCAAACATATTAAAAAGGATGCAACCTTAAACATTACATTGCGTGACTATTATCCTAGCTGCAACCTTTAACACGATGCCCTGATCAGTTTCCATTTTGTTTAAGGAATACTCATTTTAGTTTCGTAGGTTCGCTCGCTGTTTCTTATCTTCCATTCTTTTTTTACGCATGTTTCTTCTAGCGTAACATCGTGGGTCCTGGCTCCGGATCGCACCCGCTGCGTTCGGGGACGGGTTTGGCACCCCCATACCTGCGCAGACCCTTCTTCCCGCCCCATACCCGCCGCCGGGTCCCCTTCTCCTCCAAACCCGCGACCCGCCGGGTTTGCGGGACCCGACGGGTACTCGACGACGGCGGAGCTCGAGGAGCTGGAGCAGGGGACGAGGGGATCTCGGGAGGCAGCGCGGCTTCTAGGCGAGATAGAGGTGACGCGGTTGTCGACGTCGACCGGCGGTAGAGCACATCCGAGAGAGAGAGGCGACCGACATCGTGTGCTTGGGGAGAAAGGAGGGACATCGAGCTAGAGGCGTCGTGTGCTTTGCGAGAGAGGAGCCATGGGGAGGAGGCACGGGCTCGGGACGGCGGCGCGGCGCCTGTAACCAAACCTAGGAGGAGAAGAAAGAGAGCCAGAGGGGAAGTGAGAGAGCGGAGGAGGGAGCGCTGTGAGGGAGGAAGGAAGAAGGGGACAAGGAGAAGAAGGCGACGACGGATGGGGATTTGGGATAGATAGGTAGGTTTCATTCGCCCAGAGGATGTGTGCGTCGTGTGTGAGTTGTGTCGTTAGTGGGCTAGGGTAGCTGGCCTGGTCTAGTGTGTGCTGCGTGCGTGGGGAAAAAAGTGAGGGTGTGAGGTTCCCTAAAGAAAAGGTGAGGGTGAGGCAATGATATGTGGGGTTTACATGTGCTAATCGTGTTCGCTGGTCCGGGTTTGGCACCCCATACCCGCCTCCGCTAGAACCGGCGGATTTGGATCTTTACCGCTAAGCAGACATGCGAGTCTAGATCGCCACCAAACCCTCCCTATTTAGTGCGGATGATCGTCGGGTTAGCCAGGTATCGGGTAGTCATTGCCATCCGGAGTCCTGGCCCACCATCGTCATCCTTACACCTTCTTCCTCCTCAAACCTCATGCTCGTTCTCTTCCTCACGCAGCAGCTGCTCAATCCCCCAACTGCCACCGCAAACCAAACCGCCTGCTGTCGCCACCCGTCGACGGCTCCGCTCTCGTGGCGCCTTGCAGCTCTGGCCTCCTTTATCTGCCGTCCACCGGCTCTCGGCCTCTGTCTAAACCACCTCCTCTGCACCCCAAACCTAAGTCGGCGGCGGCGGCGAGCTCCCACACCTGACCACCCCCAATACAGTCACTTCTTTGTCTTTGCTGCCGCATCGTCGCCGTCTCCGGTGAGATATAGGCCTCGCCTCGTCGGGAACTTCGTGGCCAGCCGCGCCGTCCTCATCTCCGGCGAGTCCGCGTCTTTTTCGCTCCGTTCCCCATGCTCAAGTTCTGCGTCTTGTTAGTAGCGTTCCCGTTTCGCCACCAACGGGCCAAGCAAGAAAAGAGCGGAAATGAGAGGAGGGCACACATAGCGCGTGTAACGGGCGCTAAGAGCTTCAACTAGGATTGGGCTGTCACAGTTTTAATCGAGCATGCGAACATTATAATTTTCTTAACAAAAATTAAAATTATGGTCTCTTAAGATTTGTTATACTAGTACTAATAACATTATTTTTATTCTCTCGCCAGCAAAGCCTAAATAGAGCTCCTCTGTCAAAGCCGTTCGTTTTCTCTTTTGCTTCGCTAAAGTCGTGAGACCTTTACAGTCAGCCGCGTTCCTTCCGATTGAACCCTCGAATCCATCCACGACCCATCTCCGCTCCTATCTCCGGCGACGACCACGCCATTGAAACCGGCCAAACTGGTTCTGGGCACCTAGCCACCTATCCGTCTGGACCGGTTGATTTGAGCGCAGAAGCCGGAGCTGAACAGCGGAGGGGGACGGAGGCGGTCCTTTATTTGTAAGAATCGCCCCGATTCCGTGCAGCGGCTATGTCTGTGGAACTCGTCCTCTGGCTCTTCTCCTTCGCCTCCGTGATGGCCCTCGTCGGCCTCACCGCCTACCAGGCAAGCTCCGCTCCTTCTCCTTAAAACTTTCGCCTGAGTTTGGTCAAGATCTGGTGCGAATTTGCCCAAATTCCTCGCCGAATTTGGCCTGAGCTGATCTATTTTGTGGGAACCTGAAGAGAATTTAGGCAGTGTTTTTGTCAACGGTGTAGTTCCTGTCATGGTTCCTTGCCTAGTAGTTGGTCAACTGGAGGTGGGAAGATAGCCAGTAGTTGGTCAGCTGGACTGAAAACTAACTCTGTCGAACATGCTCCCACAAATGATGTTATTATAGATAAGGCCCGGTTACATTTGGTTAAACTCGTTTAAAGTTTCTGCTCGTCTAATTATGTTGGATGATTCGAATTATTTAGTGGGTAGCATTGATCTTATATGCCACAATCTACTTCTTAATTTATTACAGAACGACCAATCCAGCATGGTAATGCGTACTACATGCATTATTCTAGACTGTAGCTTTAGCACCTGAAGCCCTGTTGGAGCTAAATCACTTAGCTCCCTTCAATAAGGTTGTGCTTCACACACTACTAACATATGCATATATGAGAGACACATATATGCTCTATATTTCACAGATATGCTTGAGGCTACATCTTGCCTTACAAGCTTCCCAACTTAGTTACATGGGAGGGGTGGTACACCTATTTATACTTGTACATGACCCTTAAGATTGTTGCCATGTGGCACAATCCAAATGCTACACCATACTTCTAGAATACTCTACAAACTCTATATATTTTATACTACTCCTAAATATCTTACTCTAGAACATTCCTAATTCTAGAGTTGTCTCTACATACCCTGAATACTTCATGATTAAGCTAGCTCCTTCTACCAGCAAACTACATTGACAAGGTTACTCCTAACAATCTCCCCCTTAATCTTGTCATATCAACTGATCCTCTAATCCAGATCACTTGGACCATGCGCTTCATCTATGACGGCCTCACACCGCCTCATATCTAGCAACGGCATCGCCCCGTGCTTGTCAGCCTCATACTGACTCCATATAAGATGGCATCACACCATCGATTCGGTTTCACACCGATCTTCCATGTGCCAGTGGCATCACACCACAGTCGTCGGCCTCACACCGACTCTTCCACTTGACGATGGCATCACACCAGCGTCATTGGCTTCACACCAACCTTTCCGTAGACAATGACGTCACACCATAGTGGTCGGCTTCACACTGACGTTTCTGTAATGATGGTATCACACCACCATGCCTCACGCGACGACTTCAGCTTGTCTTGGATGACGCCTTCGCAGCGCTGGTCACCACGCCGTCTTGCCACAACATCACATTGCTTTGTTGGCTTCGCACCAACTCTCCATGATGACGATGGCATCACACCACCGTCGACGGGCCAGCGGCATCGCACTGCTGCCACCTTCTCTTGGCAGCATCACACCATCTTCTCCTCTTAGCGGCATCGCGCCGCAACCAGCTGCTAGCGGCATCACACCGCCAACAACCTCCACCTCACGCTGTCGTCCTCCACATCGCATGGAGTCCATCGCCGCCGCCCTCAGATCTTGAGGCTCTGATACCAATTGTTGGAGCTAAATCACTTAGCTCCCTTCAATAAGGTTGTGCTTCACACACTACTAACACATATGCATATATGAGACACATATATGCTCTATATTTCACAGATATGCTTGAGGCTACATCTTGGCTTACAAGCTTCCCAGCTTAGTTACATGGGATGGGTGGTATCCCTATTTATACTTGTACATGACCCTTAAGATTGTTACCATGTGGCACAATCCAAATGCTACACCATACTTCTAGAATACTCTACAAACTCTATATATTTTATACTACTCCTAAATATCCTACTCTAGAACATTCCTAATTCTAGAGTTGTCTCTACATACCCTGAATACTTCATGATTAAGCTAGCTCCTTCTACCAGCAAACTACATTGACAAGATACTCCTAACAAGCCCAAACCATTGATGGATAATATTTATGCTTTCACTAAGAAATTTGTATAACATTTAAAAGTGGACTGTCATTGTGCATTTTGTGGTGGCATTGGTTGTTTGAATTATGCATTCATGCAACCAAGACTCTTCTTGTTTTCTGTATAGAGGAAAACTGGGTCTAATACTTTTAATTTGTTGCAATAAGAATGGTCATAATTGCTTGAGAGGTGCAAGTCTGTTTAACTGAAATTTTCAAAGAAACCGAGGTTCGGTTTAGCTTACTGCAAAATAAGTTATTTTGTCTTCTTGTTGATTCATTCCACTGATTTATCTTTGTTTTTTTTGTATCAGCTTATCTGTTTATCCGATTTGGAGTTTGACTATATCAATCCATATGATTCTGCATCTCGCGTCAACGCAGTGGTCATAATAGAATACGCACTTCAAGGGGTCCTGTGCGCTTCTTTCTTCTTGACGCTGAATTGGTTTCCTTTTCTTGTTATGGCTCCTGTAACATACTACCATGTGAAGCTGTATGTACTTCTTTCTTTAAGCCCTCAAGTTTATCCTGTCAAACCATACATGCTTATTTGGTCATTTCCCTATTGTATCGCTATTACTTATGTGGATTAGTTGATATCTTACATTAGTTGGGTCTTTTGTGGAGGAATCTGTATTGCCACTATATGATTGTGGAGTTCCATTATACATAATTAATTTTGCGAAATTTTAAACAGTTACTATTTATGCGTACAGTATTTATCATCTTCATGATACAGTGAATGACAGAAACTTATTATGAAAATGCTCTTTAAAAGGATTATGCTTAATGATCTGGATATCTCCAAAGGACAGATAAGTTAAGAACATGTCAGTTCACTGTGGTGATATTGTACTTATGGGCTGAGCATTTGTACTTAATCGCTTGTTTTGTGCTATTCGTGTTTTCTTGTTCTTCATTACCTTCCATGCTTAAGATAATAGTCTTGGTATTAAGTATTTAGACCAGAATGGTGTGCATATGTACCCTAATAACAATGTTGTGCATGGCTTTATGAGCCTCGATTATAAAATTTGCAATATAGTTATCTTCATTTGTTGTCACAGTATGATAACATGTACTCTTTACCTGCTATACACTCTTTATTTGTTGACATGAATCTACATTTTCACCACTCTGCATTTCAAAAGAACCACCAGACACTGTTTGTCTTGCAGTAACCTTCACTTACTCTAAATGTATGGTTGTCCTGAGCTATAATTAATGCAAACACTTCTTAATCTTGATCATGTGTTACTAATCTGTCAAAAGCTGATCTCGTTCATAGAGCTTTGTTTGTAATCACAACACCGAAATAATATTTCCATGTTCTTGGTCTGGTTAATTGATATTGTTGGGCATTTACAAGTTGCAACAATAGCATGGTATGCATCAATAACAAAGAGTTCCTTAATTTAAGTCTAGGGATACAACCAATTTGAGCATACTTTGATATAGTAACGGAGTCCAATATAAGCAACACAGAAGGTAAGAGCTACTAACTATCAAGGCTCTTAGTAAATAATCCATAGAGTCTGAACCGCAGTCATGCAAAGAGACCCCAAATGCAAAAAAAAAGAGACCCCAAATGCAAAAATTATAGAAGTTACATCACACATATTTCACCTATTTGTAGACACAGAGGTCCCAACCAGCTTGTCCTTTTTGTCTGCAAAAAATGATATCTGATTAGCTGGTTTTTTGTTCATTCTTCCCTTAAAGTCTGGTTTTCTCAGCCATTTTGGATCTGTTTTTTCTCAGTAGATTAGTTGAGAGTTGAGACTTCCAATAAAGTGCTTCCTTGGCATTGGAATTTGGTGTAATTTATAAGGCCAAATGTGCTTTTATAAGATATCCAACATATATATTGTATTATGTTCAAAATCTTGCATAACTTCTGGTCTTGTATGTTACAATGATCAATCCATCTTTGTGTAGTAACCACTAAATGAAATGTTTTGTTACGAAAACAAAATAGAGGTTTGCACCCTTCAATGTCATACAGGTACAATTGCCTATGTAAGGCATTTATCATGTCTATTTGTCACGTGCTAGGATTGGTATCGGTCCTAGGACCAATGAACGTGACACAGTCGGGGGTACAGCTCCGAGGAGCGAAGTTTGGCCGGCCATGGTGCCGGGGATGAGAGGGAGAGAAGGCTGGGAACGGGGATTAGATCTTTACTACTTTATTCTTATTCATTAGATAATCCAAATGGAGTACATGGTGTCCCTTTTATAGCAAAGACTCGACTTGATGTCCAAATCCCAACTTTCCTAACAAATCATATCTCTGCCTTCCTAATTAAACCGATTTATTCCCTAACTAAATAGATATATCCATGCCTTTGTCATTACACCGCCCTTTTTGAGCAGCTCGTCCTCGAGCTGTGGTGGTGGCCATGGTTGAAGCCCAAGGAGGCCCCAGTTTGCTGACATATTGGGCCGTCGTCTTGGTGTGCCATAGTCGAACAACTGTGCTGCATCCCTGTATTGACGTGGCACAGTTTGGAGGCATGCTTTCCGCTGTTCATCGTGTTGGTTTGCATACCAGTGTTATGATCTGGCCCTTTTTCCTAAGTAGAAGTCCAATCCCAACAAGGAATTATCGTGAGTCTTACGGTTGGGAGGGAGGGATAAACAGAGCGACTCATCCCTTGCAGCCGCCACAAGTAGATGTGACACTGCTGCTGCTGCCTGATTGAGAAGTGCCATGGGAAACAGAAGCATCACCGCTGGTTTGGGAACAATGGCGACTAGTCCTGATGGGAAGGGCGCTACCGCCGCTACCGAGAAAATGACAAAAAATCACCACATTTGAACACGAGATGACAAAAACCACCATCTTTGGGCTTTTTGACACATAAATACCTCTTTTGGGGCCATGTTGTGACGCGGAGCATTGATCTCTTGTGGTTAGCCTTCTAACCATGTTTCTGGCAAGTGGGACCCACCAGTCCGGTCTACGTGGCAAAAAAAAAAGAGGTCAACACTATCTTTTTTTTCTTCATTTCTTTCCTTTCTTTTTCTTCTATCCCGTAGGCCAGCCGCGCGCCGGTCATCCCGACCTTCAGCGCTGCCACGCTCCGGCCATCTGGGAGCTCCCGCGCCACCTCCCAACTGCCGACAAGCTCCTGGTCACCGACGCCCCTCCCCTCCGTCTGCGCGGCTCCTGAGGCTGTTGAGGTCCATGAGGTGGCGACTCGCGTCCGCGCCGGTGTCGTCGGAGCTGGGGCAGAGGGACCTCCTGGAGGCGGTGGTCGCGAGCCTCCCCGTGGATAAGTGCTCGGGCCACGTGGTGACCGCCAAGTTCCTGTTCGCGCTGTTGCGGACGGCGCACATCCTGCGCGCGTCTGGCGAGGCGCGGGCGGCGCTCGAGCGGAAGGCCGCGACGCAGCTGGAACATGCCACAGTGGAGGGCGTTCTCATCCCGAGCTACTCCGGCACCACGCTCTATGACGTGGACTGCGTCGAGAGGATCTTTGGGCATTTTCTCGCTGACGAGGAGCTCCACGATGACGAGGCGTCGTCGTCGGCTGCAATCACCGAAGAGGAAGCAGCCGGGCAGGGACGTGCGGGTGGGCAAGCTGGTAGACACTTACCTTGCCGAGGTCGCATCCGACGCCAACCTGAAGCCCGCCAAATTCTGCGAGCTCACGCTAGCACTGTCGGACTACGCCCGCATCTACGACGATGGCGTGCTTCGATGGGCACCGTGGCGGAGCCTGTGCAGGGTGAGCCCGTGCCATCGTGTTTGGGGCCAGCCCCAGGCGAGCGTGTTTGCGTGCTTGTGGCCGGGCACCTGCGACCGTGCGTGCGTGTTTGGGTGCCTTGGGGTCAGCCACCAGCGAGCGTTCATGCGTGATTGGAGCCAGCCCCTTCGCGAGCATGCGTCCGGCCGGACGCTGGGAGCCGCGGCCGTCACCTCCCCTCTGGTTGTTCGGGAGAGCTGCAACGTGCGGGCAGCCGTGAGTTGCGAGCACGGCCAGGCGTGGGCGAGCCGTGGCTAGGCGCGGGTGCGGGCGTGTCCCCCGGCCAGGCGTGGGCGCGGGCTCTGACGCGGCGGAGGTGCTCGCGGCCATGCACACAACGTGTTCGATGTAATGTTCATGAGAGAGATATTATTTTGTGGCTGCTAAGGGGTTAGAGATAGCGTTGACCTGACTTTTTTTTTGCCACGTAGACATGACGGGTGGGTCCGAGCTGTCATCAAACGTCTTAACAGGCTTAAACAGATGAATTAGTGCTCCGCGTCACAACATAGCCCGAAAAGAGGTATTTATGTGTCAAAAAGACGACCGGTGGTGGTTTTTTGACAACTCATGCGCAAATGTGGTGGTTTTTTGTCATTTTCTCGCCGCTACCAGTTGTGTGGCACTAACCCATCTGGAGAGGACTCTGCCATCTGAGCTGCTACGTGCATCGTGGCCGTAGTGATTGGTCGCATGACTGGCTCTGGACGGCACTTCATCGCTGCTGCTGGAGTTTGCTCTGCTGCCGCTGTAGGTTTCACTCCTGCCACTCCCGGTAGAAGCAGGTTTTCCCGTTCCTCGTAGGAACGGGCGTGGTCCATGTCTTCCTCCAAGGTTACTGTCATATGTCCGTCCGGAGTGGCTTGCAGAGTCCAGCCACGAACAGCTCCACCTGGTGCCGCTCAGAGAGCCCTTTGCACCTACGTACAAGATTGAGAAATTTCTTTGCATAATCGTCCACCGTACCAGTGTGCAGCGTGTTCCTGATGGCGCCAGTCAGTTGAGACAGCGCGCTTGTTTCCACTTCGGGTCCTCCCATCTTCATCTGGCCTGCCCCTCCATGAGGTTCGAGCAGCCTGTTGGTGATGGTGTCCTTCGCATCTTCCTTGGACAGTGGCGATCTTGTTTCCTCGCCTGTGGTTAGCCTGCTACCCAAGATCGGCTGCTCTGATACCAAGTTTATTCTTATTCATTGGATATCCACACGGAGTACATAGTGTCCCTTTTATAGGGAAGGCTCGACTTGATGCCCAAGAATAGAATCCTAACTTTTTTAACAAATCATATCTCTGTTTTCCTAACTAAACCGATTTATTCCCTACCTAATTAAACCGATTTACACCATGTACCTTTTTTCTCCTGTGCCTTCATGTTCTTTGTCATGATAGTTAAAAGAACATAATGATTTAATTTTTAATCAGGTATATGAAGCGGAAACATCTTATCGACGTTACTGAGATATTCCGACAGTTACATGCGGAGAAGAAGTACCGGATGATCAAGCTTGCCTTCTACTTCGGCTTATTTATTATAACTATTTACAGGTTTGAAGCTGATTATTTTGGTTTCTTTATCTTTTGTACTCCTTCCGTTCCCAAATATAAGATGTTTTAGCTTATGTCCACATTCACATGCACACAAGTGTACCTAGACATATTTCATGTGTAGGTTGACTCATTTTAGTATGCATGTAGACAACATGTGTAACACCTAAAACATCTTACATTTAGGAACGGAGGGAGTATGATTTTATAAATTATTTCTCCAAAGGCATTAATACGCTAGTTCTAAACATGGTTTTATCCACTTCTGAATTAGTCACAGACATCCCAGGACATGAAAAAACGCTTGTAAACTGTCTTCTCCTTCTACCATCCCAGTAATTGAACTGAATTTATTGAGTGTAATAAAAACTAGAAATAAGCATCACAGGCCATTCTCCTGCAGGCTGAGTAAAAAAAGGGAATTCAAAACCATTATTTTGGTAGCGTTTATTTGTAGCTCATTTATGGCATCTCCAAGGATTACGAGTCGACCTGTCGCAACTTGTCGCTGGGGTACCGACAAGTAGACAAGTCGTGGCTAGTCGTGACTAGTCATAGACTTGTCGATATGTAGTCTAGCTGTAAATACTGAAAATATTGATGCCATGAGGAGTAGAGAGGAACAAGAAGGGAAATCTCCGGTGGTGACATGGTGCTATGCTGCAGCAAACAAGAAGGGAAAACGAAATCAGGAGGAGGCGATGGACTGGTCTTGGAAAACGAAATCAAGGCAAACGAAATCAAGGCTAACGAGTGGAGATAGAGGTGAGCATTAGTTACCTGCTGCCGGCGATGGGCTGGTCTTGGAGTTGGTGCAGCTGCAGCCGCCGGTGGAGCAAAGACGACCCATGCAAAGGAGCGCCGGCGTGAGGAGGGGAGAAGGCTAGGTGTGAGGCGGAAGCGGCAGCACCGGCGGCCAGGTGTCGGGGCGGCGGCCGGCGGCCAGGGGAGAGGTGCCCAAGTAGAGGCGCGGGGAATGCTCGATATGTTTCTGGAGGCGGCGGCTGGGCTGGACGAGGGGTAGTTAGGTTTCACGGGATGCCGGGATGGGCCTTTTTTCTTGTCGCTCGACTCACCTACATAGGCTTGTCGCGATTAGTCGTAGACAAGTTAAGTTGTCGATCGATAACTTGAACTTGTCGAGTCGTTCTCTCTTGTCGACATCAAGGTTGCGACAGGTAGACAAGCCGCGCGACAAGTCGCGATAAGTCGAGCGACTCGTAATCCTTGGGCATCTCCAGTATTTTGAAATTCAAAATCAGTTCGTGGCACGAAGTAATGCCTATATTACTGGTTACTGCACTAATCGCATCAGATTTGGGTGTAGCGTCGC
This sequence comes from Poa pratensis, assembly GCA_947311845.1. Classification (NCBI taxonomy): domain Eukaryota; kingdom Viridiplantae; phylum Streptophyta; class Magnoliopsida; order Poales; family Poaceae; genus Poa; species Poa pratensis. The sequence continues at coordinate 27,611,310 of CAMZMU010000116.1, read as the reverse complement.
TCCATATCTATGGTTTCCTTTAGGCCATGTTTTTAGCCCAGCAATCATGATAAAATTATTGAAATATGTGAACTTATTCAGTACTATAGAGGTGTTTCCCTCATCATCGTTCTTTCCTTGTTACTAACTGTGCACTGGATATAATCCTGGGTTTGTGGTAGATTTATAACCTCTAGGCTCTAGCTCTAGATATGCTTACTTAATTTAGTATTTGTTCAGGTATAGGTTATGTTCCACTTTCATGCTAAGGATGCTTGTTGCCCAATATAACTGTTCATATATTCGATACATCTTTCAGGCTTGTAATGACGGCTGTGTTATTATTTATTGATGAGGAGAATCTGGTTGAAACTAGGACTATATAGAGTTTGTCATCAGCATTTCACATATGGCCAGGTAATTTACTAGCACATCTTCTCATGGGGAGATTTTCCCATTGCTCAACCTGACACTGCTTTTCTTTTTCAAGGAAATTCCAAGGATGCAGTTCGTCGACTTGCAGTACACATCTTTCAACATCTGGCTCCAAATGAACACTAACATGAGGAAGCTGTGAGAGTAGATTCCACGGTCTTTCAGGAACTCTGAAACAAGACGACCCATTTGCTCGGTGGGATCTTATCTGGTGCCTCGGTGTTCATTGTAACCATCAGACAGAGTTTGACAATTCTGCTCATCTGCTGTAAAATGTAACTTCATTAGTTTTGGTATTGCATTGCGATCTGTCTAAATTTGGTTCACAGTGATGCGGTGCTGTGTGATAAACACCGTGTATTTGACACAAAGTTCAAATTCTGACCTCTTGTACTTGTACTGTAGTACTGTCGTATTTTGATTCATCTCTGCTCTGTAGTGTTTTCTACAGAAGATGTTTTTGTGGCAAAGTTAGTAGCGTTCAGCAGCGCAGCATTGAGCTGACAAGCATTCACTTTTTTTTCTCTCGACATGGTTCGAAATTGGGATTAAGTTACGTTTGGAACATGCTGAAGGTCAACTGCTTCTGTACGATCATCGGATATAATAAGATCTTATAAGCTTAGAGAAAATTAAGTAAAACATTGATTTTGCTTCTGATACAATTACACATCATAAACAGGATCAATGCATTGTTCCATCAGTGATGCATTACAAAAGTATGACGATTTAACAAGCAGAAACAGAAAACTCTTCAGAACAGCGTTGATTTCTTCACTCTGGAGTCTGGACTGGACTGGACTGGGTTTCCAGTAGTATCAACGCATTCGGATTCTAAAACTCAACAATTCCATCAGGACTATCTATCAACCGTCCAATACAGGGACAGAAAGAAAAAGAAAAGTTGATGCGAACTCTGAACCTACTTCCCAATCTTGGAGATGAGTGTTTCGAAAGCCCCAACCAAGGACTTGACTCTGCTCTTCTTGCTCTTGGCGAGCTTGGTCGCCGTCTCCTCGATCAGGTTGTTGTACAGCCTCCGGCTCTTCTTCTTCTTCTCCAACGTCTTCTGGTGCCTCAGCGTCACCTCTGGCACCACAAAACCGGTGCCCGCTGCGCCACCCGAGACGCCGCTCCCTCGCCGCCGGAGGCTCCTGATCCTGAGCTGGATGCCACTGCTGGATTCCTCGCCTGCTGCTCTCCCCTTTCTGAACCTGAGCCGTGCTGGCTTCTCTTCTTCTTCAGATGGAAGGATCGGCCCTTTGCCGCTCTTGGACCGCAGCTTGAAGGTGGCCGAGTTCTTGCTCGCTTGTCGGATGAACGGGAAGCGCACGGATCGGCTGCTCATGCTCATGCTCTTCGCCCTTCGGTGCGCCGGGATAGACTTGCTTGATTCAGCAGCATGCTCTTCTTGGTCAGGAGGGTAGAATGTTTTCCCTTGTTTAACATTAGCAGTTGCATCGCCCTGGGCCAATTCTTGAAGAACCACAACCTGCTTTTCGACAGGAAATGTCGTAGTTTTCCTCGCATTCACAGGCTTTGTGCTCTTTCCAGTTATGTTCTTGTCAGCCGGTGAAATCTTCGTTGCTCCTTTGGCGGCCGGAGGGTTGGTCGAGGTCTTCCTTGTCAGTGTCGACCTGACAGTCTTAGCTAGCTTCCTATTCAGCGATTCAGTTTGCTTCTTGTCCAGTGATTCGGTTAGCTTCTTGACACCAATCTCCTGTTCAGAGGCCCTGGCAAATGCCTTTTTCCCCTTCATCGCATCGCTCTTCTTTTTTCCATCTGCTGGAACTGGAGCTGCATCATAGGCCACAATGTCCTTCCACTCCACGGTCTCGCCGCCGGCCTCCACAACGTCCTTGTCAGGTTTGCCGAGATCTCCGACGCGCCTCCGTGACACCGACCGCACCTTGACTAGTCTTCTCTTGATCTGTTCGTTCGGAGCCGATGGCTGCTGCTTCCGAGGTCTCGGTTTGGACTTTGCAGATTCTTTCTTCTCCTCGAACTCGTGGTGCCCGCCGTGCTTGCAGGCGTCGTGGCACGACCCGGTTGATGGCCTGAGGTAGTTGGGGATGGACTTGGCGTCTTTTCCAGTCATGGCTGCCATTGGTGAGAATGTGAAGCTCGGCTCCTTGATCCCGTCAAACCCGGCCGTTAGTAACCGGATTTCAGCTTCAATTTGTTTTGAGGATATAAAGGCACTCTGTCGAGAGTGTTTCTTTTTTTCTTTTTTTTGAAGCCGAGCTATATGGAGCTCGTTTTTTTGAAAAATCAAAATTGACATTTTCATGTTTCCAAAAATCGTGACAAAAATCACAGATTTATTTTTCTTAAGTCTGACATGCGATGTAGATAGTGTCGAGATCTTCAAGCGTGCAAAATTTTACCTTAAAATGCGTTATAGTTTAGGTGGTACAAAAAGACAAATCGGGAAAATTTAAATTTTGAAACTGTGTAGTGTTTTCACCACCCAGATCCACCCATTTGTCTTTTTTGTGCAGCCAAAATAAAACGAATTTGGAGTTGAAAATTTGCATGATTGTAGATCTCACCAATATCTACATCGGGAAATTTGTCGTGATTTTTGGAAACTTAAAATTGTCGATTTTGAATTTTTGAAAAAATAGCCACCATATAGCTCGGGCTCCATTATAGGTTTTTGCACTCTGTCATCCTATTAGATAGAAGTAAAATAATACTCATGGTGGTTTACTTGTTTTGGCGGTTGAGTTACAACAACAGAGTCATCCTCGAACTCGAGCAACTTCCTACGGATCTCCAGGGTCTTGGATGCGCGTGTACACCCGTCGCGCAATCACTTCCCTATTCAAAAACATTACCTCGTCGGTAGAAAGAGGCGTGTTGCGGAAAACCCTTCTGTTATGCTCTTTCCAAATCCCCCAGATGGAGTAGAACATCCCCGCTTGCTTCGCGTCTCTTCGCCTTTGGAAGGTTTGTCAACATGTCATCCCACCAAGTGTTTAGCTCCTTGCCGGCCGTGGGTGGAGGAGAGCCGAGCTCACCGTGCCAGCTGAAAGTTCTCTCGAGTACATCCGTCGAGAAGCCGCACTCAAGGATGAGGCGTGATGACGTAGAACACACGTTCGTTGGGAGACCCCAAGAGGAAGGTATGAAGTAGTGCGGTAGCAAATTTCCCTTGAAACAATACCAAGGTTTAATCGAACCAGTAGGAATTGGAAGAGCTTCAACACGGTGTCAACAACAGCGCCGTTGAAATGCTGTTGACGTGGACCTACACACAACACAATCAAACTATTTTGCCCCAGCAAAACAAGAAGGTTGTCAATCTCCCTGGCTTGCTGAATACAAAAGATTAAACGTATGGTGTGTAAAATAAATGTAAATGCAAAAATGAACAGCGAGCAAATGAGCGTAGAGCGTGGTGGAAACGGTGTTTTTATCAGTGTAAAAGAATGGACCAGGTTCCACAGTTCACTAGTGGTGTCTCTCCATAAACAGATAAACAAACATTTTGCGTAAACAAATTACAGCTGTGCAGTTGACAAATGGTAAAGGAATGACATGCATATTATGACTAGATAAAGTTCATTATAGTATTTATTGGGCATTACAACAAGATACATAAACCGCTTGCTAGCTGTATCTATGACTAATAATCCACCCCCGAGATAACATCCGTGTCTCTCGCGAGTATTAAGTTGCAAGCAACAGATAATTGCAATAAGCAAAATGTGTAATGTAAACAATGCAAATGACATATAGACATAGCATAGTTGTTTTCTCCGTAGTGGCAACAGCACATCCGGAGCCTTAGTCGTTTCTGTCATTCGAGCCCAGGCTACCGGAGACATGAACCCACTATTTAGCATCTACTTGGCCAAAGCATCTACTAGCATCAGAGAGCATGCAAGAACATAAATAAAACATATAGATAGATAGATGAACAAACTTGATCATAACTTAACAATTCATTGGATCCCCGCAAACACAACATGTAGCATTACATGAAGATGATCTTGATCATGTTAGGCAGCTCACAAGATCTAAACATGATAGCACAAAGTGGAGAGACTACCAACTAGCTACTGCTATGCACCCGTAGTTCAATGGAGAATTACTCACGCATCAGTCCGGAGGCGGGCATGGTGGTGTAGAGCCCTCCGGTGATGATCTCCCCCTTCGGCAGAGTGCCGGGAAGAGCTGCAGAACCCTCCCCAACTAGGGTTGAAGCCAGCGGCGGCCTCAGATGTTTTTGTGGAATTGTGTTCGGGTACCTAGGGTTTTCCCGAAGAGGTGAATATATAGGCGAAGAGGCGGTGGACAGGGGGGGCCAGACGCCCCTAGGGCGCGGCCGGGCACGTCGGGGTGGCGTCTGGTCGCCCTGGTCCGCCTCCTCGGTCGCCCTTTGGACTCCATCTTCATATCGATGTAAAAGTGGGATCTGTCAATATTCGTCCAATTCCGAGAATATTTCACGACTAGGTTTTCTGAAACAAAAAGACAACAGAAAACATGAACTGGCACTGTGGCATCTTCTTAATAGGTTAGTTCCAGAAAATGCATAAAATTGCTATAAAGTGTAAATAAAACATGTAGCATTTGTTATAAAACAAGCATTGGACATCAAAAATTATAGATACGTTTGAGACTATCAGCATCCCCAAACTTAGTTCCTACTCGTACTCGAGTAGGTAAACGATAACAAAGATAATTTTCAAATTGACATGCTATCAACATAATCTTGATCAAATAGTAATGTACAACATGTGAACTGAGATCAAATCATTCGAACTAAATGTCTAAAATTGATATTAAACAAAAATTGATAAAGCAAGATAGTTAAACAAGCTAAAATCTTTCATGAATGATGTTTTGGAGGCATGAAACAGTACAAGGTTCATTATAGATGATTTAAGTATTCAGAGTTGAAGTTCTATCCTTCTATTCAAGCATCAAGCAATTTTTTACAACACAGAAATGATCCAGTCAAGTAAAACTAAACATGAACGTCATGAATCAACTGTTTCGAAGTTTTACTCAACTGGTGAGCGTAAGCATTTGGTATTGGTACCAGGATGTTAAGGCAAAAAGAACATTAATGTGGGTTTGGAAGGCCAATGAAAGAAAGTCTCAGAAAGTTGTAAGTGATCATTAGACAAGACAAAGTCTTATAATCGAATCTATGTAAGGAGTAGTGATTGCCATGCTTGTGTATTCAAATTTTGGTATGTACAAAAAAGAAAATTTAGTGAAAAATTCAAATTTTGAATCTATGTATTGTTCACCACCCAGATCCACCAGTTTGTCTTTTTTGTGCATGCCAAAATACAACAAATTTAGAGTTGAAATTTTGCATGGTTGAAGATCTCGACAATATCTACACCCGGGATTTATTTCGCGATTTTTGGAAACTTTAAAATGTCGATTTCAAATTTTCAAAAAAGGCCACCATGTAGCCCGAGCTCCACAAGAGGTTTTGTCCAGCAATCCCTTACATGATCCTCTCCGGCGATATGGAGATCTCCCAGTTCAAGGAAACTAGATTTACGGGTGCGCCTTGGCGCACAACCCCCCAGGCTCTTTTTTGATGACACGCCATACACGATGCTAATAATTAATGGGTACAAATAATTATATTCTTACGTAAGGTCGGGGAACAAATTAGACAAATAATAGGCAGAAAACTTATTTGTGCAACTAAATGGCATGCAAACACAACGAACTTGCGATAAAGCTTCGTACGATCAAATGGATTATTCACATGTGTCTTTAAACAGCCGTCCCAACCGCATACCGAAAAGATGCGTTGTTTCGTCTTCATTGACGATGGTTATAGACCCAATGCACGAATGCTGACTGTTTTGGCTGATTGATTCCCGATGAAACCCGTCCGTCTTCACATAAGGCTATAAATCCCCCTTCACGAAGCTGCAGTTAACAGCCGCACTAGAGATCCATCGTCCCATTCCACGACCAGAACATAGGAGTAACATCGTTTCTACCCCAGAACTCCACTTTCAATGGCAGGACGGATGAACGGCACTGCTGGTTGGTCTGATCTCCCAGACGACCTCATCAAGAAGATAGGTGACTCCTTCATCCAGTCCGATGACGTCGACTATTATTCATCTCTCTGTGCGACCTGCGGCAATTGGAGACGCGTCACAGAACCTCCGAAGTTCTTTCTTAACAAATGGATTATGCTTGAGAAATATAGCGACCAGAAAGTCACATTCCTGAACACCTCCACTGGCCGAGTCAGCACTAAATCCATCCCCGACGACGTCTGCAGGTTCACAAAATATGTCTTTTACATCTTATGTTTGTATGTCAGTAACCTTGAAAAATCACCCTATTTTCAATCCACCTACTTTGCAGTAATTATTTTTACGTAGGAGCTACAACAGTCGGCCTCGTTGTGCTAGGAAAAAGGACATGGCCGTATAAGATGCGCTTTCTCAACCCCTTCACAGGTTCCATTGTTCATTTTCGGGCACAGATACCAGCGGAGAAACTGACCTCCATTACTGTGCTGACTTCCCCGACGATGGTATTTGTATCCAACCTTCAAAACAGATCTATCAGATGGGCTGACAAAAACTCCGACGAGGGTCAGACTCCTTCAGGATTTGGAGAAGGGGAATTCTCGTGCGTGGAATGGTTTGGACTACTTCCAGCATGACTACACACCATGACGAAGTGTATGTGACAGACAACTACGGATCCATCATACATACCATCCCGGCAACCAAGGACTCAGATATTGGTCGCACCGCCCGAACGGTCAAGATGACAAAAATCATCGAAGGCACAGCTTTCAACGGACAGAGCTATAGAAATAGATTTTACTTGGTGTCATTAGAGGATGTGCTTCTTCTTGTTATCAGCGGACGGGTTGACAATGCCGACCATGTGGTCTACTAGGTAGACATAAACAATTTAGCACTGGTGCCCGTCAGGGGCATTGGCAAGCATGCCCTCTTCGTTGGCATAAACTGTTCAGTTGCAGTTGACAGCAGAAAAGTCCCCACCGTCGAACCCGGAAGCATCTACTACGCCGATCTGTCGGAGATCCGATCCTATAACTACGATCACCTCTCCTGGCATTTGGAATCAAACTATGTATTTGGGAATGGAATAGGTTCCCTTGACAATGACGACCATCCATTCCGTCTTGATCAGCTACTGGCGGAGTACTGCAGAAAAGTGGAAGACTCGGAATTTCAGATGACGCCGCCTTGTAATCATATGGAGCAATACATGTTTGAATCATTTTGTTCCTACTAATAGTCTATAATACTGTATGTGTAGTTAGAAACATGTAAGGTACAAAGTGAAAACCCTTCATTTAGCACGTCATGTACTGTAAAAAAACATGCGATTACCATGTAACTGACCAAGGTATTCTCTATCATCATGATATCTGTTTAGTACTCGTAGATGTCATGTCGATAGGTCCAAAAAGTCGCCGGCTTAAGATCCTTGGGCAACCCTTTGCTGCGACCAGGAGCCGACAGGATAGCGGACGGAGTTATCTTTTCAAACGAAAACATGGGCAACCAGTGTACTCTTATTTGTGAAAGAATTTCTAGAAGCTCAGCACAACGATCTGAGTTAATGCGATCAGGAGCCAGCTGCATCCATCTTACTAAACGTCAAAGGGAAATCGAGAGGACATGACAGGCTTCGTTCCTCCCGAGGACATGATAGCATGTACATCAAGCACGCTAGGTTGTTTTATTGCCGTTGAGTGATCTTGTCGACTCTGTGGAGTCAGCGCGAAGAGCGTTCCTCTCCGTATTAATTGCTGCGCCTTCCCTAGACGCAATCGTCATCCACGACTGGTCCTCCGTTTTCCTGCCGACTCCTCTCGAATGGAATGTACACGCCGCGTGTAAACTTCCGGACGGGAACAACTATGAATAGTACATCGGTGACGCATGGTAAACTTGCTTCAATACAGTACGGACTCGTCATCAGTTTTTTTTACACACCTAGTGGATTACAAAACCATCACAAGTACGTTGTGTTTGCATGCCATTTTGTTGCACGAATTAGTTTTCTGCCTATTATTTGTCTAATTTAGTCCTCGACCTTACATAAGGATATAATTATTTGTACCCGTTCATTATTAGCATCGTGTATGGCGTGTCGTGAAAACAAGGCTCGGGGGGTCGTACGCCAGAGAAACTCAGAAAATGTTGGTACTGGCCGAGTCCCGGGAGTCGACGGGACCGACCTTCTCCGTCTCACTGCTCGGCGATCCCCATTTGGAAAGTGTGCTACACGATAAAATCTGCCTGCCGAGTCTAAGGGAGCCGACTCCAGGATCCGACATGACCAAACGGTACAAAAGGAAGAAAATGCCTTATCTGCGAAAGCCCACCTTTCCACACACACGGACGGACTAAACACGGTAACAAACCAATCTCTGCCCAAAAGAACGTACACAAAAAAGACGAACTTCTTTTTCACGTATTTTTTGGGCCAGGTTTTTTGTCCTCTTGGTTTCTCGACGCGTCCTATGAGCATCACCTACTTCGCCGAATCCACGTTTTGGGTGGCCAAAGAGATGACAGCAGGGACAAACACGTGACCTGAAACCGTACGTTGTTGAAGTCGACTCCAGGGAGTCGGCGAGGCCGGTTCATGCGGAGGGGTGGAGAGATGGCATGATCTACGTCATTTTATGGTGTACTTTTGCTTTGTTCTTTTGCAGGTTGTGAGTTTACTGGTCATATTCCTTCTGGGCAATTCGATTTTGTAGTACCAACGAATCTCTTCGTTCACTTCAAACACCGAAATGTCAAGACAAAAATGATATCGGGGACACAGTGTTCAAACCCCTTCTCCGTCACAGTGCTCGGCGATCCCGCCGACTCCAGCGAATCCACGGAGTCGGCAGGACTGACCTTCTCCATCTCACTGCTCGGTATTTCGCGTCGTTGTCGGGTACGTTGCACTGTGCTGGCAGTCAGAACGAATTTGGGCCCGATTGGCCGTGTCCTAGCTGGCGTCTCGCCATTGGTGTCGACTTCGTTGTCCGACCTAACTGACAATCTGAATCAAACAAAATACTACTTTTTAATGTGATTGTTGACTCTGTCTGTCAGGACACCGAACATAAATGTCTCAAGACGACCTATAAACTAACCAAGCGACCTATCATCTCTCATAACAAACGGGTACGTCTCCAAGGGTAAGCAGAGGAATAAATTGAAACGGCGATCAAGCCGACTCCAGGAAGTCGGCACGATCGAACGGTGCTCCCTCGGCCGGCACGCTCGCTAGGCCGATGATATGACACTCCCATGAAGGTTCGTCCGGTGCCAACAGTACGCGTGACCGACGACGTCTTCTAACAGCATAACGTCTCTAATGCACGACTCATACCACCCTCTCACATCATTAACTACAACAACATATTATTTTATTTTTATGTTCGCGTTACCATGATCAGATCTGGCAGGCTATTTTTTTTCTCTGTACTCTTCTTACGCCGACTCCAGGAATTGGACGTCATCGGACGGTGCATTAAGTCGGAGAAGCCAACATCGTTTGCTCCCTAGGGGTCATGGAGTCAACGTGATCAAACGGTGCATTAAGACGGAGAAGCCTAGGCCGACACGCCTCGCTAGACCGATGACCTGACACTCCCATGAGGGTTTTTTCTGGAGTCAACAGTAGGCCTTACCGACGACATCTTCTAACTGATATGACGAGTTTTTTTTTTGAAAACTAATCGGTATGACGACTTTAGTGCACAACTCAAACAACCCTCTCTCGTCATTAAATACAAGAAACCTGGAGTCGGTGGGGTCGGGTTGTGCATTAAGACGGGAACTTGGAGTCAGTGGGGTCGGGTTGCGCATTAAGACGGGAACCTGGTGTCGGCGGGGTGCACAGAAAACACATCACAGATAATGGCAACTCTCGAATCGTCTGCCCACCCACGAATCTCAAATCTTCATGTTCACGTTAGCATGACCAGACCTGGCAGACTATATTTTGTTCTCGTGTTTTCATCTTATGCCGACTCCAGGGAGTCGGCGTGTGATCAGACGGTGTATTAAAACAGAGGAGTCAACATGATAAAACGATGCATTAAGACGGAGAAGCCTAGGCCGACACGCCTCACTAGACCGACGACCTGACACTTCCATGAGGGTTTTTGTCCGCAGCCAACAGTAGGCCTGAACGACGACGTCTTCTAACTGATAGGATGACTTTTTTTTGTAAACTAACCGATATGATGACTTTAGTGCACGACTCACACAACCCTCTCTTGTCATTAAATACAATGACACGTTAGGATTGACCAGATCTGACAGACTATATTTTGTTCTCGCGTTTTCATCTTACGCCGACTCCAGGGAGTCGGTGTGTGATCGGACGGTGTATTAAGACGGAGAAGGTACCATCGTTGGCTCCCCTAGGGAAAGCCTCGCTAGGTCGTCTTCGGACGGTGCATTAAGACGGAGAAGCCAACATCATTTGCTCCCCTAGGTGTCACGCCTCGTTAGGACGACGATTTGACACTCACATGAAGGTTCGTCCGGTGCCCACCCGTAGGCCCGACCAACTACGTCTTCTAAGCATGTATGTCGACTTTAATGCACAACTCATACCACCCTCTCTCATGATTAAATAGAATGACACATTAGTATTTCCTTTATGTTCACGTCACCATGATCAGATCTGCCAGCTATTTTTTGTCTCACCCTTTCTTCAGGGAGTCGGCGTGATCGGACAGTGCAAACGGAGAAGGTAACATCTTTGGCTCACCTAGGGCAAGCCTCGGTAGTCAGAGTCTTTTGTACTTCTGACTGCCCGAACAGCGCAACGTACCAAACACATGTCACTAAAATCATATCAAACAGTCGGACACGGTTAACCAGAAAGAAAAATACGGCATGCAAAAAACGAACGCAACCTGGTTTGTTTAAGAAAAGGAAGTCCTAGATCTGTGATTAACTATACAGTAAGATCCCTTACTCGAGAAACAAAGCGAATCCATATCGAGACAGAAGGTGACCTCGATCAGCGTCAATCCGTTAAATCCTAAACCAATCCTTAGGCCGCAGAGTGGGAAGCCGGCGGCGGGGTTTGTATGAACAGCACGCGTGGCCGATGATGTCATCGATCGGGTATGCCGCCTTCACTGCGCGAGCCTAGTACGACCCTCTCTCTTGGTTAACCTCCTGCTTCTGACCCATCACCACCTACTGAGGGGTACGACGGATCTCACGCAGGATGAGACGTTGGCGGCGGTCCTCCAACCTACATGATAAACCCGACCGGGCATCCGACACTACAACCATAGAAACAACACGAAAAAATAAAAAAAATAAACACTGCAATCATCAAAACTCACCAAAACCACACCGACCATAACAGAAGATGCTGAATCAAAGGCGCCCAGCTAAGTTAGAGAACCGACCAAGATAATTACCCTACAAAAAAAATATAACATATAAGAACACTCCTAGGACAGTTTCAAAAAAATAACACTCCTAGGGGAAACTCGAAAGAATAAATAGCAGGAACACAGTACAAAACCACCACTCGAACATACAAAAGGGAGCACGAAAAAACAACATGATAACAGGACCTGTCGACAACAAAACTAATAAAACATAAAAAAACACATAATAACACGGTCAGGATGACAACAAAACCAACAAACTAACAAATCGAACTCAACCACATTAAGCAGAAAGAAACACAGAAAAAACAAAAGTAAAATGCCATGGTCTTTCTCACCAGACGGAGATTTTATTTTCTAGCGACGGTCTATGCAAGATGTAATGGTCTTTGTTTGTATGTGGCATATGCATGGCGGCCACTTTCTGATCTCGCCGTCTCCCTTGAGTCGGCATGAGTTTTCTGGCCGACTCAACTGCTAGACTCGGCATACGTGAAGTCTTCCAACGTGCTGACCCTGCGGTGTGGTACTTTAAATCGTGAAACCAAAATCTACGACAAAATATATGAACAGCTCGCCCCCAAACAAAAGAAAACCCACTGATATACAACTGAAAACACGAAACAAATCACGAACAGAACAAAACAGAACATAAGCGACAGGAAAATGAAGCCGGTTAAAAAATGAAGGAAGGACCGAAAAAACAAACGAACACATGAGTACACCACAAGACCATCCAACTACTAAAAAACACGGATCTAGTGGACGGACAGGTAGATGAACAAAAAACGAAGAACGGAGAAAAACACGGTAACAAATCCCAAACCAACCACAACGGAACTAACCTTAACCCAAAGAACGATAAACCAATACACCGACGACCTGCAAACAAAACAACCAACAAAAAGAAACGTAAGGAAAACCAGAAAAAAAAACCACAAAGTCCAAAAACAACCAAAAAATATGGCAACAACACGAACAAAAGACCAAATAACAAAAGACTAAAAACACATATCCAACCGAAAAATGAATAGAGAACGCAGACCAGCAAGATGAAAACTAAGGAAGAATTTTCTAGGGACGGTCTATCAGATGCGTAATGGACATTGTTTGTACGCAGCGTATACATAGCGACCACTTACCAAACTCGCCGGCACCCTCGAGTCGGCATGGGCTATCTACCCGGGGTCTCTACCCCTCCGCAGTTTCCCATCTCGCCGGATCCCTCGTGACGGCTTGAGGTTTCGGACCGTCACAGCTGCTGCACTCGGCGAACGTGAAGCCAACTCGCCTAGCCCAAAAGCAACCATTGTCCGGAACGCGGCACGAGCGAGCACCTCGTGTCTCCTACGAAGCAAAAGAACCTAACAAAACAAACACGAAAAAAACAAACAGTATAAGCATATCATCTATCCATTACAACAACACGGTTGATCCTCTCTCCCGTTAGACAAAAGGTTTCACATGAATATTGAAGCAAAAGCACCACCCATACCTGCTCCGAACGTCCAAATCGGCCGACCGAAAAAGGAGTGCACATCGCGATGGTAGAAAAAAACCCTGTCTCACGAGAGGGAGGAAGCGCACGAGGAAGACAAACCGATGAACAAAACGACTCCACCAAAACCCGAAACCAAAAACAGAACAATCGAAAACAGCGTGAAAACAAAAACAGAAACAGCAAGAAGAAAAATAGGAAGCGAGAATAAAACGGCGACTATCAAAACAAAACGGAGGATGCAAGAATAAAAAAACAACACATAAACAAACGTGACAAGAACTCGACCGTGCTTGAACAACGGCCGACACCGAAGGGGAGGAAGCAAATCAAACATATCCTCCACCACAGGCTGAAGAAAATAAAAAGCAAATAAGCAAGAAGAAAATGGGGACGGTGGAAAGTATTGGGAGGATGGAAGGTGTATATAAACACGACTACAGTGTACGCGACATCCAACAGGGAAAACCCGATCGTGCCCCCAACGTACTGTAGAACTAAACCAATAGCGAGACGACATTAAGAGAATCGAAGAAGGGCCCGATATATTTCCCCACTGTACCCCTGAAGCACTGTATTTAGGTCGGTAATGTAGAACCAATGGCGAGCCACCAGAGACACGCGAAATCGGGCCCGAATTCATTCTGACTAACAGCACAGTGCAACGTACCCACTAACGAATGGAGAGAGGCCAGCTCGGACGGAGAAATCGGGCCCGAATTCTCCCTGACATCACGAACAGTGCAACGTACCCGACGATCGTGCGAAATACTCAGCGTGCCCCAACATACTGTAGAAAATACGCAGCGTCGACGCATGGAAGGGAAACATCGGCGACGCAACGTCCCGAGCAACCGACCTGTGGGCCTAGGAAAGGGTGGGGCCCATCGTCAGCGAGATAGAGGGGGAAGGAACCACGTACGCAGAAAGCTATCCCATAGGGGCACGCAATGCATTGGCTAAAACATAATATGGTAACTGAACAAAATCGACCAATGGGACGAACGCGCTGCGAATCTGCACCCCTCTGGCACGTCCGCCACACCGATTAAACGCGCAGCGTGAGGCCGACGGGTAGGCCCTCGAGCAACAAGGGTGATCCACGTAGGATGTCAGCGAGAGTGGGTGCACAAAGGTTAGTACGGTTAGCGACTTTGTGAATCCCTGTTCATGCCTACTCCAGGAGCCGGCGGTGATCGGATGGTGCGGAGGCACGGAGCGGGGAGGATCGGACGGCCAGAAAACCCAAATCGCTGGAGCGCCTCCAATGGGTTTCACGTTTATATCTTTAGACAAGATATCCAGATTCAGCACGAGAAGCCCTATATTATGCTACGAATGGTAAGGCCATGAAAACCCCAAAAGGATACAATGATCAACAATATGCAAGATAGTTTTCCCGTGGACACAACATTGCCTTTTATGATAGCGGCGAGCCAGGATCAGGCAAGCCACTGCTCATAGGATGTCTCGTATGTCATCCATAGACATGAGACGCCTCTCATTGGGTCACTCATTGGACAAGTCTCCTCAGAGCTAGCGTCCATATGAGATGCATCCTCGGAAGGGAACCTTGTCCTATGTTAGCATTGGCTCTAAGGAAGCTTGTCCACCTGACTTATATGGTAGGAAGATCGGTTCGAGAATTTTCTTGTTACCTCCAGAAGAATTCTTGACGACACTTAGATCGTGTCAAAGACCACAGTTAACCTCGTAATCTAGGCTGTAGAAAGAGAAGTAACTTCCGATATATACCACTTAGATTTTGAACATATGCCCATATGCTGCTTACATATTCCATGTCCCAAATTCACCACTAAAAATATTATGCCAGATACAAATATACCACTTTTGCCACTCATTCAGAGAGTTAGGATCTGACAAAGGGGCCCGAGGAGATGCCACAACGATGGCAACACTTAGGGTGTGTTTGGTAGCCCGTATGCTCTATCTGATCTCATACAGGCTAAGTCTAGCTAGGCTAACCGCATACAATTGTGTTTCATGGTGGTGTGTTTGGTAGGCTGTATGAGCTCAGATGTGCTGCGTTCAGATCGTGTTTGGTGTGTTGTATGATTTGAACCAGGCTACACAATTATTAAAAGCAATCAGGTCCTAAACAAATAAAAAAAGCAATCTAGAGGAGCCGTTGCCACCACCGTGGCTGGCACGAGGACCGGCCGCCGCCGTGGCCGGACAGAGGACCCTCTTCCACGCGCCGTCGCCACGCGCTGCCGCGCCGAGCTTCTCGTCTTCCACACACGCTCGGGATTCTGCTCGCGAAGGAGCTATCGCTGTCGCTGTCCCTGTCCCGACGGCGAGAGGCGCCGCCGCCATGGCCAGCGAGAGGACCCGCCCTCACTTTCTGCCGCGGTGAGGCCGAGCCCCTTCTGCTACGTGCGCGGTGAGGCCGATCTCCTCGTCTTCCACGGCCGCCGCCAGGAGGCCGCCCCTTCTACTCCGTCTGTTCGATTGCGTGCGCGGTGGACGAGTCCATCGGGAAGATCTGCCGTCGCTATGGCCGGAAAGAGGAGCTCGGGGGAGAGGCAGGCACGGAGAGCTGAGGCGGAGGCGGAGCGCCGGAGCAGTTGACCGTGGAGAGAAGGATGGAGAGATGGAGGCTGCGGGGCAAATGGAGAGCCAAATGCGTGCGGGGCGGTGACCCCTAGCGGGCTGAATCGCAGGCGTGGGATTTTTTCTGTATGGACTCAGCCTGGCTATGTTGTGAAGCTCGATTTGAGCTTCTCAACCGGGCAGGCCTGAGAGCTGTTTTCGCATGAGTTGGGCATGGCCCAACATAGCCGACACGGGCTACCAAACAACTAAAAGTGGAGTGAGGTGAGAATATCTGGGTGCATACAGGCTACCAAACACACCCTTAATGTCTCGTGTCAGTTTGTCGTCGCACGCTCAAAAGGTGGTGCGGAAATGCAGCGCGCGACATCAATCAGGCTTGTTCAGGACTTGGGCATGAAAAACATTCATCGTCTTTCTTATAGGTCTCGGCTGTACATAACAATATTTAGATGTTGTTAATTCTCGGTCGATCAAGAATTAAATTAGAGCTCCCTTGACTTCTCGACTGTTGGGTTACATCGTTATTCGTGCTAACATAGGAGTTTCACCCATGTTGCAGCTGACATTTTTTTAGTTGCAAGTGGATAGCATCTGAGAAATAAATATCTCAAACCATTTGATTTACGTTGTGATTCGTACTAGCTAGTTGCAACCGACATTTGGTGACGTCGCCTGACCGAGAATTAAGGTAATTCTCTTTGTCCGGTGTATGCCGCCCCTGCAGGGTCTCGGAAAATACAACCGAAGATACAATATGTACCAGAAAGTAGAAATCAGAGATGTTCTAGTAGTACAGACCATTACATCCAGACACGACACTTGCCCTTCTCTACAGATTATTGCAGTGCAAAAAAAAAGGCCTGCATCATCACCTTATAGGAAGCACATATGTACGCATGTATGTGTACATTACTCCATCGTCACCTGGTACTAGACCCAGAGCGCCCCTGCATTGCGGAGCAGCGGGACGAGGTTGCCGCTGAGGTGTAGGGACATGACCTTGTCGGTGGACCCCACGAGCCTGCCGCCGATGAACACCGCCGGCACGGCGGGGTTGCGGCCCAGGAGCTTCGCCAGCGCCTTCTCCATCTCCTTCCCCTCGGGTCCTCGTCCAGCTCTACCACCGTAGGGTTCACCCCGAGCTCGCGGAAGAGGCGCATCACACTGTGGCACATGCAGCAAGAGCTCATGCTGAAGATCACCACCGCTCTCTGCCCTGCCAGCTTCGTTACCCGCTCCATCAAAAAATCGGCTCGCTCCGACAAATGTAATCCTAGCTACGGCTTGGGAAGAGGACTTTAGTAGTGCCAAGACTGCTGCTTGTGTTGACGGCTCTGAGTTAGTGACCTGTGCTTGCTTGCTTGCTTACAGTTGGACAATGGGGGCTTGCTTATATAGGCATGGAAATGTGCATTGGCAAGATGAGATCACGCAGCAATCCGACCTGAAAAAGGCGATTCGAACGGGTTCGGATAACGGCCAAAGACCCTTGTTGCGACAACACATATGGGCTAGTGTGGAGTAGTATCGAATATTTGGATGGCAATGGCGATGCAGCAACCTGATGCCGAACGGGTCATTGTGTTGTAGATAAGGCTTGGAGGTCTTACTTTTAGTAGTTCTCTTCTATCCTATTTCACAAGTCAAAAGAGAGAGAGAGAGAGAGAGAGAGAGAGAGAGAGAGAGAGAGAGAGATGCTGATGAGATCACGGTCTTATAGTAGGCATGGCTTTGGCATTCTGTACAAGACACATGAAAGTACTAGTAGCAGTCTTCTAGGGATTCAGATGAAAATTCTTCTCACAGTTGAGTGATAATTTATTCCAGATACAATTCAACAATAACGCATATGGTAAAGTGATCCAAGGTTGTAAGAAAATCGTGTAGAAATCAAAACAACTTTCAAGATACCAACACGCAGCGTTAGTCAGAGTCAGAGATGACATGTGTTGGGGTTATCCAAAGATCCGAACATGGGAAACACAATTAACATGAGAGTGGATTTTTGGAGGCCGAGCTACATGGTGGCCGTTTTTTTGAAAATTCGAAATCGACATTTTAAAGTTTCCAAAAATCGTGAAAATATTCCCGGGTGTAGATATTGTCGAGATCTACAATCATGCAAAATTTCATCTCTAAATTCGTCATATGTTGGGCTGTAAAAAAAGGCAAATCAGTGACAATTTCAAAATTTTGAAACTGTGTATTGTTCACCACCCAGATCCACCCGTTTTTCTTTTTTGTGCAGCCCAAAATACAAGGAAGTTTGAGTTAAAAATTTGCACGATCGTAGATCTCGACAATATCCACATTCAGGAAAAATTTCGCCGTCTAAACCGATGTTATTGCATCAAACTAGTTTTAAGTCTAGAGATGAAATGATATTTAAGTCGTACAACTAGACATATATATCTACTCGTTTACCTTGCTGCTGTTCAACTTGCTCTTGGGTGTAAGGTGGAAGGGTTCCCCCAGGTTTACCTCGGGCTCCCGCTCTCATGCACCAAGCTGCGTGCTGACGCCTTCCGTCCTCTCATCGTGAAAATTGACAAATACCTCTCGGGCTGGCGGGCGCTGTTGTTGTCATCTGGAGGGCGTGTCGTGCTCTTGAACGCAGTCCTGGATGCCATTCCTATCCATGTGTGCCATGCCCCTCCCGCCTCAGATCATCAAAGCTATTGATGCCCTACGCCGGGCCTTTCTCTGGAACGCAGCTGAAAAAGCGTCTGGAGCCAAGTGCTTGGTGGCTTGGATCAATGTCTGCCGCTCCAAAGATGAGGGAGGCCTCGGTGTGCGCTCCCTCGCTCTCCAAAATGACTGCCTGCAGGTGAAGCTCCTGCATCGGCTCTTCTCACGCCCTGATCTCCCCTGGTCCAGCTGGGTGTGGCGCACCCTGGGCGGCCCCATCTGCGAGCGCCGCTGTACTGCTCTTGTCGGCCCGCACTAGAAGCACTTGTGCTCGCTGCTCCCTCTGTACAGGAGCATTACTGCTGTCGATGTCGGCGACGGGCGGATCACAGCGTTCTGGCGTGATCGCTGGGTGGACGAGGAGGCACTCTGCCACGCGATGCCCGCCCTGTTCTCGCATGCCGTCGCTCCGGACGCCGCAGTGTGTCAGGTGCTTGCGGCTGGGCTCGATGCCAGCCTCGTGCCCAGACTGACGACAGCTGCGACCAGGGAGCGCGACGCTCTCCGTGTTCTGTTGGCCTCCATCACAGTGACCCCCGGCGTCTCGGACTCGCGCCGTCTCCTCCAATGCCGGGGTGCGAAGGGTAGCTTCTCTGCCTCGGCTCTCTACAAGTTGTGCCACTTCGGTGGCGTGGTTGCCCCGTTCGCGGACTTCGTCTGGGTGAATCAAGCCCCATCCAAGGTTCAGTTCTTTGGATGGCTGCTTGCGCAAGACCACCTGCCGACGAGAAGCTCGCTGCTACGGAAAAACATCCTCTCCGTTGAAGAAGTGGCTTGCCCCATCTGCCAGCACCCCCTCGAGACGGGGGATCACCTCTTCTTTGGCTGCAACTTCGCTCGCCGGTTCTGGGCTGCGGTTGGCGGCGCACCGCCGCCCGATGCCTCGGTCAGGCTCTTCTTCGAATACCCAGCCCCGGCTGGCGTCCCCGCCTCCACTGCGCGCTCCTGCTCTCTGCTGTGCTACTGGCAGCTATGGAAACACCGAAACGGTGTGGTGTTCCAAGGGCTGTGCCCCTGTCTGCCCCTGCTCCTCAAGAACTGCCGTGATGACGCCTTGCTGTGGCGTGCTCGACTCCCACCTGAGCTCCAGCATGAGACTCAGGCGTGGCTTCACTATTTTTCCGCGGCCACTACTTAGCCCTGTTGTAGTGTTCCATTTCTGTTGTTTTCTCCCCTCCCCTTGATGTATCCATATCTGTATATGTTACAGCTCTAGGTTTTTGCCTCTGATATAGGAAAAAAAATTCAGGTGGAGGGTTTTCTCCCTCCCCCGGTGACGCTTCAAAAAAAAATCTACTCGTATATATGTCTTCAAAGTTTTTTACATTTAAAAATGAAGTATTATATTTCTTTCAAAAAAAACTACATGGAGCTCAGGAGCTAAAAGGACTATTGGAATTTAACCCCTTTTTTGTCGTTTTACCGTCTAAACCGATGTTATTGCATCAAACTAGTTTTAGCCTACTACCCACTTCAGGAATAATCACCCTATTGTCCAGTATATTCTTGTAGTCCACAACCAATCTGTGGAGATTCACTATGCATAAAGATCACCCTTCAAGGTAGAATTTTTTTTTACTTCATTTCAGATATACCAGACGGCCAATCCCCCATTCTCGGAGGAAGCATCACAAGGCCCGGAGTAGAGGGAGATTCTACGAACCGCTTGTCCACTCGAGTGGACAAACTTGAAGCGCATACCAGAGTCAAGCCTCCATCAGACCTCTCATCTTTGAGTTTTTCATCACCCAAAAGAATCTTGTCGATCGGTGATGACGGTCCCGGTAAGCTCCCACCATGCTCCGCTAATAACTTGTGTGGGATCATCAAGTCTTTCCCTTTCCCATATCCAGCTGGTTGTGCCCTTTCTGCATCGACCTCTCCAAGCTCTACAACGTCGTACGTCGGGGGAGGCACCGATTTGGCTGTGGGTCGCACCCTAGCCACGGGGGCTGACACCTCCTCATTGATCAGCTCCACCGAGACAGGATTGGGTGGGACCTCCTATTGATAGCACCAGCATACCCGGTTCTGTCGCTGATAATCTGACGGGACCTAGAGCCGGTCAAAACAAAACAAATTTTTATCCGTTTGAGAAATATCTCCTCAAGCGGTTCTATTTTGTGGGCATCTCTAATATATTATGAGACGGCTGATACTGCTCGCCGTCTCCCATAAAAACGTTTAGAGACGGCTAGAAACCTTCACCGCCTATAGAAACCAGTAGAGACGGTTGGGAAAATTCGTTGTCTGCCCCCCTCTCCCCCCCCCCCGCGCGCGTCGCCCGCGCCTGGCGACACGGGGGAACCCTAGCCGCCGCCGCCGGGGTTCCCGCCGCCGTCCACCGCCCTGTCCCCGCCGGAGGAAGCGACGGCAAAGCCGGCCGCGTCCCAGGATGGTGGCGGCGGGGCCATTTTTTTACTTTTTTCGGCTCGGGTTCCACCACGCAGGCGCGGCGTGGTTGGCGAATATGGCGGCCGGCGGCCGCGGCTCTTGCCGGCGCAGAGTTTTCCCGGTGCTGTGCTTCCAGGCGCAGGGAGGAAGGAGGGGGTGTGGTCGTTGGGCGGCTGCTGCCGGCGACGGGCTGCGCGGGCCTGCCCGGGCTCGATCTGGGCCCGGCGGGCCGTGGCCGTGGGGCTCTCTGGGCGCGGTCGAGCTGGCTCCGACGTGGCCCGTCCAGGCGCTTTGCGGGCCGCAGGAGGTTGGGCGGTCCTTTGCGCCGCGGCGGCAAGGGAGGGGATCCTCGTTCGGCTGCGTGGGAGGTGCGTGCTGCTGCTGCCCTGGTTTGTTCCCCTATTTGGAGTTGGAGCAGGATGGGGTGGGATCTCTTCGGTGCGGAGCGAGGATGTTTTGCTGGTGGTTGCGGAGGAGGACCTGGTGTGATGTGGCGGTCGTGCGGTGCGGGGGCTGTCGCACCGGTGCGGAGGCAGGTGGTCGTGGTTGCACGGTTTGACCGCGGAGGAAGCCGGGGCGGCGGCCCCAGACCTGCGGCTGCTTCGGCGGCAGAGGGCATGTCAGATGCCGTGGAGGGAGGTGCCGCGGCGGCAGCGGCATGCGGTGGTGCTCGGCGGTTGATGACTCAACCAGGACGCCATCCTGCGGCTCCCGAAGCTTTGCGGTCGGGTTGAACTCCGGGCAAAAGCTCGCACGGACTTCGGTCGGTGCCGACGACGGTGGCGCCCTCGGGCGTCGTTCTCCTTCTTGTTTTGCGTCGTTGTGGAGCTTTTCGACCTCGACTAACGCATGTGGTACCAAGAGCTCCGGGTGAAAATCTAGCTCTTCGGGAGCGGGCGGCGGTGACGATCTCGTCACTACCTTGTTGGAGGCGTCGCTTTGGAGCTCTTGGCCTGCGTGGTGTGACGGTTTCGTGGCGGATGTGCAAAATGGGCGGGTGGTCGTGGGTGGTGGACGTCGGGGCGGCGGCCCCGGATGGTGGTGGACGTCGAGGCAGCGGCCTCGGTCTCCCTCGCTACGACGGTTCTATGAGGCAGAGCCGTTGTCTAGCGGGGGTCTGGGTGGCGACCTGGATGGAGACTGGACGGGCAGAGGGTTCGTCGACCTGACTGGATCATCTTCGGGCAATGCGAAGGTCGATCTGGCTGCTTCTCCGGGGCGGCGGCCCCGGTACATGGTGGTTTTGGTGGCAACCTGGATGAAGACTGCGGGGGCAGGGTTCATCTACCATGACTGGATCGCTTTCGGGCAACGCGAAGGTCGTTCTGGTTGTTACGCCGGGGCGGCGGCCCCGTAGCGGGTGGTGTGTGTTGTGGCGTTTGTCGACTTGGGTCGTGTGGGCGACGGGTCACTTTGTTTGTGTCATTCTTTTGTACAGATTGTATGGTTTTTGGACCCGGTTTCCCTTATAAACTGGGTCAATTCTTTCTATCTATTCGAGCGGTGGTACGACCACCTTGTCCTCAAAAAAAAAAGTTTCGTTGTCTGAGAAATAGCTCACCCGCACTAAATGAAAGGAACTTTACACTGAAGACAGAGTGCGTGCGAAAACGTCAACAAAATCATGAACAAAAAACTGAGAATTAAACAGATATTCAATCAGAGTTCATAACTTACTATTATAATCAGTAGCAAAATACAATGAATTTGGTATCAAACCACACCGGCTGCCGGCCAACTCCTCGATCGATTAGATCGATTTTAGCTAGTGCTAATTAATATGATCGATCGTCTATCCTAACAAAATATGTACCACACGCCGCCCCTGCACAACTCACGCGCGAATATGTTGTCGATCAATGACTGATCGATCCCGGCCCTCGGTCGCAGATGGATCAAAGTTAACTATCCTAGCAAAATGTACTAATAGCCAGATCTCGAGATCTAATATATTACTAGCTAGAGGTCGAGCTTACCTACTATTAGATCGACCGCTTGACGATCGATCGGTCTAAACGAAAGGGCTGGGCAGGAAGATCTAGTCGTCATCCTCGATTGAGGATTCCCAGACGCCGTCCTCATGGTCGGGCATGTACTCATCGGAGTCGGACATGTAGTCCTCATAGAAGGCCGCCGGTATGCCCTCCTCGTAGTCGTCGTCGCCCGCTTCGTCGTTCGACATGTCCTCGTCGGAGTCGCCGTCCTCGCCCGTGGCCGCCGCCTCGCCGCCCTAACCGTCCTCGCCCGCGGCCGCCGCGCGCGCCGCCGCCGCGGCCTCCAGGATGTCGCGGTTCTGCTCAACAAGGCCAGGGTCGGCCCTCATCTGCCCGATGAGTGCGGCGTCCACGCGCTCGGCCTGGATTTGCTACCAGGCCGCGCGGTGCTCTTCCTTGATGGCCTCCAGACGGGCGAGCGACCTGGGAGCCGGCGCATGTCCGCCACGGCCTGGCCCTCGCCCTCGCCGCCATTGCCCGCCATCGAGGCCTGGCTCTCCACCACGACGTCGCCGCCATTGCCCGCGGCCGAAGCCTGGCTCTCCATCACGCCCGCGCCGCCATATGCCGCCGCCGCTGCCAGGCACGCCTTTGCGGCCAGCGCAGACCGCCAAGAACTCCACCACTGCCTTCGCTATGGCGAAGACCAATGCAATATAGCCGGCGGGCGGGCGCATCTCCTGCACAGCCTCCGCCATGGCCGCCACGAATGTCTCCGCCGCATCTGGGATGTTGGCCGCCGCGCACATCTCCGCCGCAATGGCGGCGTAGCGCTCACGCGTGAGCTTCGAGTGGGTCGTGGCCAGGCGGCGAGGCATGATGCGCGCGGCGGCGGATCTTGGTTTGGCCGGTGAGAGGCGGATGGATGTGGTGGATAATGCTAGCTAGGGTTTTCTCTAGATGGAGGGGAATCTCGGAGGGGATTGATTTCTACCGTCCGGCGCCGTAGTTAATAAAGCTCACAAGTCCGGAGGGGATTCTCGGTTGCTCCGCCGGCCGGCCGCGGTTCCGGGTGGGACCCGGAGGTCATGTCCATTTATCCGGAGATTCAGACACTGCGTCGTTCACACTGGAAAAAATGTGGTCAAATCTTGCGCATACAGACATCCATGCGATCTGGTCATCCATTTCAAATAGTCCGTAGGGTACGGACGTTTAAAAGTATGGAAACATCAAGTTTTGATATATTTTGATATATTTGCAATATACGTGATAAATTCTGAGCTATATGTATGCATCCATATTGTCTATTCGTCGTTATATGGCGCAAATATTGCGCGAGATCCAAATGTTTTCTAATTTAATATCCGGAGGGTCCGGCTATGATCCAAATGTTTGCTAATTTAATATACCGAACTAATATTTCTTCAAAAATGATGTACATGGATGAATAATCTGTATTATGGTAACTCTATGAGGCCACTATCTGAAACCATAAAATTTCTCATATTTTGTGAAAAGTTCTTTCATAGGTTTTAAGTACAGCTGTAAAGAAGAAGAACATCATCGTTAATACAATCAGACCTTTCCGTGTAAGCTACAAGTTTTCTACTACCTGATAAATTATCTTCGGTATGTGAACCTATTTCTCCTTCTACAACTCAGTGTAATATTAATTAGGATGCATAAATCATTTATCTTATGTTTTGTTTGAATATTTTGTAAGTATTTTGGATTATGGTAGAACTCGGAGTGAACAAACATATCCGGACGGTGCGGATTGTGAATAACTAGCAGCAAAGTAAAAAAAATTCAGGCTCCAAATCGATAACGGGAGGGTGAAAATTTCCCTTCTTGCCGCCACGCCACAAATCGAAATCTCGCCCAACTCCTCACCAAACCCTCGCCCGCCTCCCCGCCGCCACCCTGACTCCCGCCTCCCCGTTGCCGTCCCCCTCACTCCACGCCTCCCCACCGCCATCCCCCTCACTGCTCGCGTACTCGCCGCCGTTTCCCGCGGCTGCGCCTCCCCGCCTCTGTTCCCATTAGATGCGCCGGTCCGCCGTCGTCCCCTGTCGCTGCGCCTTCCTGCCGCCGTACGTGACTCTACCTGACCCTGCCGGCCGCCCTCCGAACCGGCCCGTCCCCAGAGCACATCTTTCTTCGTCGTGCAACTAACTCCTTGGTTTGCTGCATGTTCTAACCCTAGTTTTCAATTTATTTTAGAAATTGTGTTGCGCATTTTTTAGGAATTTGTGATGCATGTTGTCTAGTTTTAATTAGTTCTCAATTAGATAGCTTCTTGGTTTGCATACCATGTGTTACGAATTTGTGATGCCCACATTTGTACCAATTAAACTCATATTTGTTTGAAAACTAGCTTGAATTGTTATGATATAGGAATTCGTTATGCACATGTTAACTTAATTAATTAACAGGAAATGACATTCCAATTATGTGAGCACGAGTGCTCTAGCCTCCTCAGTGGAGCCAATTTTAGTGTTCATCTGCAAGCTGAGAGTCGTCACAGCAAGTCATTCGTAAGTAGGACGACTACTTCTAGTATTCTTTAAGGTGTTTCTGTTGCATAGTACTGTATAATACCGCTTATCATGTTTTTGTTGCACAGGTAGTACCGTGCAACACTCGGAAAGTGTTCAACCGTGTAGTAGGCGACACTATGTTGTTTAGTGCCCTTGAGAAAATATACACCATTTATGTGACCAAAGGACGGAGGACGACCCGCTTGCACGGCTTAGGATGGGAACACTTCGTCCAGCATACCAATGTTCAGAGGGGAGTAGTGTTGCTTGTTTTTACTATTGCGGGACCAAATCACAGGATCTCTATTGCCTTTATGGAATATGCCAACAATGAAGAGCACGATGAGGAGGATTATGAAAGTTCTGCCAATTGTTCTGAGAGTTCTGTTGGGAGTGACGAAGGGGCCAGTTACATAGTTTCTCGAAGAGTTCATCTGAAGACAGTTGAGAACGACCGCCTGGTTCAGCTTCTACCCGTAACGGCTGATGTTGGTGTTCCTTTTGTGACCCGTTTGACGACCACAAATTTGAAGAGACATGATATGGTATATATGTGCCTCATTCCAAAGTTAAAATTCATGAAGAACTGCCTCTTTACCCGCTATATATGCCTTTTTCCTAATCTAATATACCGTATGTTGTCCTTTATCCGCAGAAACTACCTAAGATCATAGTGCAAGACGCTGGCCTACCAACTCATGGCAAAGCTGGACTACGATTTGGAGCAACTGAGGCCGTCACAACCATTACGTACAACAAGAAAAATGATGGCCGCATTGAGTTCGACAAGCTAGGGTGGAAGAATTTCATTGAATGCAAGCATTTTAAGATCAATCAACCTATTTTGATCATTATGAGGAACACCAATCACCTAAACTTGGAGGTCATGATTGATATGCAGATCTTATAGAACAATATTTTATCTAGATTGTTGATCAATTTTCTACGTAGTTTGTTTGCACGAAAATGCAGTTTTCAACAATCTATCTAGCTAGTTTCCTAAACATTTTCTACATGTACGTGTTGTATAACTGATTTCAATAATGGTACCTTTCTGCTTTGTACAACTAGTTGGCTAAAACCTGCCGGGTTGCTGTAATTATTCTGTTTTAATTTGCTTCACCAAGTTGAACCCCCCGGATATATTCCCGGAGGCAACAAATATTACGTCCGGAGGGATATGTCGGACCACACTGGTTGTGCGAAGGCCAGCGTTTTACGTACGTCTCTGATTAGTCATGTTTAGAGACGGATGCGTATATTGGCCGTCTGCATGTTAGAGACGGTTGATTTTCCCGGCCGTCTGAGGAAAGGAGTCATTACAGCCGGCCCCAGGGTACCGACTCTAATGAAGCGTACATTATTGTTCCTCGGCGGTATACTCACCCATGAACCAGGTAGCGCCTAAGGCAAAAATGTAAATGGTAATCTCATAAGTTACTGAAGGGTGGTCTGAATGATCTAAGCTAAGAAGACAAAAAAGGACAACGTGCACTACCCTCGGAGGCTCGAGTTCTCTATATGTGCCCTCTTGTCTTCTAAAATGGCAGGTTTCTCCCAAGCCACATGGAGCGGAGATACTACTGGGAGAGTGTATGCCTTGGCAAGGTCACGACTCGACGATATCACTCTTGACTTCCATGAAGCTGAGCAAGGCCCGTCCCCTCCCCTACAAGGAAGGAGCCTCAGAGTACTCCACGTACATCACATCGGTGGAAGGCGCGGCACTGCATCGGAATAAGGTGCCACTGCTTTTATCCCATCTCACTGGTGCTCTAATCGGCGGCGGCATGGAGTAGGTGGCTTCATCATGTTATCATTTTTCAGATCTGGATTTATAAGTTTCTCGGTTTGTCACTAACGTTTGATGTTATTCGTGGATGTTGGTCCAAAGGTGGTGAACCTGCTTTTCTTCCCGACTTCATCAACGGGATACAACGGATCTGGGTCTAAATTACCATGGGAGGTCCCCTGATCAACGTGCCACAACGACAATTTCCTCGCTGCTTGCAGCAGGCCTATTCATCGACCCACGAAGTCTCTTTGCGATTGTGCTCCTCTGGATCAGTACTCGGCGTGCGGCTTGGTGGCGCGGGAGCTGGGCGGCGGCCGCTGGCTTCAGTGTGCACGAAAAAAAATTAGGGATTGTTGTATATTTTTTTATCCGTTAGGGCATTATTTGTAAAGTTTTTCAGGGGTACAACTGTTTTTCCATGTTATATATGTCTTTTAGTTTCCATGTGTATGGTTTTTCATTAATGAAATATCGTGGTTGCTCTCAAGAAACTTTTTGTACACTGGTTCCATAATATTTCTGCCATGTATGGAGCCCCTGGATAGTTTAGAAAAAGTACTGAACACAGCATATGTACGTACCAGGATATTTTTTAGTATTACAGTCCATTGAATCCAAACACGACACTTGTCCCTCTCTGCAGATATTATTGCAGTGCAAGAAAAAAGGCATGCATCATCCCTTACAAGTACGCACACATGCATGTGTCCATTATTCTCCATCATCACCTGGTACCAGGCGCTGGGAATGCATAGCACTACACCCAGAGCGCACCTGCATTCCGGAGCAGCGGGACGAGGTTGCCGCTGAGGTGTAGAGACATGATCTTGTCAGTGGAACCCACGAGCCTGCCGCCGATGAATACCGCCGGCACGGCGGGGTTGCGGCTCAGGAGCCTCGTCAGCGCCTTCTCCATCTCCTTCCCCATCGGGTCCTCGTCCAGCTCCACCACCGTGGGGTTCACCCCGAGCTCGCGGAAGAGGCGCATCACACTGTGGCACATGCAGCAAGAGCTCATGCTGAAGATCACCACCGCGCGCTGCCCTGCCAGCTTCGTTACCCGCTCCATTCAAAGATCTGCTTGCTCCGCAAAAATGTACTGCCAAGACTGTTGCTTGTGTGTACAAGGGTGTGATCGAGTTAGTGAGCTGTGCTTGCTTACTTGCTTGCAGTTGGGCAACGGGGGCTTGCTTATATAGGCATGGAAATGTGCATTTGGCAAAGATGAGATCACGCTGCAATCCGACCTGAAAAAGGCTATACGGAGGGGTTCTGATAACGGCCAACGCTCGCTTCTTGCGACAACACATATGGGTCTACTGTGGAGTAGTATCGAATATTTGGATGGCAATGGCGATGCAGCAACCTGATGCCGAAAGGGTCATTGTGTTGTAGATAAGGCTTGGAGATCTTACTTTTAGTAGTTCTCTTCTATCCTATTTCACAAGTCAGAAGAAAGAGAGAGAGATGCTGATGAGATCACGGGTAGGCAAGGCTTTGGCACTCTGTAGAAGATACGGGGAAGTACTAGTACCAGTCTCTAGGGATTCAGATCAAAATTCTTGTCACAGTTCAGTGATAATTTATTTCAGTTCAGAAGCAATTCAACAACAACAGTTGTTGTTTTTTAGAACCATGCAGGAGCATTGCATGTGTTAGAATAGATAGAAGAGAAAGCCATAGAAATGGCCGATGTCTTACAGAAGATGGCGTGAAGCCAAACATAGAAGGAAGAAGAAAAACAAAACAAAAACAAAGGAACATGTAGAAATCAAAAACAAAACAACAACAGTTGTGGTAATAGTCATCGAAGGTTCTAACAAAATCATGTAGAAGTCAAAACAACTTTCAAGTTACGAACAGGCAACAGTAGTCAGAGTCAGAGATAACATGTGTTGGGGTTATCCAAAGATTGGAACATGGGGAACGCAATTAACATCTGTCATGTACTTCCGGTGAAGATCTTGGGCCTAATTGGAATTATGCTAGCAGGTTTAGTCACGAATCTATATGCCTTTGCAAGTAAGCAGCGAAGTTGAGCAGACAATGCATGGTTGTGGAATGCCAAAACATAGCTGAGATCATCTGGATCGATGTTGTTTTATTTTGAACTATGTGTAGGTATGAATTTGCTCGAGTGCAGTTTTCTGGCTCCTGAAATCCAGTGAGCTCCCGATTTTTTTTAAAAATGGTACTTAGAAGTTCAAACAATTTTATTTTTTCGTGGATACGTACAAATGTGTTCTAAATATCTGCACGGTTTTGTTAAATAATATGTTATATTTTTAGATACACAAAAATCACAAAATTTTGACCGTGAGAAGGCAAAGAAATTGCTCCCTACATTTTTATTTTTTGCTGTAGATTCAGATGAAAAAATATTTATTGAAATCCAGTCCTACATGCTAGGCATCTATATCTGCTCGTATATTTGTATTCACAATTTTCACATTTGAAAATGAAGTTCCAGATTTAAAAAAAAAACTACCTGGAGCTCAGGAGCTAAAAGAACTATTCAATTTAGCCGTCCTTTTGTCGTCTGCCATTTAAACTGATGTTATTGGATCAAACAATAAAGCTAGTTTGAGTATACTACCCTCTTCAGTAATAATCACTATATATTGTCGAGTATACTTTTGTGGCTCACCACAAATCTGTGGAGATTTACTTTGCATAAAGATCATACTTCAAAGAAGATTTTTTTTAACTTCATATTCAGATAAGATAGCTGTCACGGTTCACAAGCCACGACGTCAAAGTGTTGTCAGCGCTTATGGTGGCTATCCTGGGAATCACATCGT
Source organism: Poa pratensis (assembly GCA_947311845.1). Lineage (NCBI taxonomy): Eukaryota > Viridiplantae > Streptophyta > Magnoliopsida > Poales > Poaceae > Poa > Poa pratensis. Next base: position 27,581,259 of record CAMZMU010000116.1, on the reverse strand, counting down.
CGTCAGGCCAAGTCAGCGTTGAGAAGCAGCTTGATTCCATACTGAGGGCACCTATGAACAGCAATGCCCTATCGTGCTTGTCTGGAATCTAACCAAAAGCAAGCCCCTCACACCTCATCAGATATTGAGAGGTATGGGATGCCGCGCTCCGAAATCGTCTTTTAAATTTCAATATATACTTTCTTTCCATACGGGTCAGAGAGGAGGCATTCTGTATGGATAAGGAGCATATGAAAGCAGGTATGGACTCCACGCAAAGTGGGTATCAAGAGATCTTATATGTGGCAGCATGTTACTTGTTTTTTGAAAATAAAAGGACCCACACTACACGTGGGAATGATATTACATGCCAAGTGTATCTACTGAAAATGGCAGGTGTCAATTGTACATTAGACATTTTAGGAATCTTGATGGAAAAAAGGTTACCTGCTTTTGATCAAATCACTCCTATGCGGCATGCTAACTGCTAAATAGGCATCCAGATCATCGATTAGGTAAAATATTATTTAACTGGCAGTGTATGGTTGTACTGAATATGAAAAGAAGGTATCTATGAGCCATCTTTGTACTGAGTGCGACGGCTAATCATGTTAGTGGTATGTTTCTGGCAAATTAGTACATGGTTCAAATTTGTAAAACAGTGACAACATTTGATCTCAACAGCAAGAGCAGCACATAACTGAAAACATAACAGTTGCAGACTTTACAACAGCATCATGGTCCTGTTCGGACTTTCAAGCAAGACAATAACACAAAATAAAACAAACTTTGCTTTCACTGATATGTCATTCATTGAAGTAGTTTTCCCGCTAAATTACCAATCTATTCCGTGCCTTCAATAAAAAAAAGTTTAGTTCTTTATATGATGTCAAATACATATTCTCTACATACTTCTTAAAAGATGGCATGCTTTTCCAGTCCAAGCCACGCGATACCATGGTCCTTCTATATCATCAACGACTTCTGAGAATCCCAGATATTGCCAATTCTCTTAGCAGATTCGTAGAAATCCAACCTCTCGAATGCCAATTGAAAAAATGCTCACCCAGTTGCTGACTTACTATTGGTAGAAGTCACTGACAAGAGGGTATCGCAACAAGTTGCTGTACTAGAATATGCTTGGAATTGACCTATAAGAAGGTCAAACAACAAGATAGTGGGGAAGAAATATAATGATGTAATTTGTTCTATTTCAGATGGAGTCTACTCAATTGTTTCCGGTGCCTTTTGCATCCCTTACGTATGTGGCTATGGAGTTAGTGTCCTTTGAGCGAGTGAAGAGCTAAAAGTACACTTGGGTGGCCCGTGCTTCAAAGATGGGATAATTTGGAAAGCACATATGCACATATCTCATCAAGAATAATTCCAAATACGATAGAAAAAAGAGAGAGAGAAGAGCAGCTTTGCAGTATCGTGATACCACTGTGAAAGTCTATGCGGCTTGCCAGGATGAGCTTGCCACACAATGTCGAACGCTGGGGGCTTTAATATCCAAAGATCAATACATGCATGAGAAGAACAATAACATGCTTGATAACTGCTAAGATCTCGTGTCAACCATGATGAGATTGAATGGAAGGCAAAGGCACTCTCGATATCAACAATCAAGTATCAAGGAGCGGGCTGGAACGACAAATTAAGTGGACTCGCTCTCTTCCTCCGCTCTTCCTCTTTTGAGAGTCAACCACCGCGGCAGCCCAGATCCGGCCGCTCTCGCCGTCGGTGCTCGCGCCGGCTGGTGTGGAGATGAAATAGGGTGCCGGCCCGCCTTGTACAGTAGTAGTATAGCTTATAGTCTAGGGTTTGTTTTGCCCTTCGTGGCGACTGGCTGTATGCCGTCTTCTCTTTCTCGGAGGTCGGTAGATTCGACGCTCGGGCGCGGCGTCGGTCTCGCCGTCGATTTGCGCTTCATCGATCCTCTAAGGTGGAGGCGATTCGTCGGCAGCCTCCTTCAATAAGTGCCTTTGCTTCCACTCTCTGTGCTTCGCGATTCTTCTCCTGGCCGGCCTCGGTGGTGAGGGGAAAAAAAGAGGGATGTGCAGCTGGTGGTGCGCAGCAGTTATCCTGGCGGCGAGGCGGACACGCTGCTGGAGTGGGAGAACTTGGCACTTGATGAAGCTCCAAGGTGGAGCTGCTCGGCGTCAGGTATTGACCGCTGCTGTTCCAATAATTGTCCGTTTCGTTTGGGAGTTCTTCGATCGGAAGCAACTGTTCTTCTATGGCGCGGAGGTCGCGGGGAAGAAGAAGGAAGCTTTGGATCGGTGGCTTCTTGGGGAGATTGTGCTGCTATCTTCAGAGTTCATCAATGGCGGCGAATCAGCGCCGTCGTTATCTCTAGCCAACGGGGCTACTCTGAGCCGTGGTGCTGTGTGTGCTGCGGAGCTTTCAACCTCCAGGCCGATGTGCCGCTACGGAGCCCCCCCCCCCCCCCTTCGCAATTCCGCGGTGGCGCTCAACGTCGCGCTGCTTCCAAGTGGTCTCGTCCCCGGTGGTGGCGCCAGCGGCTGCCGTGTCAAGTTGCATCTCTTGCTCGGTGGAGAAGGGCCGGATTGTGATTCTAGTTATCTAGTTAAGGTCCTTTTTGTAAAAGCCAAGGGCTTGGTTGTAATTCCTTTTTACTTTGAGGTCCTTGATGTAAATTGTGATCCCACCTAATAAACCAGTCGGGATCCTTTAGGATCCCTCCCCTTGTTCAAAAAAAAAAGATATCAACAATCAGGCGATATGAAAGGCAAAGACTGAGAAGTCTCAACCAGCCTGACTTCTCTCTCCGTCACATCTAATAACCTAAATTCGTTGAATAACTCCATCAGGAGAAAAAAAAGATTGCTGGAGAGGCAGAAACCAGAGCGCGACAACAGGGTAGGGCCCACACGGGCATAGTGTGGACCCCTGGTAAGGTGCTCACCCTTGTCTGGGTCAGCTCCAACAACACCACACTGGAAAAATTGCTCAAGAAAATTCACAAGGACGTTAAGACCATTCTTTGATCTTGACTTTAAAATTCTGCTACAATGTCAGGCCACAACCCACATGTAACTTTTAAATGGAAGGTGAACTCCTACGATGATGACACACAGAGATTGCACATTCCACAAGATAATACAAACATGACAAGATAAGTATGCCACAGATAAGCCGAATAAATTTTCCAAAAAAAAGTGCATGCGTGTTGGTTTGGTGTCCATGTAGTGGTGATCAGGAAAGTCTTGCTACTCAACTGCTTACTCTGTACTTGTCAGGGGCTACCCCGGGTAGGGTAATGATGAGGTCAAGACATGTAAGGTTAAGGTAGTAAGCTGTCCGAGGTAAGGATTGAGCAAGGACGCAGGAGGCGTCATCCGACGTAAGGTGTACGTCCGAGGTATATTCTCCGAGGTATATCCTCCGAGGTATCAACCTCGGGGCAGTCAGCTAGCTACCACAGGAATAAGGTATTCTCTACCGAGGTATAGGATCAGGAGTGTTATCCGAGGTTGGCAGCAAGGATCGAGGCATGTCAGAGAGGTCACGGGCGCCGCAGAGCTCGTAGCCCGAGGCTTCAGAGGACGGCGAGGTCCGTCCACGGGTTTCCCGGAAGCTCGAGGGCCTAGGAGCTGACTCGGCTATTTCGGGAAAGGTCTACAGGCTAGACCTCGGCAGGCTACTGAAGTATGACCGGAAGAGGAAAGCTAGGCCTGGCTGGCCTGACAGTCCGGCCGTTGAGCTGGCAGGAGGCAGAGGCTTGTCTTCTACCTTTTGGCCATGCCATTGTCAGTTGTAGGCAGGGGTAAAAATGTACTTCGGCCTGTGTATATATGCGGCATCTCTAGCTCCAGGGAGGAGGACGGCGAAAACCCTAGCTCATTTCCCCCTTCATAGTTTCATCTTCTACCTAGAACTCTCACTTTGGTAGCATCATACAGCTCGAGGAGCACCTTGTACCTGAGAACGACACTGATATATTGAGAGAGGAAAGGCAGGAGTAGGGGTTTTACTTCCTCACGAAGTCCCCGAACCTGGGTACATCGTGGTGTCTTTTGTGTTCTTGGCTTTCTCGGTCTCTTGTTCATGTTCTTGTTGTTTCTTGCATGTTCTTGCTTGTGCACATCTTGAGTGCATAAACCCTCCCCGGATTCCCCCAACGACCATTCGGCCCCAACTAAGCCATACCCATGGCATCTGCCGTGATCCCACCACGATAGTTGGCGCCCACCGTGGGGCAGATTGAGGCGTTGGGTGGAGTTTCCATCCGGACGGGCTCCTCTGAGTGTGTTCTTTCTGGCCTTGTTACCAAGATCGGCGAGTTCGCCTTTGTGAGCGACAATGCGGGGTGCTTCGCCGGCAAGCCTTTCCCCACCGATGGCTTCCTCATGATGCTCGGCAGTTTCCCCACATACGTTGCTGTCGAGGTGGCTCGCGAGTACCCGGAGCAGGTGCTCGTGGACGACGAAACTCCTCTCCTGGCGGCTTTGGGCCAACGTGTTACTCGTCCTCCGAGGTGTGTGGAGGTGATGGTGGCTGGTACCAAGCCTGCAGCTAGCAAGGCAGATGCTGGCAAGGTCGCGCTAGCCGAGGTGGAGGCGACGCCAACCGCGCTGCCTGAGAAATCAGGTCGGACGGCGAAGTTTCCGTACGAGAAACCTAGTCAGAATGAGCAGTTGGGTATGCCAAGGGAAGAAGTTCCCTTAGAGGCTATCGTTGATAGGTTAGCTCGGCCACTCGCAGTAGAGGGAAGTGTGGAGCATACGGTGGCCGGGTTAGAGCCAGAGCGCCAGAGAGTGCTGAGAGAAGCTCGGTTGCTGGCCGAGGCTAAGCAGCAGTTCGATATGGAGCAGAAGGAGTACAATGCTGCACATGGCATAGAGGATGGTTTTACTCCGGTTGTGCGGCGTAAGAAAGCTGCTCTGCTCAACCGAGGCAAGGACCTCTATGAGGAGATGGTTAGGGCTGCAGTCTCGGGCTCGAGTAAGGCAACAAGTAGCAGGTCGGCTACTGGTAGGCCGGTGTATAGTTCACCAGCCAAGAACCTTAGAGCAGCCGAAGCAGTAAGGGCCGGGCTATCGGAGTTGACCGGAGATGCATGGCGTGAGCAGCAGAAGCGGCTCAATGAGTTAGTGCATGTGGCAAGCAAGCAAAATGAAGCCCTTCGCAAGGCCGGGCTTGGCGGTTCGCAGGCGGTCCATTCGATTAGGCCAGTTAGTCAGAGGTCCAAGGGGCAAGCCTCATCTCCACACGTCGGAGGAGCCGATCGTGCCCAGAGTGTCACTTCAGGTCGGAACAAGGAGATGCAGCTGCAAGTGTACGATCCGGTGTTAGCTGGGAAGCAAAAGGTCGGCGACGCTAGCCGAGCCAATGGAGACCCCGGCCCAGGTGATGCAAGCCGAGCTAAAGGCCGTTCAGCTCAGGGAAATCAGAACGGTGGGCAAGCAGCGTCGGCTGGCCGAGGTAAACCACCTCAGCCCCCGAGGCATCAGCAGCAACCCCGGCCGCAGGAGCAGTATCAGCAAGAGCCGGAGTATGTCCCGCAACCGAAGAACGTCGGTCGAGGTGGCGACCGATATGATGATGGAAATTCAGCCATGGAGCGGGCTGGATTCTATAGAGTGGATGGTGCATTGGGAGAGCGTATCGGGGCTCGGACGTTGCCTCCTGGTCCGGCGTGTTTTGGACCTCGGATCATGAAGGAACCACCTCCACCAGTGTCTCAGTTTCAGTTGGGTCGGAGTACCAGGCCGTACAATGGGAGCACCAAGCGCTAGCTGATTATGTTTCAGCAGTATACATTGCGGGGGGCAATCGCCGATGGGCGGTCCGGTATCTCCCGCACATGTTGGAAGGTCCTGCTCGGATCTGGCTGAACAATTTGCCGGAGAATAGCATCAATTGCTGGCTGGATTTAGAGGAGGCATTCAATAGCAACTTCGCCAGCACTTACAAGAGGCCAAACCGACCTCAGCTTTTGCAGGCGTGCAAGCAGGAGGACAATGAGACTGACCGAGAATTCTTGACTCGGTGGAGCAATGTTCGGAACTCCTGTGAGGGAGTTATCGAAGCACAGGCTATAGCGTGGTTTGCTGATGGATGTCGGTATGGTAGCATGTTGTGGCAGAGGCTCCAGAGAGATATGCCAAAGACTCTGGCCGAGACGATTCGGATAGCTGATTCCTATGCCCTTGGCGATCCGATGCAGCCTCTGCTGGATGGGAATGCCCGGAACAGGAGGAATCCGATGAACAACCGCAACAACGGACCGAGGTTTGATAACCGTCAAGAGTTCGGGCAGAAGAGGAGAGAACCAGATTTCCAAGTCAATGCTGTAAACCCAAGTCAGTCCGGACCTGGAGGCGCCCAGAAACCGAAGACTGAGGGTCAGGCGTGGACTCCGAACCAGAACCAGAATCAGGGAGGTGGTGCGAAGCAGTGGCAGGAGGCCGGACCACCTGTGACTTACGAGTCATTGGTGAATGGACCATGTATCTATCATGGCAGGAATGGCAAACACCCAACCATACCACTCTGCAGTGTAGTTTTCATCACCGAACCGCTGCAGAAGGGGCGAAAGCTGGGGCAAACCGGAGTGGGCCACCGAACCAATGGCGTAGACCTCAATATCCGAACGCGCAGCAGCAGCATAAGCCGACCATAGCGGCGCAGAATCAGAGCTTAACCGGAGCAAATTCAACCCCGGTGCATGCGGCCCAAAACCAGAAGACGGTGCAGGCGAAACCGGTGAATGCAGTGAGTGCCCAGGGCAACAACAACAACGGTGGTGCCGGCCAAAGCCAAACGTGGTCCTTTGAGAATCAGAGGTATGAGAACCCCGGTAATGATTATAGGGAAGTACATCAGAGCTACGTGGTGTTTGTGACTGAGTCAACTGATAAGAAGAGTATGCTGAGGCGTGCCAAGGAGGTGAATGCAGTAACTCCGGCGGTGGTGAAATACATGAACTGGTCCGAGCAAGAGATCACTTGGAGCAGGCAAGATACACCTCGGATCATGCCGAGCCCTGGAAACTATGCACTGGTGGTGGATCCGACGTTTTGTGGGCCGACCAACAATGTGAGATTCACCCGAGTCTTGGTGGACAATGGGAGTGCCATAAATATCATGTACCGAGACACAATGGTCAAGCTGGGATACTCACCGAACCAGTTGCAGCCTAGCAGCTGTACATTTCACGGTATTGTGCCCGGGGTCTCTTGTGCACCTATGGGAAAGATTTGGGTCGACGTGGGTTTTGGTACCCGAGATAACAGCCGAGTTGAAAGTCTTGAGTTCGAGGTTGTGGACTTGCAGAGCCCTTACCATGCCTTGCTGGGAAGGCCAGCCTTGGCCAAGTTCATGATCTCCACTCATGTGGCCTACCTAAAGATGAAAATGCCGGGGCCCAAGGGAATAATAACCATTTCTGGTGACTACAAGAAGGCTATGCAATGTGCCTCGGCGGGATCTAGTTTAGCCGAGTCCTTGGTGATCGCGGCGGAGAAGAAGCAACTTCAGAAGGTGGTGGCAATGGCGCAGTCTACTCAGCTCGGCATGTCCGGACTAATTACTCCGGACATGAGCGCTTCATTCGAGGTGCCCAAGGAGACCAAGAAAATCCCGCTGGACTCGGAGAACCCGGAGCGTTTCGCCATCATTGGTACTGGCATGGACGAGAAATAGGAAAGCGCGCTCTGTCACTTCCTCCGTGAGAATCGGGACATTTTTGCATGGTCGGCTAAAGACCTGCCAGGTGTTCCGAGGGAGTTGGCAGAGCACTCTTTGTTTGTTCGGCCAGAGGTGAAACCAGTGCGTCAACCGACGCGGCGGCTCTCAGATGACCGAAGAAAGGTGGTACTCGAAGAACTGGCGAAGTTACTGGCTGCAGGCTTCATCATGGAAGTGCTGCATCCGGACTGGATATCTAATCCAGTCCTCGTGGAGAAAAAGAAGGACGAACCGGCGGTAGTCAAGGTGTGGCGCATGTGCATTGACTTCACCAACCTGAACAAGGCGTGCCCGAAGGATCCCTTTCCTTTACCTCGGATTGATCAAGTGATCGATTCTACGGCTGGATGTGAGCTGTTGTCTTTTATTGATGCATATTCTGGTTTTCACCAGATCCCACTGAACACTGATGATCAAATAAAGACTGCCTTTATTACCCCGTACGGGGCGTATTGCTATCGTGTCATGTGTTTCGGTTTGAGAAATGCCGGGGCAACTTATCAAAGGTGTATGCAGAAGTGCTTACATTCTCAAATGGGCAAGAATGTGCAAGTGTATGTCGATGACATTGTTATCAAAACTAAAAAGAAGCATACTCTCATCGAAGACCTCGAAGAGACATTTGCAAATTTAAGAAAGTATCGGTTGAAACTTAACCCGGACAAGTGCACCTTTGGTGTCCCGGCTGGAAAATTGCTCGGTTTCCTCGTATCGAGCCGAGGTATAGAAGTTAACCCGGCTAAGATCCGAGCTATCGAAAGAATGAAGTTGCCGAACTGTTTAAAAGATGTGCAGAAGTTCACGGGATGCCTTGCATCTTTAAGTCGGTTTGTAAGTCGGCTAGGAGAAAAAGCCTTACCATTGTATCAACTTATGAAGAAAAGTACCAGTTTCACTTGGACCCCGCAGGCGGACGCGGCGTTCAATGAGCTGAAGAAGATGTTGTCCACTGCTCCGGTGTTGGCATCCCCTTTGCAGAATGAACCGATGTTGATATACATTGCGGCTACAAACCGGGTCGTAAGTGTTGCAGTGGTGGTGGAGCGAGACGAAGGAGGCAAATCGGTGCAGAGACCAATCTACTACCTGAGCGAGGTGATATCCACGTCGAAGCAAAACTACCCCCACTACCAGAAGATGACGTACGGAGTATACCTGGCGGTTAAGAAACTGAAGCATTACTTCCAAGAGCATCCCATGACGGTGGTATGTGATGCTCCAATCTCGGAGATCATCGGATGCAAGGACGCAACTGGGCGAGTTGCCAAATGGGCGATCGAGGTATCTCCATACACTCCGCATTATGAAAGGCGAGATGCAATCAAGTCGCAGGCGCTGCCGGACTTTTTATGCGATTGGGCCGAGATGCAATATGAGCCGCCCTTGCCGGACTATAATTATTGGAAGATGCACTTTGATGGGTCCAAGACCAAGGTCGGATTAGGTGCCGGCATAGTCCTAACCTCGCCGAAGCAAGACCAGTTGAAGTATGTGCTGCAAATCCATTTCTCGGCGTCGAACAACGTGGCGGAGTATGAGGCCCTGATCCATGGGCTCAAGGTGGCAAAGGAGATAGGTGTCCGGCGTATAGAATGCTTCGGCGATTCAGCTTTGGTGGTGCATCAATCCACCGGCACTTGGGATGCATTGGATGCGAACATGGAGTTGTATCGGTTTCATGTGCAAAAGGTGTCTGGGTTCTTCGAAGGATGTGAGTACAAGCACATACCTCGGGGGGAGAATGAAGCCGCCGACGTATTGTCAAGCTCGGTTCATCCAAAGAACCGGTGCCACCGGGGATAGCGCTGAACCATTTGAGAACTCCTTCAATCAAGCCTTCTCCTGACTCCGAGTCAATTTTCTTACCGCCAAGTTCGGAGTCTGAGCCTATTCCTATGGAGGTAGACGTCGGATGCGTTTGGCCGGACTCGGGGACTGCTTCGCAGTATCCGAGGACTGATGGAGCTTTTCCTATGGAGTGATGATGGGAACTTCGGGTCTGACCCGGGGACTTCGCACCAACACTCGGGGACTGGCCGAGCAATGGTGGAGGAAATCATGAAGGAGATCATGGCGACCGAACCAATGGAGATAGATGAGAGGCTTTTTCCTCTGCATCCAGTGCCGGAATGGGCGGAGCAGATCATGAACTTCATAGCCGATGGAAGTTTGCCAAGTGATACAACCGAGGCAAGGAGAATCCAGAGGAGAGCTAAGGGATACACCATCATCAACAAGGAGCTATACAAGAGAAGTGTGACCGAGGTGTTGCAGATGTGTCGAACCAGCTGAAGGCAAGGAGATGCTTTTAGAAATCCACCAAGGAGAATGTGGACATCATTGCAGCACAAGAGCTCTGGTGGCCAAGGTGTTCCGGCACGGGTTCTATTGGCCCACCGCCAATGCCGATGCAGAAGATATAGTTCGGAAATGTGAAGGGTGCCAAAGGTTCGCCAAGCAGCAGCACATGCCAGCTTCGGCGCTCAAGACCATTCCTATCACGTGGCCCTTTGCAGTTTGGTGTCTGGACATGGTGGGAGAATTCAAGCCAGCCCGAGGCAATATGACTCACATACTGGTGATGGTGGACAAATTCACTAAGTGGATCGAGGTGAAGCCAATCCGAAAGTGGATGGTCATACGGCAGTGACCTTTTTGAAGGAAATAATCCTGAGATATGGATATCCTCATAGTATCATTACAGACAACGGCACGAACTTTGCTGTCGGAGAGTTTGCTCGGTTCTGCATGAGTAAGGGAATTCGACTTGATGTAGCCTCGGTGGCTCACCCACAGGCTAATGGGCAAGTAGAAAGGTCAAATGCATTGGTATTGGCCGGAATCAAAGCTCGGCTAGTAGAACCACTGTTGAAAACACCGGGGTGTTGGATCGATGAGATACCAGCAGTTCTGTGGGGTCTAAGGACCACACCGAACAGATCAACTGGCTATACGCCATTTTTCATGGTCTATGGGGCCGAGGCAATGCTGCCAACCGACATTGAATATGATGCGCCCAGAGTGGCAATGTACACAGAAGCCGAGGCTAAAGAAGCTCGGGAAGATGCTGTAGATTGCTTGAGGAAGCAAGAGAATTGGCCTTATCTCGGTCAGCAATATATCAGCAGGGTCTCCGACGCTATCAAAGCCGGCATGTAAAACCCCGAAAGTTTAATGAAGGAGATTAGTGCTGAGGCTTGTTCAGCGCAGCAAAGGTCGGCACAAGTTGTCACCTCCATGGGAGGGACCATACATTGTGAGCCGAGCTTGCACAATGATTCATACTATCTTATAGATGCACAGGAGCCAAGGGGAGATGGGCTGGATAGACCCGATGCGGAGCTTCAGCGTCCATGGAATGTAGCTCTACTCCGACCCTTCTACTGTTGAAGGAAGTAATGTATGTACCTCGGCTGATCTTTAAATAAAAACTTCGGCACCTCGAGAGTGAGCTCGGGGACTGCCTCGCTCTTATGATTGCATGTTTCTTTTTGTTTGTACTCTTTCTTCGTTCGTATGCCGAACTATTTTGAACCTCGTCTCAAACTTCAAGTACTGTATGCTATGTAACTAATCTTGTGACTCGACTGACGAACGCCAGCATGGCAGTCAAGAGCAAAGACGAAAGAACATGGGAAACATGAAAATGAACTCGGGGACTCGGTCCAAAAAGACAGTTCGGCATATGTCGTTTACTAACCCCTGTTTTTACTTCTTTTTTATGTCGGATGACTTTGAAACATACCTCGGAATTTACCAAGTACTGTATGCTATGAACAACAATCTTGTGACTCGACTGTCGAACGCCAGAATGGCAGACAAGAGCAAAGAATGCCAAATATAGTAAACACGAAAGTAAACTCGAGCAATCATTCAAAAGGATTCGACATAAAGCTTAGAAAAGCATGGTTCGAATGAGCATAATAGTAATAGAGGTAGCAAAGGAACTACTTAAGTTTGATTACATCTGCGTCCCGGCATACCGGGGATTTAATGAAGTTTTTGGCCAACCATAAGTTCAGGTCGAGGCATCAGGAATTACGTCGGCAGCAGCCGATGCAGCAGGGATTTCGTCCGGAGCCGAGGTAGCCTGGGAAGTGCTGGCAACGTCGGCAGTAACCTCGGCATCAGGTTGTGGAGAAGCCTCGGTTTCTGCTTCGCGGGTTTCACCGTCGTCACCTTGCTCGGCCTCGACGTCGGATTCTGTTTCGTATTCCTCGTCTTCTGGCTCGTAATCCTCGGCGTCGGAGTAGGTGTCTCCTTCGCTCAAGTTCTTTGTGTTGGCATATCCAGCGAAGAAGGCAGCCATCTTTTCGCGGCGCTTGATGAGAATTGGGTCCGAGGACCAGGGCGAGCCTCGGCGAAGAGTGTCCATCTTTTCGAGGTCGATCTTTCGCACCAAGTCATGATGAATTTGAGAGCGGCATCAGCTCCAGCGCGAGCTGAAGATGAACGCCACTCTCGGAGTCTTTGTTCGGCTTCACGAAGCTTGGCGGCGAGCTCGGGCGTAGATTTGGGAGCGTCGGCAAGAGGCCATAAGGCTCGGAAAGCAGACAGACCTGCGTCGAGGAGTTCTGACCCAATGGTCTTCAAGGGATGGATCCGAGACTTGATGGCCACGATATGGTCCTCAACGGTCCAATCGGGGTTCTGTTCGTTCCGCCTCTCCCTGTGCCGACCAGTGATGCTGCGGGCCGCAACTTGGGTGTAGGTAAATGCTCTATAGTAGGGTAGCCTGTTATCAGTGTGAGAAATGGTTCGGCAGAGAACCAATGTGTGGAGGACAAAGAAAAGCTAAGGGAGGCAAGAAACTTACCGTCCATCTCGCGGTTGATAGTTTGCAGCGTCGGGAGAAACTGGTTGACCTGCGCCTGCAGAGCTTCCAAAGCCTCTGTGGCCGAGTTGGCGCGGACCTCGGCTACTTGGAGAGCTTCTTGGTGATCCTTGGCAGAATCCTCCCGAAGTTTCTTCTCTGCCTCGACGGCCTTATCCTTCTCATCCTTCAGCTTCTCCGTTTCTGATTTCCGGAGCCCATCGATGCGCTTGAGCTCCCTTACCAGACGAGCTACTTCGGCTTTCTCTTGTTGTAGCTTCTCGTCCAAAGAGTTCTTTTCTGCAAGGACGGCCTTGTGCTCGTCGTGGAGTTTCTTGTGGTCAAACAAGAGGGTATGAAAGATATCCGTGCGGACGTTCATAGTATTCTGCAAGGAAGAAAAATATAGCTCGGTTAGAAAGGCTATACCTCGACAAGAGTCTCGGGGACTCGGAGTCAATCATTGGGAAAATGTTGCCGGGGTATGCCTCGACAGGAGTCTCGGGGACTCGTACCCGAGGTGCATGCTAAAGTGAGATAAAATGGATTGGATACGTCGGATGAAAATGGAAAGTTGAGATTCAAGCCAAACAATTTTAACTCCGACGGAGCGTCAATAGTTTACCTCGAATCTCGGGGACTGGGATGGTGGATATTAGATGAGATACTGCATGAAAGTAAAGAGAATAGGACTTACGTCGATGTTTTGAGCAGCACGAAGGGCAGCAGTGTGTAGATCATATACGCTTCGGCCGCAGGCGCTGTTTCCCGCGGATGCTCAGCCACCGGAGCAGCTAGGAGGCCGAGGAGACCTCGTCTGCAGAATTCCAGTCTGCATTGTAGTGTTCCAAGGAGCCGAGGCTCTGGTCACTATCAGTGCGCAAGGAGGAAATCCCCACGGTCCGCCCTGCTCGATGCCCCTAATCGAGGCCTCCACGGCCAAAGCAGCCTCGGAGCTTGAAGCAGGCCGGTTATCCAATATAAGAGATGCCCTCCGAGCATATTCTTCGGCCGGAGGGGCAGTCTCATCAATGGGTGCGGCGAATGGAGGAATTCGGCGTGTCACCGGGGGAGGAGACCTCGGTTGGATCCTTGAAGGAGAAGAGATAGTCAGGGTGCCAGACCCAGATGTTGGTTTGGGGGTGACCTTAGACTTCACCGTCTCTTTCTCTTTCTCCTTGCCCTTCTCCAACGGCAAGGTGGTCTGGCGAACTGGTTTTTGGGGCTGTTGCTTGGGCTGTTGCTTCTGCTGATGCTTCTGCTGTTGCTGCTGTTGGTTGCGGGCAGTCTGGCTGCGGGGGGAGAGTCGAGGCTCCGGCAAGGTGGTAGCCGGAGTCCTGGCGCGATTGGTCTCCGCATCCGTTTGAGGACGCGGAGAAGTCTGACCTCGGGTGGGGGCAGATTTCCCCAAGGCCGGGCCAGACCTCGGTGGAGGAGATCCGGGGCGAGAGTTCGTCGGGGTGGTCGTGGCTTCAGAGGCACCAACGGGTGCAGTCATGGAGGATACCTCCTGATCCACGTCTATGGGGGCACTGCAACGAAAAGAAGATGGTCAAGTGTTAATACCGAGATAATATGTTTAAGCAACAAACATTGTTGGCTATAGAAGCAAAGCATTACCCATCCGAGGTAGGAAGCCTCTGCCCCCCGGGCATGAGGAGGAAGTCCGGACTTCTTCAGCCGCGTCTCTTGACCGGAGCCTCAGTGGGTCCGGAGGCTCCAGTGGCGGATGGTTCGGCGGCCGAAGTTGCGGCACCAGCGCGTTTCCGGCTGGTTGCTGGAGTAAAGTTCGGAAGGTGAGGAAGGCGGAGAGAGGTACCGCGTTTATTGGTTCCATGACGAGGAACCCATCCGAAATCTCTTGAACTGAAGCTTGTGCTTGAGGCTTACCCGCGGTGGTGATGCGGGCCGAGGCAATGGGCATAAAATCCTCGTCGTCAGGGTCCACGTTGGATGGTGGGTCCTCGACAGGGAGATCCGCCGAAGTGGTCCGCAGGATGGACTCCATCCTCGGCGGTTTGGCGGGCGAACAGCTGTATGGCAGACATATGAAAAGGAGTTAGGAAGAAAATTATCAAGATGAACGTCGGTAGCAAGACCTCGGTGGTAAAGGAGTATCGAAGAAAACGTCGGAATAGCGTACCTGTTTCGCTGGCTTGGTCCGGTAGTGGGGTTCCCTTCCCCATGTCCAAGCGTCAGAGATCTTGGACTTGGTGATAGCTCGGACTCGCCGAGCTACCGCGGCATTGTCCAGTGCAACGTGCGTATGTCGGGTGGGGTCATAAAGACCGCTCATGTGGCAGATCTTGTGAGACCTCGCCTGGAGAGGGGAGACCCTGCGCTTCACGAATGTGCAGGCCAGGTCGTCAGCCGTCAGGACTTTCCCGTCGTTCCGGGGTCCTCCGGGTCCTGCCATTTCGCAATATACCCATGGATGGACTTGAGTTCGCCGGTGTGAGGGGGAGTGTAGTCCCAGTTGAGCTGTTCTGTAGGAGGGCTGAGGTTAAACGCCGGCAGGTTGAGGAGGTCCTCTTCGCCGGAGTTCTTCACGTAAAACCACGTCCGGAGCCACTTGCGAACGGTGTCCGGAGTAGTGATACGTGGGAAGATGGAGTTTCGGCGAGGAGCTATGGTGGCAGCTCCGCAGGCGGTTAGTTGCTTGGGCAGATCCTTGTTCTTTGGATCCGGGATCACTTGCCGCTTGAGTTGGAAGTAGCGAGAAAAGAGGTCTACCGTGGCTTTGAGGCCGAGGTATCCCTCAGAGAAGGAAACGATGCAGGAGAGAGTGGTGATGGCGTTGGCGGGGAGGTGATGAACCTGGAGTCCGAACTTGTCGAGGAAGCTCCGGAAGAAATCACTAACGGGCAGTCCGAAGCCGCGCTGGAAGTGCGCGACGAAGACCACCCGTTCCCCTTGCTTGACTTGAGGCTCGAGTTCGCCCTCTGGCAGGCGACACTCTACCCCGGCGGGAATCCGCCGAGTCGCCCTGAGCCACTGGATTTCGTCCGGAGTTACATCCGAACCTTCCCAGCCGGCTCGTTCTCCGACCTCCAGTTCGAGGTCTGGAACCTCGGTTTGTTCCGAAGTCTCAGGAGGAGACATCTCGGCAGAATCAATCTGCAGAGAATGCACAGAAGTTTAGCAAAGGAAAAGTAAATCTGGAATCTAAGGCTATATCTGGCTAACTCAGGAGGAGTTGGGCGGTATCTTATGTACATAGAGGCATATCTATGCTAGGCGAACATCTATCCGAGGCATGAAACTAATTTCTACCCAAAAGAGTATGCGAGTAAGATCTACCGGAGGAGGTAAATAGAGTTTTATTCAAGAACATATGAAGAACCAAAGCGCGAAGAGGAAGAAACCTAGAGCAATGCCTAGGGTATCAAGAAAGGGAGTACATACCGTGAAAATGAGGTGCTGAAGGGCGGCGCCGGTGACGTCGCAGCGGCGACGAAGGAGCTGCTCGTCGGCGGCGGCGGGAACGCGTTTCTCTCAACTGGAAGCGGCGGCACTGGTTGCGATGGAGGCGAGACGGCGAGTGGATGAGGAAGAAGAGGGAAGCACTGCCCTGGGCCTGTATTTATAACCGCGGGCGGTAACTGCGCACTACCGCGCGGTTATCGGAGCGGCGAGTGGGATCGTTTGTGCACAATGGCCCACGTGGCACGAAGATAGCGGTGGGCGAGCAGGCCACAGGATCGGTTGCAGGAGGCAAACCGTCGTGCGGCGCGGTTACTGGAGCGCGAAGCGGCGCAAGCGGGAAATCCCCGCTGACGTGGGCCGCGTGGTGGAAAGCACTCGAGTGCTTTGACTGTCGTGGACCAGGAAGTGACGGATGGGACACGTGAACAGTGTTCTCTGACCGAAGTCAGTAAGGATGCAGAAATCGAGGGGTTGACGTCCGAGATCTCGGCGGATACTTCGGAAAAGCAGTATGGCCCGAGGAACAGACCGATGGATTTCTCGGAGTATTGGTTCGGTAACCTGCAAAACATTGTAGCGCATGTGGTTTCGGGTTGAACCTGATGCGGCCTTTCATCCGAGGCTGCAAGACCACATCAGCTTCGGGGACTACTGTCGGGGGGTTACCCCCGGGTAGGGTAATGATGAGGTAAAGACATGTAAGGTTAAGGTAGTAAGCTGTCCGAGGTAACGATTGAGCAAGGACGCAGGAGGCGTCATCCGACGTAAGGTGTACGTCCGAGGTATATTCTCCGAGGTATATCCTCCGAGGTATCAACCTCGGGGCAGTCAGCTAGCTACCACAGGAATAAGGTATTCTCTACCGAGGTATAGGATCAGGAGTGTTATCCGAGGTTGGCAGCAAGGATCGAGGCATGTCAGAGAGGTCACGGGCGCCGCAGAGCTCGTAGCCCGAGGCTTCAGAGGACGGCGAGGTCCGTCCACGGGTTTCCCGGAAGCTCGGGGGCCTAGGAGCTGACTCGGCTATTTCGGGAAAGGTCTACAGGCTAGACCTCGGCAGGCTACTGAAGTATGACCGGAAGAGGAAAGCTAGGCCTGGCTGGCCTGACAGTCCGGCCGTTGAGCTGGCAGGAGGCAGAGGCTTGTCTTCTACCTTTTGGCCATGCCATTGTCAGTTGTAGGCAGGGGTAAAAATGTACTTCGGCCTGTGTATATATGCGGCATCTCTACCTCCAGGGAGGAGGACGGCGAAAACCCTAGCTCATTTCCCCCTTCATAGTTTCATCTTCTACCTAGAGCTCTCACTTTGGTAGCACCATACAGCTCGAGGAGCACCTTGTACCTGAGAACGACACTGATATATTGAGAGAGGAAAGGCAGGAGTAGGGGTTTTACTTCCTCACGAAGGCCCCGAACCTGGGTACATCGTGGTGTCTTTTGTGTTCTTGGCTTTCTCGGTCTCTTGTTCATGTTCTTGTGGTTTCTTGCATGTTTTGCTTGTGCACATTTTGAGTGCATAAACCCTCCCCGGATTCCCCAACGACCATTCGGCCCCAACTAAGCCATACCCATGGCATCTGCCGTGATCCCACCACGACAGTACTTCTGCAAAAGAGTAAATGTCTGGATTAACTTCCTCGCAATCAAACAATGCTGGCAATAACAAGTGACAGATTTATCTAGAACACTGAAAATTTTTTATTAAGTCAAGAGAGCAACGAAACAAGACTGGATTCGAGTTAAATTGAACAAACATGTATCAAGTTTGCACAGCTATGCCTACTAAATCGAGCGGACTGGTAACTTGCTGCGATTGTTCACTGCAGAGCAGGAGCATGGGGCGTGAGGATAAAGTCTCCATGCATCTGGGGTTTTATTTGACATTCATTCGCGGAATTAGGTACAAATGTTGTACCTTAACAGTGTTGAGGAGAACTTTGGCTTCATTGCTGGTGTTGAAGTGGTCACGAACAGGCTGCACATGCAAAATGGTATTATAGCCAAAAAAATTGTATATATGAATAAATATGAGACATCAAATTATCTGTAGAAGATGAACTTGAATACTTGATTGAAACAAACCATAGGTGTCCAGATGACAAACAGGTTAATTCAAAACTGCATTAATAGGACACAAGATTGGCACCTTAACAATAAAAACAGTTCATCAATACTATCAGTTAGGGATGATGCAAATCATAAGAAATGCAGTGATGGAATGGAATGGTCAAAAAAATACTCAATAGACACTGTCTCAAACATCACAAATCCACAATACAATCGAGTAAACGATGAATTGTGAGAAATGCGGTAGTGGAATGAACAAAAACAACAAGCAAAACTGGAAGGTACAGCTTAAAAGTGCACGAGTTTATGGCTTCTGGAAGATGGCACCACATTATTAGAAAACGTGAGAAAAACAATACCTTCAATATTTCATTAATCGCTTTGGCTAAAGAAGGTTTAACGTCCGCAGGATGCAAAGCACCACTCACATAATCAGCAATGAGTTCATCCATGTTTAAGAATGTCCTGTTTAAAAACAATCATAGTTATAACTCCACACATAAAACCTTCCATGTTGGAGACTCAAAACTCAGTAGTAAACAATTTCAACAGGGATAAACAACATGGATGACCATGTGTTCATTAAACAATCATCGATTATGGTGGCATAGAAATATGTATTTTATTTGGCTTTCTCGCATAAATGACATTAGAAAGGAGTGTTCTGAACATTTGGCAGTCCAAGAAAAGAATATTACTTGTCACCGCCATTGTTTTCTTTCCGAGCCACCTCAAACCTGTCAAACCATGGGAAAACGATGTACTTGATGTACTCCAGGCACGGATTTCCCTCGACAATGTGAGGAGGGCAGAAAGCTTGCTTTATCTTCAAATTTACCTGAGCCTGCAATAAATTTAGTTACAAGTACAATATCAGCTTAGAAGAAGGGCCAAACCTTGACAAATAGATGTTACGCATAAATTCCAAAGTTATTATCAGCTCGATACAATGGTAAACTGATGACTGCATGCCGTCAAAAAGATCAATTGAACGACAAGGCAAATTATAGGCGAACAATAAATACAATGTAAACCAAACTGAAGTAGTAGAAACTTTTTTAAATACTAGAAAGTGCATTTCAACCCATATTAAGGACCACAACCTACAATGTAAGTATAGCAAAATGTAACATGTAAGTATAGTGGATAGGGCTTCATTTTCTTGCATGGCAGACAAGGACCATACCCTACAATATCCTAAGCGAGTAATACCATTCAACATTCAGACACCTCCGGATGAGGTTGCATGGACGATTAGGTCTCACAAGCTTTGGAGAAATAAATAAAGTAATGAAGAGAAAATATCATGAGAACCTCGCCATCTTCCATAAAGATAGCCGATGATGGATCACTCTTTGACATCTTCTCCTGGCCTTCTTTAAAACCGGGGAGCATATCTGTAAATCACATTAAGGAATAACTATTTTTGTACAACCTAGAATGAGCCACTATTCAGGAATCCTAACACCATAACCATTGAGAGACATATATCAACGCAAATAAGACAAAAAAAATATAGAAAAAACATAAACAGCACAACAGTGTCAGATCAGGATACGATGTGACAAAATTATTGGTTTGTTCTTCCTTTTTATGTCGTCGCAATATTCCCTTGCTAACATGTTAACCTTCCTTTGGTCCATGCCCAACTGGCATATGTCTGCCTACACAAGGAAACAGTTTAGAGAGAATTAGTGACAATCTAGAAATCTTTACTATTAAAGCTCAATCGGTGGTCTCTGTTCGTTGATACGTCGTCCGGTCCTGTCCCGCACGAAGAAAATCACTCACGCTGAGAAAACCAGAGGAAAATCAAATTCCCCTCCGCATGAACGGAGTCCGCTCCCATCCCGCACGAATAAAAAGCTCACGCTGAAAAACCCGGAACAACACCGATGTTTCCATCTCCACGAACAAGAGAAGAAAACAAGTCCACAATCCCCACGACCATGGCAGCATTAAAGAAAATGAATCCTTGTGCAGCATCTTTCTTGTTTTTTTTTTGGGCAGTTGGAGTACTTGTATAATGTTGAATTATACAAAGTGGAAATTTTAATGTTTTCTGGATTACTATCTGGCTATCTTTTCTACAAAGGTGATTTTTTGTGCGCATTTTTATGATTATACGTGTGACATGTGTGAAGAGAAAAAATTAAAGCACTTTAGCAACACACGGTTCTTCAACTAGTCTAGAACAAATGTAATACAACCCAACAATATCACGTGAGATCAAAAAATATCAATAACCTTATTTAAATTATGGAGAAAATATAATAACTTGATTTTAGAGAGGGTTGTCTGCAATATAAATATACTAACCTTCAGGAAGAATATATCAGCACACTGCATGCAAGGATAGAAGATCTGTGCAGCTGTCAATTCCTCATTGTCAGCACGGCCCATTATCGTACAACACCTGTGCAGTAAGGAAAAATAAGACAGCTAAACTATGTAGAGCTCTGGAAGTAAGGAATCATTTGAATATACATGTGCAATCTAAATGGCTGTACCTCGTTATTCTCTTGACATTATTTTTCCTACCAATGTCCATTACAAGTGGCCAGTATTCATTTGCACGACTGTTGATTTCTTCTGAGGACCATAAGAATTCAACACCATCAAGGTTCATACCAGCTGCTTTCCATATTTCAATCATGTAGCGCCCGACAGTCTGGATTTTTTTTAGGTCACCACCCATTTTATTGTTTAGCTGAGCAAACCAGTCTGCTATCCAGATTTTCACTTTGCATCCCGCTCTGATCATCTTGTTAACATTAATTGTCTTAACAATACCCTGTGAATACAATACATGACAATGTCTATCACCAGCAAGTCCTGCTCAGGTGTTACGATCGGGAATAATTTGCCCATATTGGACTCCTGTATTGTAAAGTACCATTTTCATAATTGTGGAAGCACACACAAGAATTGCTAATGCATGTGTAAGATTAAACATTTATACTACCATGTTTTATTCGTATAAATCTTACAGAACAATGAATCAATAATAAATGGGAGTGGTGAACTAATCGTTCTCCATTCAGAGTACTGATTAACTGATTCTGGGTTATGCAAAAACTAAGCCAGGCATACATCTATTGCAAACACCCAGCTACAAGATATCATGCTAAGTGCTAACCTTTAATTTGGGAATTAAATTAGCTGGTCACTAACTACCTAGACTACTACTGTAGGCACATATCACGACATTAGATCCTAACACCGACCTGATAAGAGCATGTGTCATCAAATCCGAAATTCCGGTCCACTAACGCTGCTAGAAACAGAAGGTATCCTCCTAGATGATGTTGGCCGAGTCGAAATTCCCGTTCAAAGTTATTACAGTTTGGTCAAACCTGGGCAATGTGCATGCGGCCGGAGGGCTCGAACCCGTCGTAGCCGATGGGGACGGGCTTGTTCTGCAGCAGCCGCCTGAGCTCCTCAGGCTGAATGCACTCCTCACCGATGCTCATCAGCAGGTCGAACCGCTCGTCCAGGGTCATCCCCGCCACGGCCCCCACGGGGTCCTCGGCGGCGGCAGGAGTGGCGGATGAGGAGGCGTCGGGAGCAGGGGAATGGTCCATTGTTGTGGCGGTGGAGGCTAAACCAAGAAAAAAAAACACTACATAATTACCACAGGGAGCATTTCATTTGCATAGTAGAACACATGCACAAGCATCTACAAATCCGCACACCATAATATAGCATAGCACTAGCAGGCAGGAGCATCATCATCATGGAATGCATCAAGAAATATAGCAATTGCAGCAAGCAGCATCACAACAGCGTCACAACCATCATATGCATAAGAAAAAAAATACAGCAGCATTAGCAGCTCACCTGACGGGAGGAGCGGAACGGCGGTCGTGGACGAGCGACGGGGGAGGACGACGACCGGCGGCCGGCAAGGATCTGCGACGAGAGGACGGGCGGCGGTCGGGGACAAGTTCGGGCGGCGGTTAGATCTTCAGGCGGCGGGCGGAGAAGAGAGGCGGCGGAACGGGGCCGGTATGGCGCAGCGGCCGAGGAGAGGGGTGGGGAACGAGCTCCGGCGGCGGAACAGGTGCCGGCGGGAACCCTAAGGGCATCTCTAGCAGAAAAACCATAAAAATTGGGCCGATATGCGGTTTTTGGGCTTTTTTTCTTTTGCACGATAGGCTTGGGCCTTACTCCCTCTGTTCCAAAATACTTTTTTTTAGGGGACTCTGTTCCAAAATACTTATCTACCCATTAAACATTCCTAAAAACATCCGTTTACGGACAAATGTGTGTCAAATATTTTTAAACGGAGGGAGTACATGTTTTATGTTGACTCCGCACCATATATGTACACCTTTCGAATTTGAAGGAGATTTAGGGCCGGGGGTAGACGCCAGCGTAGAGCCCAATAAATAAGTTTTTGCTCGAAAGGATTTAGAAACCCTACCCACTTGCATGATCTCCTAATATGAATATATAAAGGTTGTGTACTTTGTTAAGGTATGATACCCAATTTTGAAGTGGCACTTGATTTGCACGCAGGATCATCGATTGCGTAGGAAGTTTTCGAAAGCCCCCTGCTTCGAAGTCACCGACCCAACTATAAAGAGAGAGATGTTGATGAGATAACGATTCTTATTGTAGGCAAGGTTTTGGCATTCTGTAGATACTAGCAGCAGTCTTCTAGAGATTCGGATGAAAATTCTTCTCACAACTTACTGATAACTTATTTCGAAAACAATTAAGAAACGGCGGTTATGATAAGAGTGACCCAAGGTTATAAGAAAATCATTTAGAAATAAAAACAACTTTCAATGTACCACTAACAGGAAACATTAGTCAAAGTTGACATAGGGTTATCCAAAGAACAAAACATGGGAAACACAATTAACATATGCCATGTACTTAGGGAAGATACAACAACAACAACAAAGCCTTTTTTTCCCAAACAAGTTGGGGTAGGCTAGAGTTGAAACCCATAAGATCTCGAAACCAGGTCATGGTTCTGGCACATGGATAGCTAACTTCCACGCAGCCCTATCCATGGCTAGTTCTTTGGTGATATTCCAATCCTTCAGATCTCTCTTAACAGACTCCTCCCATGTCAAGTTTGGCCTACCACGACCCCTCTTAACATTCTCATCCCGCTTTATCCGTCCGGTATGCAATGGCGCTTCCGGAGGCCTACGTTCTATATGACCAAACCATCTTAGACGGTGTTGGACAACCTTCTCTTCTATTGGTGCTACCCCAACTCTCTCACGTATATCATCATTCCTAACCCGGTCCTTTCTTGTGTGGCCACATATCCATCTCAACATGCGCATCTCCGCTACACCTAACTGTTGGATATGTCGTCTCTTGGTCGGCCAACATTCTGCGCCATACAACATCGCAGGTCGAATCGCCGTCCTATAGAACTTGCCTTTTAGCTTTTGTGGCACTTTCCTATCACAGAGGACGCCAGAAGCTTGGCGCCACTTCATCCAACCAGTTTTGATTCGATGACTCACATCTTCATCGATATCACCATCCTTCTGGAGCATAGACCCCAAATATCGGAAGGTGTCTTTCTCAGGTACCACCTATATGTACTTGGGGAAGATATTGGAGTGAAATCGAATTATTCTACTAGTCACGAATCTATATGCCTCTGCAAGTAAGTAGCAAGGTTGAACAGGCAATGCATGTATGTGGAATGCCAAAACAAATAGTTGAGATCAGGATCAATGTTGTTTTCTTTTGAATTATGTTTAAGTCTGAATGCAGTGTTTTTAGCTTCCGAAATCAAGTGAGCTTCAGATTTTGGAAAAAATAAAAAATGGTATTTAGATATTTCAAAGAAATCCATTTTTATGGATACATACAAATGTGTTGTAAATATTTCAACGGTTTTGTGAAAATAATACATTGTATTTTTTGTTACACAAAAATCACAAAATTTTGATTCTATAAAGGCAAAAAAATTGCTCCTCATATTTTTATTTTTGGTGTAGATTACAAATGAAATGATATTTTGATGAACATTTAGTCGTACATACTAGGCATCAATATCTACTTGTATATTTGTTTTTGAAATTTTATGCAATCGAAATGTAGTTTAGAAGAAGAAAAAACAACCAATAGCTCAGGAGCTAAAATGACTATTCATAATTTATCTTCTTTTTGATGTTTTGCCATCTGAAGTGATGTATTGGATCAAACGATGAAGCTAGTTCTCAACAATTGCTATGCATAAAACTCCCTATCAAGGTAGAATTTTTATTTACCTCATATTCAGATAGAAGTCGTTGTTCACGAGCCACAACGCCAAAGTGTTGTCAGCGGGCATGGTGGCTATCCTAAGAGTCACATCGTTCTCAGGCCAAGTCAGCGTTCAGAAGAAGCTTGATTCCATACCGAGGGCACCTATGAACAACAATGGCCTCCCACACTAACTCTTAGCGTGCTTGTCTAGAATCTCACCAAAAGCACGCTCCTCACACCTCATCAGATATCGAAATGTATGGGATGCCGCCCTCCAAAATCATCTTTTGTAATTTGAATTTGTATTTATCTTCCATACGTGCTAGAAAGGCGGCATTTTGTATGGATAAGGAGCATCTGAAAGCGGGTATAGATTCCATACAAAGTGGGTATCAAGAGATCTTATATGTGGCAGCACGTAACTTGTTTCGAAAAAAGGACCCACGCTACACACATGAATTAATGATATTACATGCATACCACATGGAAGGTGTCAATTGTACATCACAGACATTTTAGGGATCTTGGTGGAGAAAAGTTTACCTAGTTTTTTTTTTATCAAACCACTCCTATGCGGCATGCTAAGTAGGCATCTAGGAGGCATCACAGACAATTAGGTAAAGTATTATTACCGAATATGAGAAATGAAGGTATTTAGGAGCCATCTGTGTACTGAGTGCTACTGCGGATTACATTAGTGGTATGTTTCTACCAACTTACATGGTTCAAATTTGTAGTAGAGTCACAAGATTGCATCTCAAGTTAAGTGAGTTAACGGAAAATATATAACATTTATCGAAAGAAACGAGTACAAAATGTGAAAACAAAGCAAGAGCACCAAAATAACGAAAAACATAATAGTTGCAACTTTACAAAAGCATCATGGTCCTGTTCAGATTTTCAAGCAAACTTTGATTTCACTGATATACCATTAGTTAAAGAAGTTTTCCCACGCTAAATAACCAATTTATTCTATACCTTCTATAATTATTATTTAGTTCTTTATATGATGTCAAATAATATTCCCTACATACTTCAGAAAATGGCATGCTTTTACAATGCGATAGCATGGTCCCTCTATATCATCAACGATCTCTGAGAATCGTCGCAGATATTGCAAATTCTCTTAGCAGATTCGTAGGAAATCCAACCTTGAATGCCAATTGGTGAGTTGCTCGCCCAGTCGCTGAATTGATATCAGTATAATTCACTGACAAGCGAGTATCACAACAAGTTGCTGAACTAGAATATGCTTGGACTTGACCTATAAGCGAGTCAAACACCAAGATAGTGGGAAATAGATGCAGTGGTGTAATTTGTTCTATTTTATTTGGATTGTCTACTCAATTGTATTCGGTGCCTTTTGCATCCCTCACATATGTGGCTATAGAGTTAGTGTCCTTTGAGCGAGTGAAGAGCTAAAAGGACGTTGGAGACTTGGGGTGGCCTATGCTTCAAAGACAGGACAATTTGGAAAGCACATATGCACATATCTTATCAAGAACAATTCCAAATGCCGCTATAGAAAAAGAGAAGAGCAATTTTGTGGAATCGTGTACCAATTATTCGGCTGACCAGGATGAACCAAAAAACACTTTTCAATGACTATCGGAGAGCATATCCGATGTTGATTTGTGGGGATTCTAATATCCTAAGATACATGCACGAGAAGAACATTGACATGTTTGAGAACTGCTTACATTTCATGTTCAAACGTGATGAGCTTGAAATTGTAGGCGAAGGCTCTCTCGGATATCTACAATTAAGCCATATGGAAGGCAAAATTCGCAAAAAATTAAAAAAAACATATGGAAGGCAAAGACTGAGAACAAGTGCAGGTTTTTCGTGTGGCTACTCGCGTGCCACTCCATTCTCACGGCCCATGGACGAGATGGCTGTGCGGCCTGATCTACCCCATGTGTGGCAGCTCTCATAGGTTGTAGCTTTTCTCGGCACGTGTGGTGCCCGTTGCGGCCAAATACCCAAGTCGGTGTATGTTCAAGGAATTCTAATCAGAGAAGGATATGTGCTAACCAAAGTGTTGTTCCACGACTATAAGGAGAAAATGCTCCCTATGAAAGATCAAACCAAATAAAATCGTAAAACCACAACCACCTTGTTTGGCTGTGCCAGCTCCACCAGCTGACAGACAGAAGAGCAACTGAAGCTGCTCGTGCTGCCCCTGTGAACGATGATACAAGTATACTGAACTCGTTGCGATCTTATCATCATGCCCGTGGCCTGTGTTTCAAATATAGTGAAAGGTGGGGACGAGACCACACTTGCCCTACTGCAATTACTTGTCGTGGAAGAACTCTAGAATATGATGGATGAGATCGATGTTCCGGAGCAGCAGTCACTCAGTCAGTGTAACTCTGAAACGGTTATGGCCATTTCTATTCATGCAGTCCTCGGATCAGATGCTTTAAGTGTTGCACATTTTCATCGGTGGGTTCAGGCAATCAAGTGCTTATGCTGATTGATTCTGGGAGTTCCACATAATTTATCAACAGGCTTTTGTCTGAGAAGCTTCAGGGCATTTGTGTCTTTGCTGTCAACACTGAGAGTCAGGGTAGCTAGAGGTGGTGAACTGCTCTGTTATCAGGAAGTCCCGGCCTGCCACTGGTATGCTCATGGATTTGATGTCTCTACAACGAGTAAGGTTCTCCGTTTGGGCAGTTATGAACTTATGATGAGATACTTGGCATGGACTGGCTCCAGAAATGCGAGGAGATGAATGTGGGTTGGTTGGCTAAATGTTTACAATTTCAACACCATCTTGTCACCTCATGCCTCCGGCCCAATTTCATGGTAGTTGCAATCAAGGTGCAGTGGCTTAGATAATTCAGCTATATGCAGTGACAGCTACTGAAGACACCACTCCAATTCGTCCCGCTTTTGCCCAACACCTGGAGTAGTTCGGTAACATCTTTGAAGAACCTACAGGGCTACCGCCTCAATGTGTGTGTGATCATAGCATTCCTCTCATTCCAGGATCTTGGAAGGGTAGTTGTACAATCAACAGACAATTGTCGTCAGCTAATAAGACAGATTATGAAATCTCATGTATCCACAAAATCACAAGTCAAGTCACGGAAATCATTTCTCGAGATGCGCTTGTTTCCATAATGATTTGTTGGCAACTTCACCACTAGGTTGAAACAGTTTGGTTCATTCTCTATTTACTCAAGTTTCAGCTTCACTCCAGCTTATCATGATCAGCTTCATCAATCTTTGGTGGCTCTGCGGGGAAGTATTTTTTTTTTTTGAGAACACAGTACAACACAGACGCTCACAAATACGCACATACACTCACCCCTATGAACGCACGCACGCACACCCTACCCCTATGAGCACCTCTGAAGGACTGAGCCGGCAGATCTTGAGGTTGACGAAGTCACCACAGGCGCCTCGCTGTTGACGGGCACGTCACGTACCACTGAAAGAATAGCGCCGGATAATTCTGGAATAAATCCAGGTAAATGCAAACGCCCATGCCAAGTCTAGGACTTGAACCTGGGTGGGCTGGTTCCACCACAGGGAACCCAACCATCAGAGCCAAGCTCCGTTTGCGGGGAAGTATTTTATACCCACAAGATCACCAACTCTGCTGATAACCTGAAAGTATATTTCAAAAACGACAACAATGAGAATTGAACTCTATTTATGTCTCTGTGTACTGCAGGAAGTTCTTATGCACGTGAAGAATTAACTCACGTCAAGAGCTTTTATCAGGTCTTCCCTAGTGTGCGAAGCAGAAATGCAGATACGAGCCCTTGGAAGGAGAAGAGGTGTGATGGGGAATCCCGCCGTGACAACAGCGACCTGAAATGTCAGTGTTATATCAGTTGATTGCTATAGCGGGGCGTTTCAACTGTGAAGAAATTGATGTGACAAGAGTGCAGATCGCTATTTTACTAAAACATCATTCCTGAACAGAAATATAATTCACGAGAACATTTTTTTACTCTAATTAATTCACGAGAACTCCATCACTAACCTTCTGTTTAAGGCACTCCCTAGAAAATGCAGGAATCTTTGCCGGATTGTAGAGCATTATGGGCATAACCGGAGAGTCATTGTCACCAAGAACCTCAAAACCCATCTTCTTGAGCTCTGACCTGAAGAAATTACTGTTCTCACGGATGCGTGCAAGTTTCTGGGCACCTGTAGGATGTCACAAATTTTTTAATAAAAAGTAACACTCGACATGAAAACATTGCAGCTGGTGCTTCCAGATCTACCACGCCGTGAGCGTGATCGCCGACGAAGTGCTCTTGCACAATGCACGTTGGGTGGATATACTAAAAGCATCAGCGACCACCAGTCCTCCAAGCCATTTTTGGTGGTAGAGAGCACAGAGGGCAGTGCCCGGGATGCGGTAGTACACATGGAAACGGCGCTCGCCCATATGTGGTCACCCTGTTTGATACAATCAGGGTCGAGTCGCACTCATGGGTGAGTGCAGGGGGGCGTGGTCTCCCCCAGCTCCTCCCCTAGTTTCTTTCGGGTTGAGTTGTATGTGTCAAGCTTCATGCGTTGACCACTATTTCATAAGACCGATCTGATGGAAAGGGCCAGACAATCCACTTATACACTCAACACCGCATCTTGAGTGTCACCATAGCATGAAGAAGAGACCGACACAAACCAAGAGACGGTCAGAAAAAGAGCATGTCACAAAAGATCATAGCACAAGAAGCCCACGGCATAAGAAGCCCAACGACAAAACAATGTGCGTAGATCAATGACAATGCAGACAGATGGCGCATCAGAGAAAGACACACACCACATCAAGAGAAGATAGGTTGTCAAAAGATGGCACATCAAGAGAATCAAGCAAAGAGCATGTCACAAAAGATCATAACACAAGAAGCCCAACGACATAAGAAGCCCACGGCAAAAGAACGTGCGTAGATCAATGACAATGCAGACAAATGGCACATCAGACAAAGACACACACCACATCAAGAAAAGATGGGTTGTCAAAAGATGGCACATCAAGAGAATCAAGCATTGCGCACAAAATCATAGCCCAAGACAAGAGAATGGGCGTAGATCCACAATGCAAAGACAGGTCACAGAATCCTATAGAATGGACCAGGACCGGAAAAGAAAAACAGGTTGACAAAACAAATCTATAGTGGACTCGCATGACATGAGACACACTAGAGAACAACCGAGTTGGTGGACACAACGGAAAATAAAGAAAGCACACACTAGACTAGGTGATAGAGCGGAGAGACCGGCGGTGGTGGCAGTGGAAGATATAGAAAACTAGAAAGACATCGTCAAAAATCAAGAGTGAAGTAGATGAAGCAGCAAAACAGTAGCTCGATCTTCACAGCCAGATGCACACACGAACCCATCTGCTCACAAAAACTGCACACGCCTGCGAAGGAAACAGTAGCCAAAACGAGAATCAGCAGCTCAAGGGTGCGACTAGCTAGAGGTTTCCTTCGCAAAGGGCACTTTAGAGCATTGTAAGCCTGCCATAGTGCCATGTGGTGTTCTGCAGGAGGTGGCGAAATCAAAATTGTCCACGACCGAACGGGGGACCAGCGCCATACGCGAACGCGACGCACGCATGCACGTACGAAGCCCTCCCGCTGGGAGGCTGCCCATGCGTGTGCTCGTACAGTTGGAAGGAAACACCACGCAATTGGATTAGTGGAAAAGTACAAGCCAGCTGCTGGCCACTGTACGCACGCACACGGATGGTGAGAAAAAAGGAAGCGTACGAGGTAGCCGCTGGCCGTGTACATATGCATACCCAGCGCCCAGCACGTATGCACGGATGGCGAGTAAAAGAAAAATTTGTATAAATTAAATTGAACCACACAAAATATAGAGTACAACTGTGCGATGTAAGATGAGCTTGCACGTGCCACGGAGGACGATAAAAAGGAAAAAAAGAATTGGATACACTACATAGAGAACAACGTATAAACATTAGTGCAACCATTTTGTCTAGTTGTACAACTACATAATACATGTTGTACAACTAGACAAACATAGGTTGTACAACTAGACAACACATGTTATACAGATACAGATTGTACAAATACATAACACATACTGTACAACTAGACACACACAAGTTGTACATACACAGATTGTACAACTAGACAGACACATATTATATAGACACATGTTGTACAACTATACAGACACAGGTTGTACAACTACGTAGACACAGTTTATACAGACACATGTTGTACAACTATGCATAACCGGTAGTACAAAAATAAAGTTCATCGAAACCTATCAACATGAGATCTAGTTTTGAAGATCTCGACGCGAAGAACTCAAAAATGAAAACGATTCGTAATTTGGATAAACGGTTCTCAGCATATTTCATTTCAAAAATTCAGTTTAGAAAAACAAAAGGGAAAAAGCTGTCCTCCCACCTCACTATCCATTCTCTCTCATCATACAAAAATATAAAGAACAAAATGTATAAAGTACACAAAAATGGTTGTACAAAGTAACAGACACAGGTTGTACAACTATGCATAACCGGTAGTACAAAAATAAAGTTCGTCGAAACCTATCAACATGGGATCTAGTTTTGAAGATCTCGACGCGAGGAGCTCAAAAGTGAAAACGGTTCGTGATTTGGATAAACGGTTCTCAAAATATTTCGTTTTGAAGTTTTGATTTTGAAAAATAAAAGGGAAAAAACTGTCCTCCCACCTCCCGTGTGCCTTTCTCTCTCCTGCTCCTACTTTTAATATGGTTGTGACACTTGGCGAACATGCGTGCAACTGTTGGTACCGCACGAAGGAGAAAGTGACACTTGCCATCACGAGATGGTCCGCTTGGTTCCCTTTGCAAAGGGAACCCTTTTTCTAGTAATTTCGGCAGCACAAGAAGTGGACGTTCGGACCAATAAGGACAGTCCAACATGGCCCAAAAGGAGCGGCCCAGCAGCAAGAACCACAACAGCCCATATGGGCAGGGACGCTCGCGTGCGGAAGACCAGCATGAGCGATGTCCTCAGGGCAGACGAGGAACAACAGCAGCGGAATGAACATCTGGGGAGCAGCGACACCGTTGACAAGCATGTCACGAACGGAGCTGCGCCAGGCAGAGGAATGGTGGGCGGCGGCAGGTGGGCTCCCAGCGGACGGACTTCGGCAGGATCCGCCTCAAAGGGCGGCGATCGGTGGCCGAGCATCCAGCGGGCGGCGGAAATTGGGTGGACGGGGATTTCCAAACGATCCGATCTAGAAGTCGGGTAGTGGGAGATCCATTGAGAACCGAACAAGGAAAAAGGGACTCACGATAGGAGCAGTGGAATCAACATATTGATTGGATCGGTGAAATTGGAGACAGCAGTGAGCAGCCTAAGCTGAGAAGGCCAATATGTGGATGGAGGGGGCACCAGCAATTTTTAGGAAAACTGCGCCACACTGGACTCGAACTCGAGACGTTGGCTCTGATATCATGTCAGGTTTCATGCGCTGACCACTATTTCATAAGACCGATCCGATGGAAAGGGTAGGCAATCCACTTATACACTCAACAGTATGGTGTGGTGTTGGTCGTCTTTTGGACTTGTACATAAACTCTCTCTTATCTATCAATGCATCGAAAATCAATGCTTTTTGCATTTTCACGGGAAAAAAACATTGCAGCTGGTTGAAAAAGGTAGAGACAAAATAAGTCGTTTAGTACCTCTGTTGGATCCATCCTCTCCAAGTATAACTCTAATTGAAGAAATAACTTGTTGTGCTGCTGGTGGTGACATGGAAGTTGCATAAAGATGGGCTGGGCAAGTATGCTTTAGGTGCTGAATTAACTCCTGAAATTTCAAGCAAGAAGAATCAGCGAAACTTAAGGACAGTCCTAGGTACAAGTAACATTTCGTTTTCGAGAAAGACCTTCGATGCAGCAATATATCCACCACATGACCCAAATGATTTTGTAAAAGTCCCCATCATTATATCGACATCAGCTGGGTCAACCCTAGGAGTTCACAAACGCCTCGGCCAGACTGCCCAACAGCACCGATACTATGGGCCTCATCTAGATATGTGTAAGCCTGATTGACAGAACAAAGAGTAATGCATATGATTAGTTCACATTGTTCCACTTGATGCAGAAACTTAGTCTTGAGAGAACAGGAAATACTACAAGGGGAGATTAGAAATGTTGTGTTCTTTGTGGCAAACTTCAAATGGAAACTGGCAGGAAGTTCCTTGAACCTTATATTTCTTGCAGACAGCTATGATCTCAGGAAGTTTGCACAGCTCCCCTTCCATGCTATAGATACCCTCAACAATGACAATGATCTTCTTCCATGATCTGTGTGTCCTTGGCTGACCAACAGTTATCTGTTCTCTCAGGACATCTTCCAGATGAGCAGGGGCTGCATGTAGAACACTGACAAGGATGAGTCCCCGTAATAAAAAAAAATTGGTTCACGGTCTTCAAGGGCTTGGTATCTCACAGTTATGCTGGAAAACCCGGACAGTGGCACCAGATCCTTTTGCGCCATTGACAATTGAGTTATGGTTTAGCGAGTCGCTTATTATAAGCCCACCCTGATAATGTGAACAGATAAACTAAGTATATTGTCATTTTGGTTTATTGTTTTAGTTAAGATATGAGCAATTCAACAGACCTTTCCTATTAGGCAAGGAATGATGGCTGAGTTTGTCGCATAACCCATGCCAAACAGAAGAGCAGCAGGCTTTCCAACAAAGCGTGCAGCTAACTCCTCCAGCTCAGTATGGAGTTTGGTTGTACCTGTTTTCAGTATAAAAGGGACAACTTGGTACTTGCAGCTCTTAATTATTTGTTGAACAATATCATTGTCATCTAGACATACCGCCATCGCAGCGAACACTGCAGGTGCTCGGTGAGTATTTCTTGAGAGACTCAATGACACGTGGAGTGCAGTACTCATCTGCTGCCGCAAAGCCAAGGTAGTTGTAGGATCCTAAGTTGAGGCATCTAGTGGTATTCGAGGTACGTCTGCAACAATAGTACGAAAATAAAGACATGGTAGAAAATCCTCTTCTCCTCTTACATTTATTTTGAACCATATCTTACGTATATAGATCGGAAAGGATCACTGATGTCAAATTGGTAAATTTTGAAAAGAAAAAAATACATGAAGGTTACAACTTGATTAGAATGAAAATCCATCACTGAGTCAATCCCACACGTGGACAATCCCGTGAAAATATCTCCAGTTCTTTATGTTAATCATTGTAGTATATTGCCAAAGCTAGAGTATTTTCCCATAATGGAAAACTAAATAATCAGTAGAACATGAAAGAAACTCTTACTGTAGTGTCTTGTTATTGTCACTGGAGTAGCGCTCAACAACATCAAACCAAGAATCTGGTGCACTTGCTATTGGCCTAGAAAAGCAATCCTGTAAAACCAAAAATATGTCAGTGCAATCAATAATGAACAAGAAACACATCGTGCTATCTGAAGTCCAGAACATTCAAGCAACATATTATTTCAGGGAAAACATAAACACTCTATGATCTGAAATAATCAGTAACAATCAACACTCTACATATTTCACTGTTCATTAGGATCATGTAACAATCTACACCTAACATTAAAAGTAGTAAGGTTTTTTGCGAAATTCTCGCCCGTCATGAGCCCTCCACCTCAAACAAATTACGGGGCAATGCGATCGCACTCATCCCTTCCCTTGTCTAAAAAAAATCTCCTTGTCTAAAAAAATTTCTCTCTCTAGCGGCACTAAATTCTCCATGTCTAAAAAAATTCAGTAATTAACCCAAAGCAAATCACGGGCATATTTTGCTACTTGAACTCAAATCCATGAAAGAATCACGATCATATTGTTACTGTACCACATATTGTTGTCACTAAAGTCAGGTGATCTAAGCTAGGGAAATTAAAGTGGTCGCATCAAGAATTCTTTTTTTCCTGAACAACCCAATAGACACCATTATCCGCTTTCCCAGCTAATATAACCATACAACAAAGATAAAGCATAGTTCAACGAAATGCCTTGAGGATTCAGCCCTATCAATTATGCCGCAGCATGTACTGAATATTGTCGAGCCTTGCTGGCACTATTAATTTAAGGTGCACTTGTGCCTTTTATATCTTAAAAAAATATGTGCAATGCCTGGCCCTATTAATTGAATCCAGCGGCACTAAAATTTCCTTGTCTAAAAAATATTCAATAATCAACCCGGAGCAACCGAGCAAAGCACGAGCATATTTGCTAGTTAAACTCAAATCCATGAAAGAATCACGAGCATACTGTTACTGTACCACAGATTGTTGTCACTATAGTCAGGTAATATAAGCTAGGAAAATCGAAGTGCTCGCGTCAATATTTTTTTTTCTGAACAACCTAATAGACATCGTTATCGGCTTTCCCAGCTAATGTATCAGTACAGCAAAGATAAAGCATAGTTCAACGAAATACCTTGAGGATTCAGCCCTACCAAATATACAAAAATCTACCGAAATAGGCCGGGGGAGTGATAAACCAAGGGATGTCTGATTATGACACCGAATGAATTAAACACACAATGCCTGGCATAACGCACAATTTTTTTGAAATCCAAGCGCACCAACAAAAAGCATCTGATATCCGTACCTGGATCCGCAGGTACAGGCGACGTACGTAGAAATCCTCGAGGCCCAGGGAGATCGGCGCGTAGCCCTGCATTCAACCCCGAAATAAATCATTTGAAAACCGACCAAAGATGCAAGATCCGACCGGAAAGGAGAGGCAATTCGCTGGCGCACCTTGACGCTCGCGGCCTTGAACCAATCTATAAGCTTGCGGAAGAAATCCCTGAGCTGTCCGAACGCGAAGAGCAGCCCGTAGCTGAAAAGCGTCGTCAATGCCGTCGTGTATGGCAGCCTCGCCATCTTGGTTGCTCCCTAATCCTTACCCGCTTCGCTGCGTTAAAACTTGGGCAGATCTGAGTACAGGAGAATAGGCGCCGATACCTCTATCAGAGGCTGGTAGGGTTTAACCCTTCACAGAAATCTCGATGCATCCGGAAGGGAGGGAGAGGTACCTGAATAGTACAGGTAAAGTAGAAATAGTAAAGTAAACAGTGAAGTGATAAAGGGCTGCCGCCAAAGTTGTCCAATTTGAATAGGGCGCGTGGACCTCCAGCGTTCGACACTTGCCCCACGAAAAAAGCCCCAGGCTCATGTATAAAGGTAACGTCATTCCCATGTCCTACCTCATCGAGTCAGCATCTTCACCGGCACTTCGAAAATTTGTCCAACACCGTTTAAATTGTGTCTGCTTTGATTGTTGGACACTTGTCTGGGCAATTTTGGATGCTGTCTACATTGACACCCTGAACGGTCGGCCTTATCCATTTTTCTCAATACGAATGAATTTCTATCTAAAAACATATGAAAATGAATGCATAGTCCAATAATAATTTAAACATAAAAAATATAGTTATTATAATAATTCAAATTCAAATTAAAATCCCATAAGTTTCAGAGAAAAAAAGACTCGTGTGCTCGATGCACCCACAAGCGTGTCACTGGATCACTCTACAGTTGATTATGAGTTGTTTCATTGCGAATTTGAAATGAGAAGCGAGGAATTCAAAAAAATCGGTCGGCACGCCCGGTTGTGTCTCGACAAGGGGGCCTGGTAGTCATACGACTCATTCATAACCAAGTTGGTATCAATCTCACTCTCAATGATCATATTGTGCATGATGACCCAATCATTTGCAATCTTCCACATCTGTTTTAGGGACCAAGATAGAGAAGGGTACCTGGCAATCGCAAACCGGGTTTGTAGCACACCAAATGCTCGCTCCACATCTTTTCGTACACTCTCTTATTTGCTTGCA
Source organism: Poa pratensis (assembly GCA_947311845.1). NCBI lineage: Eukaryota > Viridiplantae > Streptophyta > Magnoliopsida > Poales > Poaceae > Poa > Poa pratensis. The sequence continues at coordinate 27,545,196 of CAMZMU010000116.1, read as the reverse complement.
AAGTTAGACTTTGCCTCACCAACAGGGTTGCCGGTGGTCTTGACAAATGTCGACCAACGAGGATAGATGCCATCTGCTAGGTTATCGCTTGCCATACTCATGGCCGTTGAGCACATACTTGCACTTTGGAGGTTGGCCGACGGCAAGTCTCGCAAACACCAGAGATCGTTGCAGCATGTTGACATCATTGTAAGAACCGGCCATACCAAAAATGTGTGCCAAATCCACATGTCATAATGTGCCACAACCTCATGAACAACACTACACGCTCCAACGTGTCCTACATTTTACATCCCCTGCCAAGCGAATGGAAAAAAAATCATCTCCAATTGATGCTCCCAAGCATCTCAGCAAATCCTTTCACTTCACCTTTTGCCATGAGCTGAGCTGTATATTCCGCATTTGGTTATGTCAGATAGTTTGATCCGAACATTGCACTCACCGTCTTGCAAAACCTGTAGTAGGCTTCAAAAGATGTGGATTCGGACATACGGAGGTAGTCGTCCAAAAAATCTGCGGAACATCCATATGCAAGACACCGTATAGCAGGAGTGCATTTCAGAATGGATGAGAATCCAAAAAGACCAGTGCAATATTTCTTCAGGTTGAAGTAGTCATCATAGTCTCGAACACCATGCACAATGTTCATGAACACCCTCCTCTGCATCCTAAAGCGCCGGTGAAATTTAAGATCTTTATTTGCCGGGGTCAGCGAAAAATAGTCATTGTAAAGCAGCACATGACCCATTATTCTGAACCGGTTCTTGTTGGCCGTCTTTTCTCTTCTTAATCCTCCGCGTCTAGGAGCGGCATCTGATGCCCACAAGTATAGGGGATCGCTGAAATCTTCGTTGGGAAGTATTACCCAAATTTATAGTTCGACAAGATGGGAACACAAGAATACCAATAAGACTTTGGCAATTGAGGTGTCACTCTCAACCACACCTGTATATCAATAAACTTGCAGCAGTGATAGTGATGGCAGTAGTATAATTCAAGTAGCAAATAGAACAGCAGTAGTGAACAAGGGTTTCCCAGTTTTCACCGGAAAAGTGAAAGTGTAACTCAGAGATTTAAAACGTAGGCATGAGGTGATAGCGGGGTGTTGCATGAATAAGATTGATCATATAATAAGATATAAATAGCAATGGGACTTATCTCTAACTCTGATATATGTAGGTATGTGATCCATAATTAGTTGTGCGTACTAACCAAGAGAATTTGCACAACATCTATTGTCCTACCTGCCCATTTCACCGGGGCCAACTTGGAACTACAGGTAATTAAGGTCTACCCTTTCGAATAGCCTGGAACAACGCATTAACACTTCATGAACACATAGAATCCTCAAACTAAAACATCTCCCCCTTGTTTTCCCTATACTGTCACTTTTAGGGTTCGCAGGTTCAACATAATAGCAGGTGGTACACTTTGCAGATAAATACCAAACTCAATTATATGATGAAGCAAAATAAGTTCAGTACTGAAATCATGCCACTCGGGCCCTAGTAACCCCTAAGATCTCGAACAACGGGTATCATTACATGATCAATCTCATCCAATCCCCATCCACCTCACATGCCTACAGTGGACTACTCACACATGGTGATGGAGAGGGAGCTCATGGTCGATGGAGATGAAGGCGGTGAAGATGGCGGTGAAGACGGTCTCCGGATCCCTCCACCGGAGGAGAAATCCTGGATCAATCTGTCTCCGAAAACGAAGATCGTGGTGGTGGCGGCGGTGTGTTTCGCGAAAGCTCTCCCCCTCTTAGGGCACCCACTTTTTCGTATATATGAGGGGGTACGCGAAAAGCCGAAGGAGAGGCGGCGCCCGAGGCTCCAATTAGGTGGGCCCATGCGGCCCAAGGATCTGGCCGGGTGGGGCCCCCTCTTTTGGGCCTCCGGCGCTTCCTCGTGTCCATCCTTTGCACTTTGTCCTCCTTTTCCATAAAAAATGACGTGGTATTTTTCCTCAATTTATTTTTCTGCAAAAATAACCAAAAACGAGACTTTGCTAAAAACAGCGTCAGATTCAGCAGGTTTATTCAAATATGGGAAGATTCTGGAGCAAATTATGAAGCAAAGTGCTTGGAAAAGTAGATGCATTTTAGGTGCATCAGCATCCACCTCCACCTGCACAGCCATAAGAACGACGATAACAAGTTGATTCTCTTCATCTTCATCATCATCATCATCATCATCAAGGTAGACCTCCTCTTCCATCATTTAATGAAACATAATTTCATTGTCTCTATCCATAGCCTATTGAACAACAATCAATGAACAATGGCGCTACACAATAACTGAACAACAAAGAAAATCACTTGCCGTCAAACAGCCAAACACCTTGCGAGCAGGCGAGAGGGAGTGGCACCGGCAGGTCGAGCTGTGCTGGCACGGAACGACGGCTGAGGTGGCGGCGAGCGGAGGGGACTCGGAGGGTGGGGAGTGGCGGCGATGACAAGGGGGAGGGGTAAATCGCGATGACAAGGGGCGGTGACGGTGTCGCGAATCTCCGGTTAGGGAAACTAGAGGACGGGGTGGGGATGAAAATGACTTCCAGCCTATGCCGGCCCATTTCAATGACAAGGGGGCCCCGCGTGTCGGAGGGCATGTCTATTGGGTTACATGTAGCAATTTAAAAAATTCCGTAACCAAACCGCCAAGAAGATATGCTGCACCCCATAATGCTAAATCTAGATATTTACAAACACCGTTGCGGAAGATCTTGTGTTTGTCGAAGTAGATGTTGTCGCAGCCTGATGAAGAATCCCACGTCCACACCGGGAGGTGAGATTGTTACTTGATCTGTCGTCGAGGAATCGCTTGCATGACTCGCTCTTCTAGTATCCACACGTACGTACACCGCGCCAATCCGTCAGCGCACGTCGTCTAGAGCACCTGGCGCCGACGAAGAGAGACAGCCTTTCGATGTAGTCTAGGTGGTAGATCAAATCAACTAGATTAGAGCTATATGAGATAAGCGATATTTCTAATTCTTAACACATGAGATCTAATTACACACAGAGAGAGACAAGCCACAGAGGCAATTGTGTGTGTTTTCCCTTGGGGGGTGATAACCCACAACTATAGGGGATCGCAACAGTCTTCGAGGGAAGTAAAACCCAAATTTATTGATTCGACACAAAGGGAGACAAAGAATACTTATAAGTCTTAGCAGCGGAGTTGTCAATTCCACCACACCTGAGAAAGCACTAGTAACAAACGTGATGTGAAAGCAGCAGTAATATGAGAGCAACAGTAGCAGTAACACAGAAGCAATGGCACCAGAAAATAGTTGATTGTGTGGAGTTGACGGAAAAGCAATGATGATTACAGATGGACCGAGGTTCCCAGCTATCTACACTAGTGGTAACTCTCCAATAACAAGTGTTGGGTGAACAAATTACAGTTGGGCAATTGACAGAATATTGAGCGCATGACAATGCATATATATGACATGATGACAACTATGATATTTAATTGGGCATTACGACAAAATACATAGACCGTTATCCAACAGCGTCTATGACTAATAATCCACCACCGGGTTGTCATCCGAGTTCCCCGTTGGTATTAAGTTGCAAGCAACGGATAATTGCATTAAGTAAAGTGCGTAATGTAAACAAATACATATGACCGTGGACATAGCATTGTTAGGTTATCCCTAGTGGCAACAGCACATCCGCAACCTTAGAAGTTGCTGTCACTCTCCCAGATTACCGGAGGCATGAACCCAATATCTAGCATAAATACTCCCTCTTGGAGATACAGGCAACTACTTGATCAAGGTAACCACAAGTATCGGAGAGCATGCAAGATCTTAAATAACATAGGGCATAGATTGATAATCAACTTGACATAATATTCAATATTCCTCGGATCCCAGCAAACACAACACCGATTACATCATATGGATCTCAATCATGTAAGGCATCTCATGAGATCATTGTATTGAAGTACATGGGAGAGAGAGTACCAACTAGCTACAGCTAGAACCCGTAGTCCATGGGGGAACTACTCACGGAGCATGATGGAGGCGGCGGCGTCGATGGAGAAGGCTCCGGGGGTCAATCCCCATCCCGGCAGGGTGCCAGAAAAGGAACTTCTGACCCCCGAAACTTGGTTTCGGATGGCGGCGGAGCTCTGGAACTCTTCTGGGGAAATCGTCAATTGTTCCGTGAGTTTTAGGTCAGGGGCAATATATAGTCCAAAGGGCGTCGCGAGGCGGTGCACGAGGAGGCGACACCACCCCAGGGCGCCGGGTGATCCTTGGTCGCGCCGAGCCCACGTATGGGGCCCTCGTGGCTCCACTTCATCTCTCCTTCGGACTCCAGGTGTCTTCTGATAAAATAGGGGCCTCCATAAATTTTCGTCCAATTCCGAGAATATTTCCAGACTAGCTTTTCTGGAATACAAAAACAGCAGAAAACAGGAACTGGCACTTCGGCATCTTGTTAATAGGTTAGTCCCAGAAAATGTATAAAAATGACATGAAGTGTAAACAAAACATGTGGCAATTGATATAAAACAAGCATGGAACATCAAAAATTATAGATACGTTTGAGTCGTATCAGCATCCCCAAGCTTAGTTCCTACTCGTCCTCGAGTAGGTAAACGATAAAACAATAATTTTTTAAGTGACATGCTACCATCATAATCTTGATCATATAATATTGCAAGGCACATGTAAATGAATGAAGTGATCCAAGTCAATGGTCTATAATTTGCTACCAAATAGATAATGAGTAAACAATGAATCACACAAGCTAAACGTTTTCATGAATAGTACTTTCAAGACAAGCATCAAACAGTTTTGCATAAGTGTTAACTCATAAAGCAATAGTCTCTAATAAAAGGTATTTAATCAACACAAATGAAGAATTAAGTTTCAGCATTTGCTTCAACCTTCAACATATTTATCTTATGGATATCGTCAACACAAAGTAGTATAACAAGTCCAATATGTAGCATATAACGCATGTTGTAACAAAGTTGCCACTAGTGTTTGCTTGTGGAAGACAGAAAGAATAGGAAAACTGACTCAACATAAAACTAAAAGAAGGGCCCTTCGCAGAGGGAAGCAGGGATTAAGTCATGTGCTAGAGCTTTTAGGTTTTTGAAAGCATATAGAGATTGCATAAAATATTTGATACTCCTCCCAACCTTCTAACACAAGCCATGGCTAACCGAATCCTCGGGTGCCTTCCATCAATCACATACCATGGAGGAGTATCTATTTTTGAGAGGTGTTTGTTAATTGTCAACGAATGGTAGCGGGTGAGAACAGTATTCTACCTGTCAAACGGACTTTTAAGAGCGGCTCCCATGAAGGACGTTATTTCTACCAGCAAGGCAGATCATCACTCTTTCTCGTTGGTTTACACACATGCAGGTATTTCACTGTTTGTCATTGCTTACTGATGAATCAGGGCAAAAGTGTGAAGAGAATTAATGGTTAAAGTTGTAATTAATTGGGACTGGGCACCCCGTTGCCAGCTCTTTTTGCAAAATTAGAGTATAAGCGAATGTATATGCCGCTAGTCCAGGTGTAAAAGTCCATTTGACAAATAGATGTAACATCCCAGGTTTTTCAAAAAGTTGAAAAATCAGAAAAATTTAAAACTTTTAAAAACTACTCCCTCCATTTCAAAATATAAGTCTTTCCACCTACTTTCTACACACATGTATCTAGACATATTTTAGTGCAAGGTACATGTGAACCTTGCACTAAAACATGTTTAGATACATGTGGGTGGAAAGTAGGTGGTGCGACTTATATTTTGAAACGGAGGGAGTACTATGTATTTTGCTTTAAAAAGAAAAATAATGCATGCATTCATCTGCATATTGTATTGCTGCATTTGTATATTGCAAAAGTTGGAATATTATTTCCACTCAAAACATATTTTAGAAAATGTAATAAAAAATAAAAGAGCAAAGTTTGCTCCATAGTTGTTTTCTGACTTTTATGTGTTTATTTGTTCTGGTTATTTTCTTGGCTGAGATGGTTTGTTTGCATTTTGAAAATAAGTAATTTCAAATATCTACATGTGTGTTATTTTGTTTGTATTTAACCAAGCCCCAATTATTTGGTTTATGAAGTGTATTTTAAAAATAGACATTAAGTGTCAAATTTTCATTTAAATACATTTACAAAGGTTTGTGGTAAAATAGTATGGAAAAATTTGTTTGAAAGTTTCAAAACAAAGAGTTTGTTTTTATAAATTATAGAAGTTGCTTTGAATCAAATTGGAGTTTTATATTAAAAGATATCAAAGTTTTAAGAAAATAGAAAAGAAGAAAGAACAAAAAAATCCTAGCTAACTGGGCCAAGCCCAACTACCCTCGCGCGCACGCAGCAGATAGCCACGGCCCAGCAGCAGCCCACCTCTCTCTCTCACGCTGAAGCCCCGGCCCCACCTGTCATCTTCCTCCCCAAGTCGTGGTGAGCACGAACTCCTCCACCGAACCCTAACAAATCCGAACCAAATTCGCGCGATTTGCTCGTGATTCTTCCGTATCTCTGGCCCCTATATAAAGCCCCGAACCCCCTCTCTCGTTTGCCCCCAAAACCCTAGCGAATACGCCCCCAGGCTGCTCGCATCGATCCCCGCCGTGCCGCCACTGCCGCCGCCGTGTTCTGCAAGTTCCGGTCGACTCCGACGACCCCAAGCCCTCTCATCCCTTCCTTTCTTCTTATTTTGTCCATGCGCATCTCTCTGACAAGGCCCCGTATGTTTTTGGTGTCCCAGATCGACGGGAGCTTCATCGACCTTCGTCTTCCGCCGCGGAAGCAACTCCGGCGAGCGTTCGTCAACCACCCGAAGCATCCGAGCCATCCTCGTCTGCACCACCGGTTCCGCCTCGACCTCCTGCACCACGCGGTACCGAAACCCCTCTCCCTAGCCTCGTAGCCCTCTGATTCCTCGTCGCCGGCGATGGAACCGCCGCGGGAGCTCGGCCACCAAGCAACCCCGGCCAGCCGCGTCGCCTTTTTAGTCAAATAGATCTAGATCGTTAGATCTATCGCGGACGGCTAGGATTAGATCCATCCACGAATCGGTACCAAAGAATCGAAGCAAGCCACGTGGACGCCCAGTCAGCATCCTCATCATCGCCAAGTCAGCGCCACGTCAAGCGGTCAAAGCCACGTCAGCGCCAGCGGGGAGAAGAATTTCTCTGTTTTCTTTTTAATTGACGATTTTGCAGATAGGTCCCTGTATACTAGATCTATCACTACTTTTTGTTGGCTCGGCCAATTTTTGCAAACTTTATATTTCTGGAAAGCTTATGACACGTAGAAAATTTTGGCATAATTAGTTTTATGTTTTTTCAAACTTATTTTGGTTCAATTTTAAAAATGGTTGTTTAAGTAAATTTGACTTAATTTAAATTTAAATATTGATTTTGGGGCAAATCCAATTGCTTTAATTTGTTTAAATTCCTTGGCTATGATTTTACTTAATTAAGTTCTGGCCGTAGGACTATTCTAGTATTTTTGTAGAACTGTTTTTCTATGTTGTTGTAATTAAATAATGTTTAAAATGCTTGTTAGGTGTTATTTTAATAATTAAAATTGATTAAAATTATTCTTCACCATATTTTTTACTAGAAAATTTGACTAAGTCTTTATGACCATGTTATATGCAAAATAACTTAGAAATATTTCACCTCACCCACCAAAGTGTTATTTCTTCCTTAGTAAATTTTGGGTAATAAAATTTTGAGAACACTTTTACTTAGAATTTTTCCTTAGAAATTTCAACACATTAAAAGTGCTAAACTTGTCCTTAGAAATTTTTAGCATCCTGAAAACTTATTTTATTTCCCTTAGGAAATGTTCTAAGTACTTGCTACCACAAAAGTTTGTCCTTAGAAAAATTATCAACTCATGCTTTGCATACTTTCCTTAGAAAATCTGGCACCTCTTATTTTGTTAACTTTGCCTTAGAAATTATTCTTGACTTATTGTTTGACCCTTGGTCCTTAGTTATTTTGGACCATCTTTCATTGCTTGCATTCCTTAGAATAATTTCATGGCATGGCATGCATTCCAGTCCTTAGAAATAATTTGCACATCTTACATGGCATTCCTCCTTAGAAATTTTGAGGTGATGCATGTTAGTCCTCCTAGCCAAATTCTACTAAGTTAGAATTAGTGGAAACCAATGAAGGACTTAGCCAAGAAAACAAGACTCCAGAAGCATCTCCAAGAAGTAAAAGTACTTAGAAGAAAATCAGGAAGAAGTTCATGAAGACCAACCACCTACATTTTTCTAAGTCTTTCTTTTCCTCTCTCTTCCTTTCTTCCTCCTTCTCCTAAACTTCATGGTGGCTAAGTTATATTCAAGATCAACCTTCTGCCAACATCATCAAGTCTTCAGAACCATCAAGTCTACAAATTGCAATGAAGTTATCACATCAAGGAAAGCTACAAGGAAGCAAGGAGAAGATTCCTCGAAGACCAACTACTATCTTCTTTCTTTCTGTTTTTGTCTCACTTTGGACATAGACCAAGTCCTTGGTGATTAAGACTAAGTTCTTAGAGTGCTAATTGAAGACCGTTGAAGAATACAAAGGAGTTGAAGATGTTTTGAAGATCAAACGTGTGAAGATTTAAACCAATCTTGCAACTTTTCAAGTTGTTATTTCTTGCTCAATCTTGACCTTGCCTTAGCCAATGGGATTAAGTTATTTTATGTCCTTTTTCCTTAATTTGTTTTGTATGTCTTTCTCATCATAATTATGTGTATCATTTTGCATTACATGCATGTCATATTTTTCTAAGTGATGCATTTATGATTGTATGTTTATTTGTGGTTTGTTTGATGTGTTAGAAATTTCGGAGAGAGACGAAGGTGGTTGCAACTGCTACTACTAGACTACTGTTTGCCAAGGCAAGTGGCACACCCACATGAAATTTCCTAAGTATTTTTATATGCATTACTTAGTGTATTTCTTTATATGCATGTGTTGGATAGTATTATTGCTATATGCTAAAACCCACCATACCTTTACACTAGTGGTGTCTAGAACCCCAATGATAACTTAGTGGAATTATTGGTGCTATGCAAAAATTTTTATTGAAAGCTTAAATTCTACTAAGTTAATTTACCACCTGGGTGGATTTGGGCTTGCAAGGCTGACAGAGTTGAGTGTTTATTCACTTGTGGATTGCCACCCAGGATTAAAGGGACCAATGTTTCTCTAAGTGAAGTTGCTTACCGTGCAGCCATTAGTCATATGGGCTCTAGCTAGATGGATTAAGTTGCGTGGACTCGTCCCGACTTGACAGGTGGTGGTAGAATGGTTAGAATGGGAGCACGTCAAGTCAGTTTGGGATGGGAAAATGCTTCTGAAAAGTCTCGTCTCAACTCTCTCCTTTTCCTTAGCACAATTTGAGTGCTTGAGGATAGTTTGGGTTTGTTGGGTCTAATGGTGAAAGTGCACAACCTCTGCAGAGTTAAAAACTAAGTACTTAGCCGTGTCCTCGGTTACGGACAATTCAAGCAACTGATCAAGGATGGCAACGGAGGCTCCCAACATCTTATTTCTTTAAGTAAAATTTTGATGGGTGAACAAGGGTAGACGGGACTGTGGATTTAATGCCATATTGTCTCAAACATTTGAAGAAAATGTTTTACAAAGTGTTAGGCAAAATTGGCTTTATGCAAAATAGCCTTGAACTCCACCAGCCAAATATGCATATAGGTTATTAGAGTTATTCCACTAGGTGTCCACATAGTGTCACTTGCGAGATCCATTTTTTTAATGGAATCTGACCCACTCTGTTGCAAAATTTTATTTGTTGCAGATTGTTCTGACGACGAGTGAGTTTTCGTTAAGGTTTCGAGTCTGCAACCAACATGTTTTCGCCTGTGGCACATGCAAAGGATGAGGACTCCATGAAGATTATTATTTCCGCTGCTTTACTCTTTCAAAGCTAGCTTCGTGCTATGCAATTTGTAATGAATATTTTCCTAAGTACTGGATCCGCGTGTAATAATTGATACAATGTTGTGATATTTCATCTTAGACTGTGTGTGCAAATGAATCGATCCAGTGGTTTGCACTATACACAGGTACCTTGCCAATTTCTAAGTGCAGGTACGCTACAATAGAATAAAGAATAACCACAATAATTCCTCATGAGCTAGTAAACATTGACACAAAAAGGGAATAATAACATTTTGAATAATTTAAAGGTAGCACATGAAAAATTTACTTGGAGTGGCAAGGAAATACCACATATAGGTAGTTATGGTGGACACAAATGGCATGGATTTTGGCTCAAGGATTTGGATGCACGAGAAGCATTCCCTCTCAGTACAGAGTTTAGGCTAGCAAGGTTTATGTAAGCAAACAAGAATATCAACCCGTACACCAAGTTTTATATGACAAACATATTGCAAACGTTATAAGACTTCATACCGTCTTCCTTGTTAACCAAACCCTGTTATTAGAAAATATCTAGACCTTAGAGATACCACCGATGCAAACCAAATTTTCAACAAGCTTTACGGTAGTTCTTCACTAATAGGCTTAACTCATGTGATGCACAAATTTAATCATGATCTACTTGTTAACTCAAAACAATTGACAAGCATCAAGTTATCCAAATTAGTGATCTACAAGATTAAGCAAGTTTTTCCTTATACCAATTACCACATGCAACATTTTCTGAACCAACCAAACACCAATCAATTTATTTAATCAACTCTCCAAACAAATATAAGTGAAGCAAGAGAGTACTTTCTACAAAAGAAAGCTAATAGCTCTGACAAGAGATACATGAAAACAAGAGCTAAAAGCTGAACAGCGCTAGATATGAATACTCAACAAATATAAGTGAAGAATAGGAGTATTCTCATGAAAAAGCGGAGCGTGTCTCTCTCCCAATCAAGAATGCTAGGGTCCAGTCAAGCTTTATTGAAAATAAAAGTGCAATACTGAAAATAAAAGCACACAGACGCTCCAAGAAAAGCACATATGATGTGAAAGAATTAAAATATAGTTTCACTAGAGATGACCTGATAATTTTGCCGATGAAGAAGGGGATGCCTTGGGCATCCCCAAGCTTAGACGCTTGAGTCTTCTTGAAATATGCTGGGGAGATCCATGGGAGCCTCCCCAAGCTTGAGCTCTTCACTCTTCTTCATCCTATTATATCACTCTTCCCTCTTGACCCTTGAAAACTTCCGCCACACCAAACTCAACGTAATTCTCATTAGAGGGGTTAGTACTCAAAAACTTTAATCCACTGGTTCTGTTGTGACACATTGCAAGAACTCAATAAAACATTAGCTACAGCCCTCCACGTCTAGAGAACCTTGCTTAAAGCCCACAAGAGACAATGCAAAAAACAGAGACAGAATCTGTCAAAACAGAACAGCCAGTAAAGATGAATTTTTTCGAGGCACTTACGGGACTCAAATCGAAAAACGTTGAACTAACGAAAGATGCATACATATATCAGGATTACGCACAAAAAATTTCAGATTTAATTCACAATCTGGTGATTTTAGAATTTCGTACAGTGAACAGCAGAAATCTGTTCCTGCGCAGCAATCAAAATTAGCATCATCTTATCATTAGAGACTACTCTTGGCACAACAATGCAAGAAAATAAAGATACAAAGGAGTTGCTACAGAAGTAAACAACTCCTTGACTCAATAAAAAAAAATTGCAGAAAAATAAAATGGGTTGCCTCCCATAAGCGCTTTTCTTTAATGCCTTTTAGCTAGGCTTGATAGTTTTAAAGATGCTCACATAAAAATAGAAAATGAAGCAAAAGGAGCATCAAGAAGCAAATTCGAAACACATTTAAGTCTAACCCACTTCCTATGCATAGGAATCTTGTACACAAATAAATTCATGAAGAACAAAGTGACAAGCATAGGAAGATAAAACAAGAGTAACTTCAGAACTTTCAGCATATAGAGAGGTGCTTTAGTACCATGAAAATTTCTACAACCATATTTTCCTCTCTCATAATAATTTTCAGTAGCATCATGAACAAACTCAACAATATAACTATCACATAAAGCATGCTTTTCATGATCTACAAACACATAATTCTTATCAAGCTCAAAAATAGTGGGATTAAAACTTTCAAACCCACTTTTAACAATTTTATAATAAGATGATTGATCATTCTCAAGAGGTATGGGACTCCATCTAGATAAAGTCAAGACCTCTCCAATCCCATTTTCATTAGTAGTACAATTAATATTATCAACCAATATAGGACCATCATCTAGAGCTTTATCATAAACATTTTCTAAGCAAACTTTCTCATTACCATGCATTTCGAAATTAGGCACAAATAAAGGATTATCATAAGATTTATCAAAATAGCATGGATTATCATAAATATCAGTAGCATAATCATTTCCACAAGTTTTACTCATAGGGAATATTTCAAGAGAATCCACAGGAACATAACATTCATCCTCCTTTGGTAAGCATGGAGGGCAATCAAATAGTGTAAGAGATAAAGAGTTACTCTCATTAGAAGGTAGGCATGGGTAGCTACTCCATTCTTCCTCCTTTTGTTCATCACTCTCCTCCTCTTTTTCATCCAATGAGCTTTCAGCTTCAGCAGTAGTTTCTTCTTCTACAGGTTCCTGCAAATTGTGAGTGCATTCTTGTGCATTAATGAGTCTCTCTTTATAATCAATGATATAACAATTATTGCTGAAATTTTCTAGGCAATAATCAAGAATAAAAGAGACCGTTTCTTTAAGTTTATTACAAGCAACACAGGTTTCATAATTTTTAGCCATGAAGGAATCTATTTCAGAAGCTGCCACAAATGTAACAAATTGTTCTACTTGTTCAGCTCCCAAATGAATATAGTTATTCCAATGATAGTTCATAATTAAAACTTCTTCACTAAAGCCACATTGGAATTTAAGATGTTTAGTATCTGTTCAGAGCAACAATTTATATCATGGCGTTCCAGCAAAATTTCAGCAATTTGATTTAACTTTTTTAACATGCCTCTCATGATTTTACCCTCTCTTGATTCTCTATACTTTATATATAATTCTTTAGCTTCCATAAACATAGAGGTTCTAGCATGTTCTTCCATAGCAACAGTTTTTTTAGATTTTCGGTTTTTAAATTTTTATGGATTTTCGGGTATATAAGAAAAATAAAACTAGACAAAAATAAACTAAACAAAAGTAAACTAAAAAAAAACTACAGAAATAAACTAAGCAAAATAAAACTAGACAAAAGTAAACTAGACAAAACAAAATAAAATAAAAACAGAGAGAGAGGTAGAGTGTACTCCCCAGGTGAACTTATGAGTAGAGCTATGCTCCCCGGCAACGGCGCCAGAAAATAGTCTTGATAACCCACAAGTATAGGGGATCGCAACAGTCTTCGAGGGAAGTAAAACCCAAATTTATTGATTCGACACAAGGGGAGACAAAGAATACTTATAAGCCTTAGCAGCGGAGTTGTCAATTCCACCACACCTGAGAAAGCACTAGTAACAAACGTGATGTGAAAGCAGCAGTAATATGAGAGCAACAGTAGCAGTAACACAGAAGCAATGGCACCAGAAAATAGTTGCTTGCGTGGAGTTGACGGAAAAGCAATGATGATTACAGATGGACCGGGGTTCCCAGCTATCTACACTAGTGGTAACTCTCCAATAACAAGTGTTGGGTGAACAAATTACAGTTGGGCAATTGACAGAATATTGAGCGCATGACAATGCATATATATGACATGATGACTACTATGATATTTAATTGGGCATTACGACAAAATACATAGACCGTTATCCAACAGCGTCTATGACTAATAATCCACCGCCGGGTTGTCATCCGAGTTCCCCGTTGGTATTAAGTTGCAAGCAACGGATAATTGCATTAAGTAAAGTGCGTAATGTAAACAAATACATATGACCGTGGACATAGCATTGTTAGGTTATCCCTAGTGGCAACAGCACATCCGCAACCTTAGAACTTTCTGTCACTGTCCCAGATTAAATGGAGGCATGAACCCACTATCTAGCATAAATACTCCTCTTGGAGATACAGGCAACTACTTGATCAAGGTAACCACAAGTACCGGAGAGCATGCAAGATCTTAAATAACATAGATAGATTGATAATCAACTTGACATAGTATTCAATATTCATCGGATCCCAACAAACACAACACCGATTACATCATATGGATCTCAATCATGTAAGGCAGCTCATGAGATCATTGTATTGAAGTACATGGGAGAGAGAGTACCAACTAGCTACAGCTAGAACCCGTAGTCCATGGGGGAACTACTCACGGAGCATGATGGAGGCGGCGGCGTCGATGGAGAAGGCTCCGGGGGTCAATCCCCGTCCCGGCAGGGTGCCAGAACAGGAACTTCTGACCCCCGAAACTTGGTTTCGGATGGCGGCGGAGCTCTGGAACTTTTCTGGGAAATCGTCAATTGTTCCGTGAGTTTTAGGTCAGGGGCAATATATAGTCCAAAGGGCGTCACGAGGCGGTGCACGAGGAGGCGACACCACCCTAGGGCGCCGGGAGATCCTTTGCCGCGCCGAGCCCACGTGTGGGGCCCTCGTGGCTCCACTTCGTCTCTCCTTTGGACTCCAGGTGTCTTCTGATAAAATAGGGGCCTCCATAAATTTTCGTCCAATTCCGAGAATATTTCCAGACTAGCTTTTCTGGAATAAAAAAACAGCAAAAAACAGGAACTGGCACTTCGGCATCTTGTTAATAGGTTAGTCACAGAAAATGTATAAAAATGACATGAAGTGTAAAGAAAAACATGTGGCAATTGATATAAAACAATCATGGAACATAAAAAAATATAGATACGTTTGAGACGTATCGGGGGGGGGGGGTGGAGGTTTATATAATAGGCTAAGGGGTAGTTGTAGGGTTATGCTTGGCAATTTAAAAATTTCATAACCTTGCTTGCCAAGATCTACACTATGAAGATATGCTGCACCCCATAATGCTAGATCTTGAATACTTACAAACACCATAGTGGAAGATCTTATGTTTGTCGAAGTAGATGTTGGTGAAGCCTGATGAAGAATCTCACGTCCACGCCGGGAGGTGAGATTGTTGCCGATTCCGTCGTCGAGGAATTGCTTGCGCAACTCGCTCTAACAGTATCCACACGTACGCCGCACCAACTCGTCAGCACTCCGCCGTCTAGAGCACTTGCGCAGACGAAGGGAGACAGCCTTTCGGCGTAGTTTAGGTGGTAGATCTAATCAACTAGATTAGATCTATATGAGATTAGAGAGATGTCTAATTCTCAACACATGAGATCTAAATACCGGGAGCAAATTGTGTGTTCAACCCACGGGGGTTGGGGGGTTTATAAATGAGGCCAAGGGGTAGGGAGGCTTGGGGGAGGGGTTGATCCCTCCCCTTGTGCCGCCGCACCAAGGGAAGAGTTGGAGTCCAACTCCAACTCCCCCCCAACCGACCTCCCCATGGGCCTCGGCCCACTAGGGTTTGGGTGAGAGGGGGACTCCCCCCTCCCGACCGCCGCCTTGGCCCACCCGCCCCACTTGGGGATGCGGCTTCGTTGTGGGCCCCATGGGCCCACTTGGCAGCCCCCTTTGGTGGGCTCCAAATAAAAATGTTTATTTAATATTTTTGGAATAAATTAATATTAATTAATTATTTATTTTGTTTAATTAATTCCTAATTGAATATTGCCTTTTACAGAAAATTCCCGGAATTAATTACTTATCATATAAACCCATTTATATGATCCGGGACACCCAGTGTCTGCTACCCCTTGGCCTACTATATAAATACCCCCAACCCCCATGGGTTGAACACACAATTTGCTCCCGGTTTTTGAGGTGTCCTCTACCGGAGTTCTCTCTCTCTAATTAGATCTCATGTGTTGATAATTAGACATCTCTCTAATCTCATATAGATCTAATCTAATCTAGTTGATTAGATCTACCACCTAAACTACGCCAAAAGGTTGTCTCTCTTCATCGATGCAAGTGCTCTAGACGGCGGAGCGCTGACGGGTTGGCGCGGCATACGTGTGGATACTGTTAGAGTGGTTGCGCAAACAATTCCTCGACGATGGAATCGGCAACAATCTCACCTCCCGGCGTGGACGTGAGATTCTTCATCAGGCTTCACCGACATCTACTTCGACAAACACGAGATTTTCCGCTACGGTGTTTGTAAGTATTCTAGATCTAGCATTATGGGGTGTAGCATATCTTGATAGTGTTGATCTTGGCAAGCAAGGTTACAAATTTTTTAAATTGCTAAGTGTAACACTACACCGTCGCCAACCCTAGTTTGGGAGGGTTTTGAAGCTCATCCCGTGACTCTGCGGAGGGGAGATCATCACCGGAGGGATCTACACTACCATGTCCGCCTCCGAACTGATGCATGAGTAGTTCTCCATTGGACTACGGGTCCATAGCAGTAGCTAGATGGTTGTCTCTCCTCCTTGTGCTATCATGTTTAGATCTTGTGAGCTGCCTAACATGATCAAGATCATCTTTATGTAATGCTACATGTTGTATTTGTTGGGATCCGTTGAATTATGAAGTTATGATCAAGATTGTTCATCTTTTATCTATGTGTTTTATTTATGATCTTGCATGCTCTTCTATGCTAGTAGATGCTTTGTCCAAGTAGATGCTCGTATCTCCAAGAGGGGGTATTTATGCTAGATCGTAGGTTCATGTCTCCAATTGTCTGGGCTCAAGATGACAGAAATGACTAAGACTTTGGATGTGCTGTTGCTACTAGGGATAAAACAACGGTGTTTATTTCTACGTGTTATATTCATTGCTTACATTACACATTTTGCTTATTGCAATAATCTGTTACTTGCAACTTAATACTTTTGGGAGACACAAATGTTATCTCGGGGTGGATTATTAGTCATAGATGCAGCTAGCAAGCGGTCTATGTATCTTGCTGTAATGCCCAAATTAAATATTACAATGAACTTTAGCTTGTCATAATAGCATTGTCATGCCCTCATAATTTGTCAATTGCCTAACTGTAATTTGTTTACCCAACATGTTTGTTTATCGGTTTTATGGAGAGACACCTCTAGTAACTGTGGACCCCGGTCCATTCTTTTACACTGATAAAAACACCGTTTCCACTACTTCCCACCATCATTTGCTCACTGTTCATTTTTGCATTTATATTTCTTTTTCACACCATATGTTTAATCCATTGTATTCAGCAAGCTAGGGAGATTGACAACCTTCCTGTTTCGTTGGGGCAAAGTATTTTGATTGTGTTGTGTGCAGGTCCACGTCAACCTTCTAAGCGCCAGGGTCGGTTGACACTGTATTGAAGCTATTCCAACTCCTACTGGTTTGATAACCTTGGTTTTGCAATCAAAGGAAAACTTCCACTATGTTGCATCATACCTTCCTCTTGGGGTTCCCACCGGGCGTGTGATCCACGTCATCAAGCAGTTTTCTGGCGTCGTTGCTGGGGAGTTGGAAGCTCTAGCAAGGGGAGTTACACGCCACCATTCTCTTTACTCTGGTTTTGTCTTGCTTAGTTTATTTTTGTTTAGTCTTGTTTGCCTTAAAAATTAAAAACTACAATTTTTTTTAGAATTTCAGCTTTTAGTCTTGTTCCTGTTTTGCCTAGTTTTACCTCTTGCTTAGTTATCATGGGTAGCTCTACTCCTTATGTTTTGACTCCTGAAGTTGAAGTTTGTACTTTTACACAAAAGGGGGGAGAAAGTTTAAAAGATGCTTGGTATAAAATTAGTGATGCTTATCATAGATCCACAAAAAAAATTCTACTACAATCTTGCTAAGAAACTTTTATTTTCGCATCACAAACTGGTATAGGTATGTTTTGGATACTTTGACAGGAGGAAACTTTTTAGGCAACTGTGGAGGCTTGTAATATCATTGAAAGTTTAGTTGGAACTCCACCTGTTAATGATGCTAAAACTGAAATTACTTTGGAGAACATTATGGAAAAGATTGGACCTTCTCGGGAAATTTTTGCCAAGCATGGATAAGATAAATGAAATAGATAAGAAACTCCTTGACAATACTGGCAAGTTTGATGAGTCTTTAAAGAATATCAATAAGCGGATTAATGTTTTGGAAACTAGTAAGGTCAAGGATGATCAAACTTTAAGAATTGGCAAATTGTAAGAAGTAATTGATACTTTGAGTACCACCTTCTCTTCTTTAAAACCTAAAGAGCAAGAGGTTCCTATAGGAAGAGGAACCAAGTTTATGTATGTACCAAAGGGCCCTCAACCGAAATCTGCACCACTTGATATCTTAGAGTTTAAGAAGCTTTTTAGGGAACTTGCTAGTGAATCATGTATTGGTAAGACAAAGTTGTTTAAGCTTGCTCCTAAAGATTTTAATGTTAAGGGACAATCTAAAAGTCCTCTTGGTATACCCGGTTGCACTTTGGAAGAAGTTCTTGATGATTTTAATGTTGCAAATCTTGACAACACTAGATTCTTGCTTTTGGCCTAGCTAAAAGGCGTTAAAGAGAAACGCTTGTGGGGAGGCAACCCATTTTTATTTTTCTTGAGTCAAGGTGGTTGTTGCCTTTGTAACACCACCTTTGTATCTTTTTATTTTCATTTTTGTGCCAAGAAGAGCCTCTAATGGCAAGAAAGTGTTAAAGTTTGGCTTGGTTACTAGAAACAGATTTATGTGTCTCGCTGCAAAATTCGTTGAAAATCCCAGAATGTCCTTTTGATCTGAAATTGTTTGTGTATAAACCTGAGCTTTATATCTATCTTTCATTAGTTTATCATTATCTGATTTGAGCAACGTAAGTGCCTCGAAAAAATTCATCTTTACGGGTTGTTCTGGTTTTGACAGATTCTGTCTTTATTTTGCATTCTCTCTTTTACGAGTGTTGAGTGAGGTTCTCCAAGGGAGGAGAGCAGCACATAAGGCTAGTAACAGTAGCTAATGTTTAAAATGAGTTCTTGCAATGTGTATTTACAGAACCAAAGTGGATTAATGTTTTGATGTACTGACCCTCTAATGAAGTTTACATGAAGTTTTGTGTGAAGAAAGTTTTCAAATGTTAAGAGAGAGGATGATGAAAGAAGATTAACGAGGGATAAAACATTAAGCTTGGGGAGGCCCCCATGGACCTCTTCTACAATTTTCAAGAAGACACAAGCATCTAAGCTTGGGGATGGCATCCCCTTTTTCATCAACAATTATCAGGTCCTCTCTAGTAAAACTATATTTTTATTGCTTCACATGATAAGTGCTATTTTTTGGAGCATCTGTGTGTTTTTATTTTTGTTTTGTTCTATGGTCATAAATATGTTGGATCCTAACTTTCTTGTTTGGGAGAGAGACACGCTCCACTTTTTCCTAGAATACTCTTGTTCTTCACTTATACCTGTTGAGTATTTAGTTTTTGTTCTGTTAGCTTCTAGCTCTTGTTTTTCATGTATCTCTTGTTCAGAGCTATTAGTTTCTTTTGTAGAAAGTACTCTCTTGCTTCACTTATATTTGTTTGGCGAGTTGTTCAAATAAGTTGATTGGTGTTTGGTTGGAACAGTAAATGCTATGCATGTGGTAGTGGTATAAAGAAAAGCTTACATGTCTTGTAGATCATTTGTCTTGAGTAACTTGATACTTGTCAATTATTTTGAGATATCAAGTAAGTAATGTTTAAACTAGTGTATCATGTAAGTAAAGGATCACTAGTGAAGAACTACCGTTAACTCTTGAAATTGTTTGGTTTGGTGTACTTGGTAGTTCCAAAGTCTAGATATTTTCTCGTTAAAAGGTTGTTTTGGTTAACAAGGAAGACATTGTGGAGTCTTATGGTTTTTCCTAATGTTCATCATGTGGTTATTCTTGTACTGGTTGACGTTATGTGTTTGCTTAAAAAACCTTGCTAGGCTAAACCTCTGTACTAAGCGGGAATGCTGCTTGTCCATCCAAAACCTTGAGCCAAAATCCATGCCATCTATGTCGACCATACCTACCTATATGTGGTGTTTTCCTGCCACTCCAAGTAAATTTGTCATGTGCTGCATTTAAAGTATTCAAAATTGTTACTACTTCTGTTTTGTGCCTCTGTTTCCAGCTCATGAGGAAGTGGTAGGTGGTATTTGTTACACTTGTTAAACAGACTTTACCCTTGACTTGCATGCTTCATCTGCTTGTCTATAATTTTGCAAAACGAGTTGGCAATGGGGTGCCCAGCACCATAAAAGATAGTTTACAACATTCACCAAAAATTCTCCTCACATTTTGTTCCTGAGCATTCAGTCAAACATCTGCATGTGTAAACGAAGGAGATAAGAGGAATGATCTGCTTGCTGCAAAAATAACGTTCCGCAATGGGAGCCACTCTTAAAAAGTCTGTTTAGCTTGTGTAAGATTGTATTGCCTGCTAGCATTCGTTGACCATAACATGCACCTCTTAAAATAATTTTTATATCTCTATATGTTTTCAAAAACTAAAAAGTTCTAGCACATGATGTAATCCCTACTTCCTGATACGTCTAAACGTATCTATAATTTTTGATTGTTCCATGCTTGTTTTATATAAATGTCACATGTTTTATTTACACTTATATAGCACTTTTATTCAATTATTGGACTAACCTATTAATAGTTGCAAAAGTGCACAATATTCTTGTTTTACACTTTGATGTGTAGGAATTACATCGAAATTGACAAGAACGCAAAAGGAGCCTTGTTGGAGTTGATTTTGATATGGCCCCGAAGAGGCCTGAAGACGACGTCAAATGGAAAAAGTCTAGTCGCAAAAGCTTCGGGAAATTTTCCGCTGATCGTCGTGTACTCGGACATCGTCCAAAATGGAGCCCGTAGGCCCCAGACGACCCCTGGGCGTGGCTAGAAGTGGGGCCACGCCGGGGTGGTGTCTGGGCGCCCCTTCCACCTCCTCGCGTCACCTCTTCGCCCATAAATACCTCCCTGACCTAAAACTCCCGCACACCGAAGGATTTTCCCCAAAACACACCAGAGCTCCGCCGCCATCAAACCCTAGTTTGGGAGGTCAGAAGTTCCTGTTCTGGCACCCTGCCGGGATGGGGAGAGACCCCCGAAGCCATCTCCTTCGACTTCGCCGCCTCCATGATGCTCCATGAGTAGTTCCCCCATGGACTACGGGTTCTTAGCAATAGCTAGTTGGTACTCTTTCTCCCATGTTGTTTGATACGTCTCAAACGTATCTATAATTTTTGATGTTCCATGCTTGTTATACCAAATGCTACATGTTTTATTTACATTATATATCATTTTTATGCATTTTCTTGAACTAACCTATTAACAAGATGCCACAGTGTCAGTTCCTCTTTTTCTGCTGTCTTTTTGTTTCAGAAAAGCTAGTCGAGAAATATTCTCGGAATTGGACAAAACTTTACGGGGACAAGTTTTTCATCGATATGAAGACGGAGTCCAAAGGGCAGCCGAGAAGGCGACCCAGGGGGCCAGGCACCACCTCGACACGGCAGAAGGTGAGGCCACGCTGAGGGGTCGTCTGGCCACCTCGGGTGGCCCCCAGCGCCGCCTCTTCGCCTATATATTCCCCTCGTCCAGAAAAACCTAAACACCCGATCAGAAATCCACGAAAAGTTCTGTCACCGCCGTCATTTTCAACCCTAATTCAGGAGGGTTCTGCAGCTCTTCGCGGCACTCTGCCGGAGGGGGAGATCGTCACCGGAGGGCTCTACACCACCATGCCCGCTTCCGGACTGATGCGTGAGTAGTTCTCCATTGGACAACGTGTGCATAGCAGCAGCTAGTTGGTAGTCTCGCACAAATCATGCATGATCTAGACAATCCTATTCATCGCACAAATCCACAACGAGCGGGTCGACGGGTACGGCGAGCTCCTCTAGCTTGACCTCTATGGGGTCTTCATCTTGTTCCTCATCCTCGGGAACACCCGTAAGTGAGTCAACAGGGGTAGTTGAAAGGACAAGGATGTCGACTAGAGGGGGGTGAATAGGCG
Organism: Poa pratensis; assembly: GCA_947311845.1. Taxonomy (NCBI): domain Eukaryota; kingdom Viridiplantae; phylum Streptophyta; class Magnoliopsida; order Poales; family Poaceae; genus Poa; species Poa pratensis. The sequence continues at coordinate 27,523,218 of CAMZMU010000116.1, read as the reverse complement.
AATTAAAACTTTTCCGGTTTAGGCTTGATAAATGCGGAATAAAACTAGGTGTTTTAATTTAACAAGCATACAACCTAAATATACTAGGTTCACCTATGTGCACCAACAACTTATGCTAAACAAAACAAGTAACAAGGTTAGCAAGATATAATACTTCAAGCACGAAGGGTATCACAATGTAAATTACATAAGTAAAGAGCTCGGGTATAGAAATAACCGAGGCACGCGGAGACGATGATGTATTCCCGAGTTCCTCCTTTTTAGGGGAGTACGTCTCGTTGGAGGGGTGTGAGTTTCAAACTCAAGATGCCACAAAAGGCCTCACCCTATTCTTCGATGAACCTCGCCCAAAAGCTCGGTTCACCTTCCACTATTGATTTCCTTTTGGGCGGAAATCGAGTCCCTTACAACAATCTTGAGGCACAACCCACAAGAGGATTGGGAGCTCCCAAGTGACCACAAAAGGCCTTGACCACAAAAGGTCACACGAACACCGTCTAGGGTCCAATGACCCAAGAGTAACAAGCTCACGAACTTTCACTTCCACGAATCCTCATGGAGAGAGCAAACCGATGCACAAAAGCAAAGGCAAGAATACAAGAAGTGCTTAAGTCCTTCACTCCCAAATCCCACCAAAAGCAGCTAATGCTTGTGGGGAGAAGAGAGGAAGAACAAAGAAGAACTCAACAAATGGAACTCCAAGATCTAGATCGAAAGGGTTCCCCTCACTTAGAGGAGAGATGAATTGGTGGAAATGTAGATCTAGATCTCCTCTCTCTTTTCCCTCAAAGATATGCAAAAATCATGGGAGGAATTGAGAGAGAGGCAAGCTTTCCAAGGTCAACAATGGTGGGGGAGAGAGAAAAACGTGCTGCAAAAAACTTGGTCTCTTTGGGGAAGAAGGGGCCTTTTATAGGTCTCCCAAAAATAGAGTCGTTGCAGAAAAATAACCCCGGAGACTCCAGCCTGGGGATACCGGAGACTCCGGCCTGGGCGGAGACTCCGGCCTAGCCGAAGACTCCGGGCCACTTCCGGACCCCTATACCGCAGGTGCCGACGCCTGGGGATGATTTCTTCCAAAGCAAGAGGCCGGATATTCCGGTGCCCTTAGTCCGGAGACTCTGGCCTTGGGGGAGATCAGAGACTCTGGTCTTGGCAGGCCGGAGACTCCGGCCTAGAAAAACCTGCAACAACTCAGCAAAACTGCAAACCCCAAAACTTTCTCATACGAACTCCAAATCAGGTGAAACCAATTTTGTTGGAAATATTAAGAACCATAAATAGAGTTAAGTTGCCACACATGGGAGGTGTGGAACTTTCCTCAAGGATAAACCGATAATATTTTCAACCCGAAAATGCAACAAGTTTTCTATACGAAATCCGTTTTCGGAGAACTTGGGCTTGTCATGAAGATCAGAACAAGCACCAAAACCCAACAAGGAGAAAAACCAAGTAAGAACCAAGAAAGATGATATGCCAAGTATGCAAAGGTTTGAGCTCTTCACAAATATGCGATCAAGTTACTCACTTGCCTCTTGATAGTACGACATCTATCCTATAACCCAGTCTCCCACTAACACCATGAGACCGGTAAAATAGAAACCTTATCAAGACCATACCTTTCCCTTGCGTATTCCACTTGAGCTAGATGATGACGATCTTGATCTCTTCAAGTGGACCACCTTTCTAGATTGCGCTTTACTTGGTCAACACTCACATATCGCTCCCCCATACACCAAGATGGGAGTGCCTCTCTTAGGAACATCTTCACTTGACCATTATCTCCAAATGGGTTGCAAGCTTCAAGCATATGATATCTTCTAGAAGCCCATCTTGAACTTGCACATCTCAACCTTGATGACGATCACCACTTGACGTCATCCTCCATGAGCTATAAGAAATCTTTCCTTTTGATGCAAGCCCATGAAGAGATACTTAACCCCAACAAAGGAATGCTACACACACATAATGGGTTAGTTCACAAAGCTATATGGACAATTTTTTACCATACCATTGGATCACATGATCCCACATGGTATATCATTTAGCTTTGTGTGTTGATCAACTTGAATCCACTCTTTGCACTTAGTCTTGATCAACCTTCTATCTTTTCATCTTCTTGATCATATCAAATATGTCCATTATAATCAAAGATCTTGATGGCATACAACCTTGAATCCAACACATGGAGTACAAGCGATGTCAATGGACAAACCTACAAGAATAACTCAACACAAACATTAGTCCATAAGGATTGTCATTAATTACCAAAACCATACATGGGGACACCATGCACTTTCAGCAGTCGTGAGTGCGGAGGCATAGTACGCCTCAGGTCGGTGACAGGGAGTGGCAGAGAGGCCTTTGCTCTTCACTGTCAGAGGTGAAGATCTCAAGCTAGGACGTTAAATTTTCCATTTTTGTCAATGCTTGGTATAGCCGGTTGATGTGTATATGTGAATTGTACTAGCTCTTTTTATCACTTTGGACCCTTGTTTGCGTTCGCTAGTGCATGAGACATGACATGCTATCAGAGTCCAGAGTCTCGAGTTTGAGTCCTGACTTTCGCAATTTATTCAAAAATTGTTGTTGCTCCCTCTTTGTCCACATATAGTTCTCTTGAGCCATACCTCTGAGACTCGTGTGTTGTCGCTCTCTTCCGGTTTGCACGTATTGACTTTCCGTTTCACATGTGAGACGGGGTGTTGCAATGTATATGTGAATTGTCTATCCCTTTTCATCAGTCCGGACTTTTGATTGTGTTGGCTAGTGCATGAAACAAGACATAGTCTTCTTCATGTTTGTGTTTTAGGCATTGTTTTTCCGTCGTGTCTGCTTTATCCTTAAGCTGGTATCCCAGCGTGTTCGATTTGTTGGGACTTTATTAATTTAAAGGCGGGCTCTTTGAGCCTTTTGTCTAGAAATAGTCTGCTAACTGATAATAGTAACACCAAAAATGACCTGATGCTTCCAACTGATGAAACCCTCTTTGGCAAGGTTTATATGAACCATTTAATCCGTGCATATTTTCTGCTTGCATATGACATGGATTTGAGACAGTCTTGATTTTTATTTAGAGGTCGTTTGGTAGCCATCATTTCGAGCGGGAATCATAAAATTTATTTGTGATTTCATACTCAACCTGTTTGGATGGCATGGAATTGGACATGTCATTTCATTTGGAATTCTAGTAAATGGCTATCGTGTGTTATGCCAATTCCAATCCCTAACCCCGTCATTTCACTTTCCAAATGACATTTCATTTCTGTCAAATGAAATAAAATGATTGGTTCCAAACGAGCTCTTATAGGTGTCGACTAACATACATGTTATTTATTTACTACACTCTTCTAGTTTGAGCTGGTAGCTTTCTATTGAAGTTGATTGTAAGGGTTGTTGCACCTGTTGCTTCAGTTTAGCAATTAATTGTTGTTTGTTTAACACACCATCAACTCTCTGACTCTCTGTATGTGGTGGATTTTGGGAACGTCAGCAGTAGCCAGAGGCTTAATGTTCTCTTCTCTAATTTTCTAAAGATTAGTTGTGCTGATATGAATAAAAAGCAGATGAAATTACTACGGTTATACCTACTTATTTGGACGATTTCTACCGTACCCCACCAGCTCTGATATACTATTTCTCCATTGGTGCAGATCAAGGAAGGCTTTGCCGAAGGGAAGGACCTGGTGGTGTCTGTCATGTCCGCCATGGGAGAAGAGCAGATTATAATGCGCTTAAGGACATTGGCCCCAAGTAACCTGTCGTGTTTGCCATCCATATTGCCATGTATCTTCTTGCGTGTGGTTTGATTCTCGCTCTTGTTTAGAGATTCATTTGGGTGTCGAGGAACAAGGCTTCCTACACAAAGTCACAGGCATTAAAGCTCTGTATTGCAAAACTGTATTATCTGGGTTGCCTTGATTTGTCGTCCTAAATTCGTCTGTTCATGTATCCTAAAACAACTAATGACCCCTTGGGGGTTTATTGACCTCTCTTCCCTGTCGTTGTTTTTAGTTCTCCAATCTCCAGTATGGAGCTAACTTGTGGTCAAGATGAAAATCCGATTGTGGTATTTGCCGCTCTGCCCTACCTATAGTTTTGGTCCGTTTTGACCGTGCATTTCATTATGAATAACAAATTGGACAAGATCCAAGGATTCTGTGCAAACGAATGCCATATTGGACACGATTTTCCTATCTTATCTGTGTACTGTGTTTACCACTGTTAGCATTTCGCAGCTGCAACTTGTGACAGTGTGAAGATGCTGCAAAGAAAGCATGATGTTTTTTTTTCCACGCGATCCCACAAGGGACCGAATTTCATTACCATCAGGATAACGAAATACAGCAAAGAAAGCATGATGTTAACAGGTGAACCAAGGTACACGATCCTTGTTGCCATTTTTTGTCATGGCGAGGACGTGAGGTGTAAGATCGATGGAAGTTTCGGCGCATTGCTTATTTGATTATTACTCTCAGCGAGTTGCTTTCTGTCCTTGTCAGAGTGTTCTCGTCCTGCACTTCTTCCCCTATTGTTAGGCAAGGTAAATGACGGGGTCACGCTCGGTAAACGCGGATTTACATACTATTACAATTTTACATCCAGAGTGTGCTGTGACTTGTGACATGGATGTCTTTGGTCTGAAAACATGCATCCAAAAGACGATGCTGTTGGAGATTGCTACACTGACAGACAGATACCCTTTTGTGTTTACCTACAAGAAAAAAACAAGTTGATGGCACGTGCTGAATGCTATGACCTTTTCATTTTCGCCCGTTTCTCCAACTCTCACATCATCGTGATTTGACAAGAACGATGTGTGTTTGAAAGCGCCTGTGAGCGCAAACCATTTCATTCACCCTTTTCGGCACTGATGCGTTCATCCCAACCAACAGGGCCGCTTCTATCTTATTTATGAAAATGGTTAAAGTTAGGAGTGGCCGAATATGATAGTTTTTCCCTGTATCGTTCCAATTTTAACGGATGTCCCCGAAGGGACAATATGATAGTTTTTCAATGTGTAGTGTTGGTTCAAATTAGCTTTATCCGACTGGTCCGTGACCACAGGTCGCATGATCTTGCCTGGTCGCCGCGCAATGGTACAATGTCATTTTCTTTCCAAGATTTGACCAAGCTATGGTCGATGATTTGTTTATCGAAAAAGTTTGGTGTGCGGCTTTGCTACCATTAGGTGTGGTAAAATATGGTGGCTAGATGGATTAGATGTGTAAAGGTTTTAACTTTGCAAAATAAAAAGGAAAATCCACAACATGCACAATTACTCATCAACACTTAACAGATGACAGTATGCATACCTATCACCCTATCATCCTCCCAATTACATCGAAAATAGACAAGTGCAGCAATTAATCCCTTACTACGTGCACGTCCCTGCTCATCCAACAAGGGCATCTCCAGCCAGCCCCCCCCCCCCAAGAGCCCCCATGACGTTTTTTTAGCGCCGGCGTCAAAAAATTCTCCCAGCCGTGCCCCCAAGACCTCAATTAGCGCCGAATAGCGCCACATTTTGCGCCGGCGCACCCAACACAAACCTAGCAGCCTGGGTTTTGCCTGGGGGAGCCGGCGCTATGTTTTGCATGTGAAAGGGCTCGCAGTTAGCCACCCACCGTCCTCTCTCTTCTCTATTTTCTCTCAGAGGCCCACCACGTGCATGCAACTCCCTCTCTCTCCTCCCTTTTTCTCGCGCCTTCCTCGCCGCCCGCTCTCCGCTCTCTGCTCTCTTGCTGCTGGCCACCGAGCTCGCAGCCCTCCAGCCCAGCTCCGCTCGCCGCCTGCCGGGGCATACGTCGCGTGGCCGGCGCCGCTCGCCGCCTTCCGGGGCGGAGCTCGCGTGGTCGGGGTCACGGGACAGAGCCTCTCGCGGAGCTCGAGCTGGCCTCCCCTCGCGTCGCCCTCCGTCCTCCGACCCTCCTCTACTCCGGCGCCGCCCTCCGCCGCCCCTCAGCTCCGGATCCGGCTCGATCTTGCGCCGCCGTTGACCAGCTGCGAGCCCCCCGAGACGACTTCCGGCGCCGGCGCCCGCGGACTAGATGGGGACATCACCGGCGTAGGAGAGCGACGACCACGAGGCCGAGTTCGCCGACGCGCTCGCCGCCTTCTTGGCGCGGACCGCCGCACGCGGCGAGGGCGGGAACGCGGTCGCGGTTGAAGCACCCGGGGCGTGTGGCCGTGGCGCCGTGGCCGCCGTCCAGACGGAGCAGCGCCGCCACGCAGTGGTAGATCGCCGGGGCGCGTGGCTGTGGCGCCGTGCCCGCCATCGTCGTTGGGCTGGGGCGGAGCTCCTGCAGTCCCGCTCACGGCTGTCTCCCTCCTGCCATCGTCGTGGAGGTCGAGCACTCACGAGCTGCCGCCACGTGTCCGGTGCTAGTTCCTGGGTGGGGGGTACGACTGGGGAATTTTCGCCCCCAAAGCCGAGAAAATTCCTGGGGGCACATTCGGCTGGAAAAAATAGCGCCTGGGAGGACACTACGGCTGGAGATGCCCTAAATGCGGCTGGAGATGCCCTAAATGCAATGGTCACTGTGCTGATAACTACCTGATGCCCATGTGCTCCTCCTTCGACTCGTCTCCTCTAGGAGACTCCTGTTCAGCTTTGCAACTGGCCCCTCCAATGGTGTCTTGCAACCGGCCCGTTACTTCTGCTCCAAACAACTACTTCATCCGATCAGTAAAAAATGTCCTAGAAAATGAACAAGGTATGTACAAGTGACAATATAAGTTATGACGGGATCGGAGAGAGTATTTCAAATCGATTCAGCACAACGTTCAGACTCGATCCGGCATCAAGTGACTCGACTAAGACTACACACTGTTTTAACTCGGCATTTGACCCCGCAAAAAAACTTGGTACTTTATAATAATTTTTCCATATGTTTCAGGAGTTCACAAGGTCGCTCAGTGGGGCCACATGTACCATTACACCTTCAATTAGCAGCGGAGGGGCTAATGACTAGGGAATACCAACCGGGTAGGCCCAAGACACCGGAGATGATTTATAGCGAGCCTTGGGTGGCACACATCCTACTTCATGCCAGCTACTTCGACTGGGACGGCTCTCGCACCCATATCGGGTCTAGTATTTTTTTTTGACACATCCAAACAGCCTCGTATATTCACCATCCGATCCACATACACCGTACATAGATCAAGAACAAGAAAGTACAAAACGAAGGGGAAGAAGCAGAGCACAGATCAAGAACCGCGGCGGCACCGGCGTCGAGGAAGACGACGAACGGAGACCACCTCCTTACCAGAGCCTGGGCTGATTTTCGCCCTTGAAAGACGCCACCGAGATCCTCCGCCGCGCCACGGCGGAACTTGAGCCGCTGAACGAATCGGGCAGACGTCCCCTCGGCCCTTCCACGCCTCTTTGCCGCAGCCGTCACCGTCGACGACGCCGCCGGAAGCCACCACGCTTGATCAGCTCCCCCCGAAACGCCTCTCCAGCACCGCCGCACCACGGCCGCCGGAGAAGGGAGCCCGTACACCACAGATCCGTGGATCTGCGAGCACGGGAAGGCCGGCCACCACTCGACGGAGCTCCACCGGAGCTCCACCGCCGGAGGGCGAGGTCGCCGACACCAAAACGCCCACCAGCCGCACCACCGCCTCCACAGCGCCGCCGGCGGGAACCCGCTCGCCTCTACTCTATTCACATGAAGTGGTCCGGGGATCCCCCACCCACACCGCCGCCGGAGCGGACGGGGGGGAGAGAGATCCCGCGGCCGGCGACGGTGGGAGTGAGGCGACCAGGCGGTTCCAGAAAAATCGCCTCTTCTATCGCGAGAGGAGGAGAGGGGAAACGTGCGGGCCTCTACCCAGACTACTGTATCGGGTCTAGTAGGAATCTGCTGGCTACCCGGCGTATGAAGGCTTGGAGTAGACGACAACTATTTCTTTATTGGCTCCTACTAGGAATCTAGTACTGATACACTTGTAACCCTAGCCCGACTACCTATTACTACCTATGCAACCACGATGCTATCGCCGTGACAACCCCAGGATAGGGGCCACTGCCTCACCACCTCGCCATTTAGCCCAGCCCCGGCCCCTTCCACCATCGGTCAGTTCTTCTTCGGCTCTGGCTTTTCCACCGACCCCACCCTAAGTTTATTCCTCACCCACGCCCTCCTCGGCTCCCTGTCGGGGCAATCCGCGTAAGCTCCGGCTTGGCCGCCTCATCACTCTCTATGGCTGATTTTGACACAACTCTGTTCTTGTAAGGGCATCTACACCCCCCCAGAAGCCCAAATAGCGCCGTTTTACTCCCAGTCGCCCCCCCAGGAGCCCAAACAGCGTCGTTTCGGCCAAAACTAGCGTCTGCGCTCCCAGGCCAAATCCAACCCACTGGGTTCCTTCTGGGGGCGCCGACGCGAAGGAAAAGCGCGCAAAAACTCGGCAGGCCAGCGCTGTCAGCGACGTGGGCAAAATTTGGCGCGAAATCAACGCGGCGTGCTTATCCCCTTGGCTCCCGCGCCGGTCAAAAGCCTGCTGGAGTAATGGCGTGCGCTTCTGCGCCTGTTCAGCGGCCGCCGACGCGTCCAATCACCGCCCACGCGGTGGCGTAATTGCGTGCCACCGTATCGCCTCCCCCTACGTTATATAAACCACCCCACCCCCGTCGTGGCAGAGCACTTCTCTCTCTCGCCTTCTCCTCTCCCCGCAAGCAAGTCCGAGCAATGGCGGAACGATTCCCCGATGACAACGCGGTGGCGAACGGCTTCGGCCGCCGCTTCCTCCACCCCGAAGAAGCCAGGCTGCTCTACCAGGCGGGGTATCCAACACCGCCGGACATGCGCGTTCCTGGCGGATAGCATGGCTCGTGGCGCCTGAGCGCGGGCGGCGTCCCCGTGCCTCCGCCGCCGGAAGGGGCGGAGCGCGTCGTGGCGATCCAGAAGGTGCTCGCCGGCCTCACTGAAGAACAGGCGGAGGACCCGCGCTGGGATCCGACGAACCACACGTTCTGGACCCAGTACTTCGTCCAGCGCCACGCCCAGGAGTTGGAGGACACAGGGCGCAACGGCCCTGTGGAGGGACGGAAGAACGCCGGCGGCATCTCCCGGCACACATGCGCATCGTCGTGGTTGCCTCGGAGGATGGGCGCCACCTCCTCCTCTTCTTCTTCGGCGCGCGCTCCGCCTCCTCGACGCCGGCATTCGCTCGGGTCAAGCCCAAGCCGGAGGACACGCCGCCAAGAAGGGCCAGCGGCGGCATCATCCCGAACTCCGGCCGCCGCATCCCTTTGCCGCCAAGAAGGCCCAGTGGCGGCAGCCTCCGCATCAACGAGCGCCGCGCGCCGTCGCCACCCGCGGCCACCTCCGCCTCGTCAGGCCCAAGATGGAGCCTGGCACAGGCCACACTTCGTCGAAGAAGAAGGCCCCGATGAGGGAGTGGGCGGCGCCGCCCGAGTACGTGAGGGCGGCGATCAAGATGGTGACGCCGGACGACTCGGAGGAGTTCCCCGGCGAGAAGCTCGCCATCGAGGCCTCCCTCAACGACATCCTCCCGGCGAACGAAGATTTCGCCGAAGCCTGGTCGCGCGAGCAGCACGCGAAGGAGGAGGTGGAACGCCAGCGCCTCCTCGACGAGGTGGTGTTGGCTCGTCGTTCGGCCCCCCAGCCAGCTCGCCGTCGCCTTCCATCTCCCCCGCCGTCCCCGCCCTACATCATCCTCGACGAAAGCGACGAGGACGTGCCCGGGCCGAGCAGGTGGCATGGCGGAGACGACGGCGAAGGCCCCTGCCACGCCGCAGACCTGAGCGACTCCGACGGCGACGACGGCGACTACACTCAGTTCTACAGCCAGCTGGGCATGTAGAACGGCGTGTAGATCACCGTCTAAGTTATTTTAAGTTTTTTTTTTCAAGTTTCTACTATGTAATCGGCAAGAACTGCGAATTTCCCCTATATATGTATGAAATTCGCCTAAATTAGCTATGTTTCGCCCAAATTTTTTTTTGAATGTTCGGCTTCTCCTCTTGGGTTCCACGGCTGGGAAAACGGCCCCCCAGGACCCAAAATAGCGCCGTTACCCCTCAGGTCGGCCAAAATAGCGCCGGAAAATGGCCTACGAAGGGCCAACGAATGGGATGCCCTAAACCCACGCGGCCACCCCCGTGTGTTTAGGCTTGTCACACGCGATCAGCCAGAAGAGCTTCCTCGCATGCAAAAATGAACAAAGCTAATTTTTCACACAAGAATTATCGCTGCATCGTACGGTTTAGCAAATCATCAACGTAATTAGGAGTATTGCGCGGCTGTCCGTATGACAACAATGCGACCGTGCTGGCTACCAACCATGCATTCGTTTTCCATTCAATGCTCATAAAATATGAAAACTCGCTACTCCTAGATTGAATTGCTGTCATCAACCATTATTATAGCAACAGGATTGGCTATGCTCGCCATGTGGGAAACTATGAGCAGTGATCGGCAGAAAAGGTGCCCTACTTCCGTTTGGGAGTACATGGTACTTTTGAGAGAGCGTGTAAATTTATTTTGGTTACTAACATAAAATTTTGTTTACAACGAAGGTCAAATATATCACTACATTTGTTCTGAATAATATTGTAAGACCGTTGTTATAGGTACAATACATTTTTCGTGCGACTTTAATACTGGAATGTTTAAATTGTCCGCACTACAACTGACTAACTTCATCTTAAACCCGCTACCCGGCGGCGACAGGCGGCGATCGACGCAGTGTGGCGATAGGGGTCATCAGAGACCCGACAGAGGGAAGGGGTCAGCTAAGGCGGAGGGGCACAACGACGGTGGCTTCATGATCACCAAAGGAAGCCAGAGGGAGGCGAGGGGCAACAAAAAAAACCAATCGTAACTAAGTCATACAAATTTCCTCGTGCGTGGAGCATTTCCAATATCCTATTTTTTTGTATTTCTAAAGAGAAAATTGACATTTTATTCTGTGAATGAAAATAAAAACCTCACTTACACGCAACCATTTGATATCTCAAGCTCTGAAAACCCATTTCCTTGGGGAAAAAAGGAAAAGAAAAGCAAAACAAAATTTCCCTCCATCTCTTCTTCCTTCCGCCCCTCCGCCGCTCCAATAAGAGAAAACCAAAAGGTCAAGCCTACCCCGAACCAAAGTCAACGCCAAGAACCAAGAAGAGGATCAAATCAATCCCTTCCGTTCCTCCCGAGGCTCCCGCGACCATGTCCGCGCGCCCGCCCCCGCCGCCGCGCCCGCGCCTGTCTCTGCCCCCGCGCTCGAACGCGGAGTCGCTCTTCTCCGGCACCGGTGACGCCAGCCCCGGCCCGCTAACGCTCGCCTCCGCGCTCTTTCCCTCCGACGCCGACGCCGACGCCAGCGGCGGCGGTGCCTCCTCTGGCGCGGGCCCACGAGCTTCACCCAGCTGCTCATCGGCTCCCTCTCGCAACCGCCGCCGCACCAGCAGCCGCAGGAGAGAGGTAGAGGCGGCGGGGTCGCGAGGGACGGGCCGGCGCTGTCCGTGGCGCCACCGGCGGGGGCGGCCGTCTTCACCGTGCCCCCTGGGCTTAGCCCCTCCGGCTTATTCGACTCCCCCGGCCTAATCTTCTCGCCGGCCATGGTACGTACTCCAGTTCTTAACACTTTTTTTTGCGGCCAAGGTTGGATTTTTATTAGCTCTTGTTTCCTCTCTTTCCGAGGAACTTAACTTTGATCTTCTTAGTTAAATGACGAGGGTTCACTAGTTTCGTAGATTTTAAGCATGTTGCCCGTCCTTCGCCCTGTAAACCTGTTAATGCAACCTTGATCGTGGCATCAGTTCGTTAAGCTTCTTATCATTTCTTATGTGGTGACATGAGTGCAAACCTGAGAATTGTTATGAATATGCAACTTGAAGAATCATTTACTGATTTTCCATGCTGTTTTAAAGCTTTTGAATTAGGGAATCTGGAACTTCTGGAGGTGGCAATTTTACAGCTGCTTTGCTACTTTTACTGACATTACAACATTAGTTACTTATCGGCCCCATAGGTCCGATAATGCATAAAGTTACTTTACCTTATTAGTTTGTGGCACTTTGTTGCCATGAAGAACCTTAACCCAAGAAATGACAGATAATGGTTTCCGATATTTTAGACGCAACAAGTGGTATTTTATCACATTGCCATAGCAATAGCAGTATCAATAGTTGTACTATCATCATATCCCCGGCATGATGCAATTACAAGTTTGCATGATAGGTTGATATTTGATACTGATGGGACCATACAACTTTTGGTGAAACAGTACTGTTAGTTTCTAGCTTTTCATGGTTCTGACCTGTTGATACTTGATAGGATCCTTCTGGCTCTGTTTGAGCACTTCACATTTCTTTGTGTTTGGTATTCACAATGGCTGGTGCGTGTTGAGTGAAGCTGTAGTTCCACATGGACATTTTGTCCGTGAAAACGTAACTCTTGTTGTGAGACGTTCTCACTAAGCGCGCATTCAGTATCAACTAGCTATACATGCCGAACAGCAATCAACTCTTCTATCGTTTGCTTCAGTACTTCATTCAAGATTCTGGAGCATCTATTTTAGTTTTCGATAAAGAAAATAAACCAAAGTTTCACTCAATTTTACAGGGGGGTTTCGGCATGTCACACCAGCAAGCTCTGGCCCAAGTCACAGCCCAAGCTAGCCATTCTCCACTCAGAATGTTTGATCACAGGGAACAACCATCGTTTTCAGCAGCTGCAACATCATCTGGAGCTCCACAACATATGAGCTCCGCAGCCAATTTGGCAGGAATGTCAGATATGGAGGTGACAATATCGAACAATGACAATGCAGTCTTTCAATCTGCTGAGGCATCTCACAGGTACCAAGTTCCTGCGCCTGTTGATAAGCCTGCCGATGATGGCTATAATTGGCGGAAATATGGTCAGAAGGTGGTGAAGGGCAGTGATTGCCCAAGGAGCTACTACAAATGTACTCATGCCAATTGTCCTGTGAAGAAAAAAGTCGAGCATGCAGAAGACGGTCAAATATCTGAGATTATATATAAAGGGAAACACAATCACGAACGTCCACCAAATAAGCGGCCAAAAGATGGCAGCTCTTCAGCAGCCGAGCAAAATGAACAATCCAACGACACAACATCTGGTTTGTCAGGCGTTAGGAGAGATCACGAAGCTGTGTATGGAATGTCTGAACAACTATCGGGTTTAAGTGAGGGAGATGATAAGGATGATGGCGAATCTAGGCCAAATGAAGTTGATAATAGAGAGAGTGACTGTAAAAGAAGGTGCTGTTAGCTGACAATACAACTCCACTGTCTGATTATATTGTTGCGTTATTAAAATTTATTCTTCCATTGTGTAGGAATATACAAATTTCTTCACAGAAGACACTGGCAGAGTCTAAGATCATTGTGCAAACAACCAGTGAAGTTGACCTTTTGGATGATGGTTATAGATGGCGCAAGTATGGGCAGAAGGTGGTGAAAGGAAATCCACATCCAAGGTACACTTTTCACTGTTCTCTTTAATCACATAATATGTATACTGTAGCTCATAATCATAACCCACTGGACATGCTATACTCCTCCAACTCCCTGTGTTCTGCCATTTCTCACTCAATTTATTTTCTTGAGAGTTCCAAATGGGGGTTGATGTATATATCACCTATAGTATTCATCTGTATGTGATCTGAGTCATGCCTTCAGCAAATTTAAGTTATGTATTCTTCTCGAACCTTGCATGCTTTAAATCCCAAACAAGTCGTATGGCATGCGCCATAACTTCACTTCACTTGAACAAAAATTTGTAACTCATTTTCCATGGCATGATTCCTTAGTCATTTTTCTGTAGTTATTACCTGAAGGCAGATCATCGGAATACACTTGCTGATGAGGTAGACACCTATAAGGAATATAGCCAGGAATTTCGAAATAGCAAACAGATTGTGCAATGCTACATCTATATTTTGTTCCTAACACAGAGATAAACAACTGCTAGTTCACATAACCTAACTATCAATCCGTTTTTTATCATTGTTTTGCTGATGTGGACAATGGGTTAGATTGTTTTGTCCATGTGGCCGTCCTCATCGCCATTTCGGAGTCCATGTGGCACCATCGATTCTTCTATCCTCCCACGTCACTCTTGGGTTGTGGCGACCAGTTTGGTGGTGCAGGGCCCAGGAGCATCTCTGGAATAGAAGGAATTGTGGTGGCAGTCTGCCAAGTGTTACGGGCTTACGGCTGAAGGTTGATGATGCCATTATCTGTGTGTATGCCATGTGGCAAAAGCCGGTGACACCGCTGCCATGTAGGAAATACCATGGTTCACACCAGCAAAACCATGGTCTAAAACCAGGCTAGGGTGGTTAAGTATGGTGGACCGGGAGTTACCCGAACAACTGCAATACCTGGCGAAGAATACGGACTTGATGTAATGGCTTGATCAAAACCTGGGCCAGTATCAGGCTTTACCATATTGGAAATGTTGGCATTATCCTTATTGTGCTCTTAGGTATTCTTCATACTCGGGACTCTCCTGAATAGAAGCACTGCCATTTTCCAACATTCGCATCTCTACTAAGAGAAAAACCTCCGCTACAATTAGATTTCTCTAAATACTAAATCTTAAATTTCCTCATTTGTCAACTTTTACTTACATTACATCCATACTAGGTGTCTTTTTTTACTTAAATTACAAAATGAGAACTCTCTTGGAAACCCTGTGCTTCTCAACATCATTCTGTATTTTTACATAGTCAGAAATTAAAAAAATGATTGGAAACACATCTTTTGGATAATATCTGAATGTGAACTTTTTAAAGCAAGTCCAACGGGGGAGAAGCCCCGTGGAATTTGATTAAGATAGAGCTCACCTGGGTGAGATACCAGAAATTCGTTCCTTACATGATTTGAACCCTGGTCAGCAGGATGCGCTACTGCCGTGGTGCTGCCTACGGACCACTGACTGTAAATACTTCTATACCAAAAAAGAACCATCTTAGGTGTGCAAAAGGTAGAGCAAGATAAAGTGAACAAATAATACAGATGTAGTAGAAGTCGTGAATGGTTGCTGTAGAAGACAAAAGAATAAATTCAAAAGTGAAAGGAATATCCTCGTGTGTTGCACTGGTTCTGTCAAATTGGCCTTTCCTGAAAAGTGTAGTAATATCGCTGCATCCAAATATATAATCATGTCTGAACATAATCAATTCTCTAAAAAGTACTCCTGATTACTTATTTATGCACTTTCTGATGACTTAATCAGTTTAGATGGATGCATATAGTTGTTGCTTTACGTGTTTCATGTCTTACCTACATGATCTCTTTCTCTCTCTACTTGCAGGAGTTACTATAAGTGCACGTTTGCTGGATGCAATGTTAGGAAGCACATTGAGAGGGCCTCGTCAGACCCCAAGGCTGTCATAACAACTTATGAAGGAAAACATAACCATGAACCACCGGTTGGTAGGGGAAACAACCAGAATGGTGGAAATTCAGCGTCTTCCAACAGGTCACAACAGAAAGGGCCGAATAGCAATCAAGCTTCACTTACAAGAACAGACCTTAGCAATAGTAACCAGAGGCCAATTGGGGTTTTACAGTTTAAAAGGGAAGAATAGACTCTGTTTGGACAATTGCCACAGAGTTGTTACGGTGGTCTTTGGTTCGCTTTTACTGTGGCAAAGATTGGATGCGTGCAATACTTGAAGTCATATTGGTCCAGACGTTCTTACGGTCAAACAATACAAGGATAGCATTATTTGCAGTTTTCCCACATACACAGAATGGCTCATACAACACAGATAAACAGAATTGCCAATTGACGCAAATGCAGTATAATACTGGCTAGGTGGAAGCTCTGTATACTTGTTTATGATTTGTAGAGGGGTCAGTTGTATACATGTTACTTTGTAACTTAGAACGATTATTCCCCAGCATGTTTTTGTTTGTATTGTAATAAGATTAAAAGGTTAAGTGAATGTACAGATGTTTATGGTATATCTATGTATGTTTGTTGTAATAATTTGTAGATTATGAAATCAACAAAAGGAAAGGATCATTTAGACAATATAATTTGATTTCTTCCATCCTTCAATTACACAATTTTATTTTGAGGTATCATAGAAAACCCTTTTTTTCTGTTCTTTGTTACACAAATTTCTACCTATTATATCATGTACCTTTAATTCTTAACTAGTATAGTGGTCCGCGCACATGCGCGGGCAACATCTTTATTGTGCTGAATGTTTTATGAACTAAGATGAAAAAAGATAAATTTTTATTGATTTTAAAATCATCCAAAATAACATACCATATATGCATTTTGTTCTTTATAAACTTTTCACGACTTGAAGTACATAAGCGAGAATCATATGTCAACACATCAATTATTCGAGTGTAAAAATTTGCGAAAGCAAACATTTCTATTTGATAATAGATAAACATAGATACATGTTATGTTAAATGTTAGGAACTGATGACCTCCTCTAACCTGGAGATAAACTTCAGATATGATCGTCACTAATAGATTCCTTAGGAAAATATAGTTTAGAAGGTAAAGAACTATATTTTAGTGGATGCATCGTATCCTTCATAAACCCTTTTCAACATGACATGTGGAAATTATATGTTCCCACGTATCTCCATTATTTCTTTTTGAAAAAATTTAGAAAGAAAAATCCTAAGTTGATTAATTAACGACACAGAAGAATGAGCTTTTAATCATTCATCACACAATGAGTGTTGAAGAAAAAAAACAGATATGTTTTGCTCATTACACCGTGTACATCTTAAACCATCATAATAATTGTGAAGCATCAATGCAAGGAGATAAGAGCAGTTTCAAAGGAAATGGCGGAGAAGAAAATTTAAACCTTGACATCGAAAAAGTACACATATACAAACATTAATAACTTATTTACTCTAGTAAAACATGGTCAATATATTTGTTGGAATAAGGAAGAAAAGTTAACATACATGCTTTTTATATTTTGCAGTGACATGAGACTTCATCAAAACAAAAGATAATATGCTTACAAGAACAACCTTTTTATTTCATGCAATGATTCTAGACGTTAGTATCTAGCAAAAAACTAATGACCTATAGATGCTATCATTCCTAAAAAAACATAAAGATATACAATTGCCATTGATACATTTTCGATGCTAGTACCGTACCGCATCAACATAAAAATTGACTGACAATGATCTTAAAATGTAATTTTCCAGCCGCCCTAATCGACACTTTAAAATATTAAGAAATAGAGGTTCTTCTAAAAAAGGATAGTCAATTATCTCGACAGAGATAGGTTGAATAACAAATTATTTAAGACATTGTGTATTAGTAAGAGCATAGTTTGTCCCACATGAAAAATCACGTAACAAAAATTCAGGGTCAACAGAAGCATCTTTAATAAGTTCTGCCTTCTTGACGTTCTGCTTGTCTACATCCCCCATAACGAATAGTAGCATTTTTACGAACCATGCAAAAAACTCGTCAATATATTCCAATCAGTTGGCCAACAGTTTTGTATTATCATATGAAAATAAAATCTTAACCATCGCAAAATTCTTGCATTGGAAAGTATTAACTAACACATGGAAATTTCACATGTCACGAATCTTGAGCTCGGTAATAATTTCTTCACAACGTCACAAATATATGTCCACAACCAATAAATCATTTTGTGAAAATCTGACCACAAAGTAAACTTGCAGAATGTATTAATCATTTTGATAAGCACTTGCAAAAAGTTCCAACCATAAGACTCCTATGTTTTCTTCTTGCTCCAAAAAACACTATAATTAAGAAAGTTTTGTTCCAAATTTCTAATACTAACATCGAAGGCAACTAATAGTTAAACCACGATGTAGCAGCCCTATCCCATACTGCGGGTAGCATGGATCAGGAACAATACAAGGTATGTAGTGTACTTTGATCTCGGAAACACTTATCAGAAGAGTGGTAAGCAACATAAGGATATAGTGCCAACTATATCTATGAGGGAACACTGGAGAAAACACTAAATTTCATGGAGAATATATTACGACGGTCATATTCATGGACTATTTACCGTTGGAATAAATCCTTTTGGTCACATTGGAAATTTGGAATACATCAATCATGTGCAAAGACCATTCGATTGCATAGATCAGCTTATGAAGAATACTGAATAGATTACAGAAGAATTACTCACAAAGTCACAAATCAATCAAGTGCACAGATTTGTATGTTTACTTGAGGGCAAAAGTGTTGAGTTGTCCATATCCTTCTGAACTTATATTTGTCCCAAATGCCCAGGCCCTTCGGGTACGGTGGTCGCAGGAGCAGCATGGCTATGAAAAATATTTTACCTGACAATTACACACAAATCAGTATATTGATTGCTTTTCTACTACGCCGATGACTACTTTCTACTTTCATAGTATTAGCAACATATGCATGCAGGGTAGTTGGAAGATGGGGTCATTGTACGATTTTGGTTTTGTCAAAGCAAGAGAGGGAGAAACGTGATTACCTTTGACATCCATGGTATGTGAACTGTGAATAAGTTAAAGAGATATGAAGTAATTGTAGGTTGAAAATTCCACATGTTGGCTGCTTCTCGACAACCAACCCAACTCAATCCTGGCAACTTGCCCCACGGAGAGCAACCATCATCCAGCCTTCGTTGCCGACCAGCAAAATTTCCGGTGATGGCGCAAGTGCGAAAAAGAATGACGATGAGAATAAAGTCAGAAGAGCAGATATATCAAAAGGAAAGAGACACGCCACATCACTGTACGTACCTAGCTCTGGGTTATCTCTATGAGGCATTTCTTTTATCATACCTAGATTATTGTTGTCTGTAGGAGGAAAGTTTTCGATCTATCTTGCAGGGATATATGTCCGCTCGTGGTCTTTGTTCCATCCATGAGCAAGCTAGATTGAAACATGAGAGGCTGATGTAGATGTAATTAGTACATTAGTGACACGGTTTGTAGCCATAAAAACAATCACAGTATTAGAAAAATCCGAAGATCTAGCATACTGTGTTTTCTGCATAAGTGTATCCTGTATTAAGATTAGTCTTGGACTGATTTAGCCTTTACCCAAACATGTCGCCAAATATTTCAACTGAAGAACCATGTGGCATAGAAATCTATTCTATAAAAGAGATACTGATTCGGCAAACACATATTGCGTTCCCTTTGATATTAGTTTATAATCTAGAGAAAATATTTGCTGCGGTTATTTATTGTTCTCCACCCGAAAACTGTATTTGTTATTCTGCTTCCAAAAAAGAGTTACTGAAGCATGCATTAAATGATAAGCTTCTGAGTGTAATCCTAGGCATATCACACAATATGAAAGATAAATGAGGGAGCATAATCACACCTGTTTCTGCCTACGATTCCCAACAACACCTACGCTGCAAATTGAAAAGGCATGGAAACATGCAACTTCACGCATCCAAAAAGCGGAAGTGCAGCTTGCCAGCAGCCCAGCACGCACACACCTGTGAAGCCGAATACAAATCGTAGTGAACACAACATTGTGGAGCTGTATAGGAGCCCTCTTGATACCTAAAATCCTGCCAGGACCCTGTTATCAATGTGTGTTAGCGACCATCACATGGTTCCCGGGACAGGAATATGCAATCTCCTAGACTCCATTGCAAGCATCTATCTGTTCCAGGTCGAGTATCAAAGTACCATTACCGTCGGACTTATCAGATCTCAACATACAGATTAGAGTGGATTAGATTATCTGGTTAAGGCACATGCTAGTTCACGTGCATGCAGATGTGTAGATTAGGGAGGATTACCTTTGAGGTACCGTGCAACTCCACCACTCGACTTGCAGGTTGCAGAAGATGCTCCTTAGTCTTCACCATAATTAAAATTGAGCAGGCAACTCGGTGCACGGTAGAAGGCGGGAGGCCGCAAGTATGACTCGGTAGATCTGGAGATGGGCTAGATGACAGCCTGGCAAGACGGCGTTGCTGTGCGCATGTTGGTATGCCGATGGAGCACATCTGCAAGTAACTCAGCTTCTAGATAGGAAGGCAGCGTCCATCGGAGAAGATGGTGCATAGGCCGCGGCGTGGACCTGTGAGGCAAGATGCCATTGTGGCGGCGCTGGTAGCCAAGTGCGTGAAGACGATCTAGGGATACGCCGGCGTAGGTTTGTTTCTCTTCCGATCAAGCAGTCCGCAATATCGAAGGGGTACGAGAAAACTTAGGGAGGGCATTGGTGGGTAATTTTTTCCTATTTCATTGTGAATGGTTTTTTTTAGATCCATCGGTTGTTATTGTCTAATTAGTTGAATTGATGGCCGGATGTTTCTGATTATTGTGGGATTTTCTAGACTATTTCTCTTTTTTCTGGTGAACCCATCACGTACTTTTAATATATAATAGATTAGTTGAATTGATGGCCGGATGTTTCTGATTATTGTGGGATTTTCTAGACTATTTCTCTTTTTTCTGGTGAACCCATCACGTACTTTTAATATATAATAGATTTCTTTTAGCACAAATCTAGAATTCTTACATGTAGACTGTATCACCGTCCATGCTCATATTTCTGGTGAGACTAATTTATCTTGGGTCCTTGCGACTACTAAAGGGATGTGTAACAGTTTTTTTTTTTTTTGAAAATTGGGATGTGTAACAGTTTGATTTGGTACAGAAAATCATTTGTATTTGGTTTTCCTCAGTAAACAGTTATTTCAGACTGATTGTCCACCTGCAGTTGCTATCTGGAACCAGCAATCTGAATCTGTTCAGAACTTCAGATTAAGTATTGGCACCCCTGCCTCAGAAAGTCACAATTATATGAGGTACACCACTTCTTCCTCAAGTTTGGATTTTTTCTCTATATATACCCTAAAGGCCATGCTACGTGGAATTTATGAAAAGTTTCTGCCTAAGCACATTGCTGGAGAGCATTGCCATTGCAAATTCAGGCACATCACTGTCAATATCAGCCAGAATGTCCTAATCTAATGTTGCTGCATCGACTCAGGATCTCGCGTACTATTTGGTTGGTTGATCTTGAAACTTTTGGAAGAAACATCAGGTCATAACCTCCACGAATGATTTCAGAATGAAATTTGATAAGGACATTTTATCCTACAGTAAGCAAGCAGTGTCTTCGCTTATTTTATTCATCATAGATATTGGCTCTCTCAACCATGCTTGACGTTGAAGTTTGCTTTGGCTAAATGCTTCTCTCCTAATATGATAATATAATTACCTAAGTAGTAGGATTCATGTTTAGCATCATCCTTGAGTTTTGTGCTAGGCTCTCTTTCCCAAATTTCTGTTGGAAATATCTGCTTCTAGCTAGTATATATGTGCACTCTCCTATCACATCTCAACTTGAAAGGCAATTTGGGTAGCCAATCCATCTGGGTAGTTGGAATCTGGGGCAATTTAAGGTCCTAGAAGGCTAGAAGAACTGTTTCTTTCCTCCTAGACTTCATTAGTGCATTAATTAGAGAGACCCTGTGTGCACCTTTATCTCGCATTTGATCATTCCAAAAGTTTAAGTACTTTATTATGTCCTAACTGTTAGTGTCACCATTGTTATGTAGCCTAGTCCCCAGGCCCAACTCTTAGGCTTCACAAAATGGTCGTACAAAAAGTCCAAGACTCCACCGGAAGAATGTTCTTGTAGTATTGTGGCACTGGGAATCTGCAAATGGCAAATGGCACTGTAGCAGTAACCATATTTCTCAGATCTGAGAGAATGGATTGGATTGGAGCCTAGAAAAGTTACCAAAAAGCTGGTAGAAATCATTGATTTTTTTTACAACTCACTCACCACCAGGCCAGCCAAGTTGATGTGGATGTCTAGTAGACTACTAGTAGTAGTATGCATGCCTGTTGCTTTGCTTTGGAATCAAGGAAAGAAGCGCTTGAAATGGTGGGCTCATGATCTGAACAAGTGACCCAAACATTGTTGGGTGCTAGTGTCAGATTGTGGATCTTATCCATAGACAATGCAACTGTAGGCGCTGGCTGGAGTGAGTTAAAATATGGGCTTCTAAAGATGTCAGAATATGGAATAAATTCGGAACATGTATGTACTACTACTTGATAATTCTCGTGAAAAGCTGCCATCATGCAGATTGTTTCGTCTAGATAAAAAGGCATTCTCTCTTGACCAATTAGCTGAGGCAAACTACCTTAATAATAGAAAATGAAATATGCTTAGTTTAACTTAACTCTCAAGCAAGTATGTAATATATGCAAAACTATAATCGTTATAGTAGCCCCATTTCTCCAATTATTTACTGATTGACCCCCTTAGGCACCTGATGGACCTGATGCACTTCCTAATCTATCTATCTATCTATACATATATCAAAACTGAGCGTTTCAGCGCTCCGTGGAGGCGTCCACGTCGCCCCGCACTGTAGAAGTGCACTTCTACAGTGCGTGGCCACCTCCGCGCCGTCCGATCCAGAACCGACGGCCAGCACGCTTTTTGGCAGAAGAGTCTCCCCGTTTTCTAAAAATTGTGAATCGGTCCTCTGGTACAAAACACACACGCGAACCCACGCTTTTTTGCAGAAGAGTCCCTGCGTTTTTCAAAAATTATGAATCGATCCTCTTTTTCCAGAAAAGTCCTCGCGTTTTCCAAAGATTATGAATTGGTCCTCCGGTCTACCGTGCACACACGTCTCCGCGCCGTCCAATTCAGATCCGACGGCCCGCGTGTCGCTTTTGCGGAAAGACCCTCGCATTTACCAAAAATTTCGATTCGCTCTCCTTTTCATGATAATATATACATGAAATATATGCGGTCGCTTTTCCGGAAAGACCCTACATTTACGAAAAATTACGATTCGCTCTCCTTTCCATGATGATATATACATGAAATATATGCGC
This sequence comes from Poa pratensis, assembly GCA_947311845.1. NCBI lineage: Eukaryota > Viridiplantae > Streptophyta > Magnoliopsida > Poales > Poaceae > Poa > Poa pratensis. The sequence goes on along the minus strand of CAMZMU010000116.1, from coordinate 27,500,366 downwards.
GTCGACGAGTAGGTTCCATTCCCGTGATCGATTTCAAGTTTGGTCGGCTCTAACTCCTCAATTTTGGATCCAGATTCGCAAAAACATTCAACGAATTTTGTCGAATTCATCGCACTCAGTCATCCGTTTAAATTTTCCTTTCACGAGTAGATGGATATCACCCTTCCAAATAACTTTCATGTTTTAACCTTTTTATTTTGACAGACATATACATATTTCTCTCTAACCTTCAAATTCGTTGTATTTTAGGTTGTGCAAAAAAGACAAATTCTGACAGATTTCAAAATTTTGAATCCGGGTATTCGGATCCAGAAATTTGTCTTTAAGATCTAGCCCAAATAGCATTTTGTTACCTGCCTGTCATGTATAAAGATTTCATGAACAAACGCTCCGTGGAGGCGTCCACGTCGCCCCGCACTATAGAAGTGTGCGTCCACGTCGCCTAAAATTATGAATCGGTCCTCCGGAACAAAACACACGCGTGAACCCCACGCTTTTTTGCCGAAGAGTCCCCGCGTTTTTCAAAAATTATGAATCGATCCTCTTTTTCTAGAAAAGTCCCCGCGTTTTTCAAAGATTATGAATCGGTCCTCCGGTCTACGGTGCACACACGTCTCCGTGCCGTCCGATTCAGATCCGATGGCATGCGCGTCACTTTTGCGAAAAGACCCTCGCATTTACCAAAAATTTCGATTCGCTCTCCTTTTCATGATAATATATACATGAAATATATGCGGTCGCTTTTCCGGAAAGACCCTCGCATTTACCAAAAATTATGATTCGCTCTCCTTTCCATGATGATATATACATAAAATATATGCGCGTCGACGAGTAGGTTCCATTCCCGTGATCGATTTCGAGTTTGGTCGACTCTAACTCCTCAATTTTGGATCCAGATTCGCAAAAACATTTGACAAATTTTGTCGAATTCTTCGCACTCAGTCATCCGTTTGAATTTTCCTTTCACGAGTAGATGGATATCACCCTTCCAAACAACTTTCATGTTTTAACCTTTTTATTTTGACGGACATATAAATATTTCTCTCTAACCTTCGTATTCGTTGTATTTTAGGCTGTGCAAAAAAGAAAAATTCTGACAGATTTCAAAATTTTGAATCCGGGTATTTGGATCCAGAAATTTGTCTTTTAGATCTAGCCCGAATAACATTTTGTTACCTGTCTGTCATGTACAAAGATTTCGTGAACCGAATTATATTCCTACACTCACGATTAATAACTCATTTTGTAAAACTACGGCACATACCAATACAACGGGCGCGGCGTGCCGCCTCGCAACATTTCCTACTATCTTCACATCATCACTTTTCCTGCAAGCGAAATCAACGCCTTCAATCGTACGATGCCATCCTCTTGCCACAGCTTCTAACTTCATCTTCAAAGCCCGATTTCCCTCCTCGACAGCAGCCATCTTACCACGAGACTTGAGGGAGGCTTGATAAAAACATCGTTTGTCCTACCAATTCCAATCTTTAGTCTCCAAGTTATACTCTAATTCTAACTTCCTAATCAATGCCTCCGCCGATTTCTCTTCAGACATCTCCTTAGTATTAAATTCCTGACCACATGTGGCAGATACTTCGTGCAACTAGACTGGAACAACAGAATCAAACACACGCATGGACGCAACACTATACAAGACACCATATCTGTACCAACTGTCAAACTGTGGTGCTAAAGCAGGGACACCGTTAGCGATCTCAGCCAGATGACTTACGTGTCCAACCATAGTCGTATGAATTAAGCTGCTGCATGCAAGCTAATGTACGGACACATCGACGTGACCAGCTTGCCACCTAAAGGCACGCCTACGCACAGCTCAGCCGCCGCTGAGGAACGACATGTGTAGTCGCTGCCATCTATACAAATACGCAACCACATGGAGAGCTACTACACCCATCGACCATACTATTTCCCTTCTTTCCCTCTGATCTCCAGGATACGCAATAAGTTACCAGTACCATGCCATCCCCATGTACATCGATGGACAAGTCTTCTACATGATGACAGAGATCTTCGATGATAAGACAATCCCTTTGGCTATGATGCCATCGCTGACAGCGCCGCTTCCAACTACATGCCTACCTCCGGTCGTCTACCTTCCATTACCATCAGCCACTACACCAGCCGTCACACTTCCAGCCAACGACGCCGTTGAGGATGTTGCTTGATGAAGAAGATCAGTAGATTAGTAGACGAATACCACCTGCATATGTATCCCAGTGTAGTAATCTTATTGTAATGTAGCACGCATTCTGTACTTCTCCTTTCTCTATTTACTATGTTGTTTCCTACCGAGTTATATATTTGTCCCCTATTGTACATACAGTTGCACTTTCACTATCAAAATATATAGGCGCAAAAAAAATAACGGAATAATCATAGTTTTCCTTGCAAAAAAACTCACTTAATGACCGTAAAATTATATAATGATTTAATACGTCAACATTGCCTGCTACAAAGATCAAGCTCACGTAAATAACTACAAATATTTTTTTAATACATACAATCTTCCTCTACAGCTAAACCTTCTTCCCATCAGCAGAAAGACAGTCTACTTAACCCTAACTAAAGCACAAAATACACTATTATCCACACGGGCACGGCGTGTCGCCGCGCCATCTTGCCTAGTTATACTGATAGCTCACCTGCTCCTTGAAACAGCATAGGCAAAAGGAAAAAAAGGAAAAATATATCAATGACAATGAGCATCACCATCATCATGGGAGGTTTGTGCTCTAGCCTCTCTAGTGGAGTAACTAAGATCCTGGACAACTTCAGGCAAAGAAATCATCTTTCCGTTCGAATTCCTAGAGATCACGAGAATGACTGGCCTTGCAGGTCTGGTAGACCATGAAAGTGATGACATTGTGCTCTAGCCTCTCTAGTGGAGTAACTAAGATCCTGGACAAATTCAGGCAAAGAAATCATCTTTCCCTTCCAGTTCCAGGAGATCACGAGAATGGCTGGTTTTGCAGTTCTGGTAGACCATGAAAGTGACGACAGTGTCAAGAACACAGATCATGGAGTGGATGTAGGCAATCAAGAACCCTTCGCAAACCATCGCCGAGCTTATCCTGCCATCGACCACGTACAGCTTCATGACCCTGAGCTGGAACAGCCCCTCGACGGCGGTTGTGGCGAGGCTCGCTGGCAGCGCCACGGCAACGGCGGTGGCCGCGTCGCCCCGGACGAGCAGCAGCGCCTTGAGCACGGCGTGGCAGCCGCCCCGGCCGTCCTCGGCGGCCGCGACGACGGTGGCGAGGTTGCACACGGCGGCGGTGTTAGCGAGCGCGACGGAGTAGACGATGACGCCGACGGCCGAGAGCGCGAGCACGGCCCTGCCGTCCGAGCCCAGTCGCAGCGCCTCGGCGGCGTTGAATGCCGCGAGCAGTGCGGCGAATACCGCCGCGTTGGCGAGAAGGAGCGCGGCGAAGTTGGCAAGCTGCGTCCGCGCCATCGCCGGGTAGCGCGGGAACGACTTCTGATGAAGCTGCTTCCGAGGCGGCTGCACGGCTCGCACGGCGCAGGCCTTGGCGAGGATCAGGAAGGAGAGGGAGAATGGCAGGGTGGCGAGGAAGGAGAAGACGGACTGCGAGAGCCTGTGGTTGAGGAGGAAGAGGAGCTGCGAGGCCGGCGGGAACCCCGCGGCGACTAGGACGCGTCGGAGGCGGCGGGAGAGCGCCGGGAGGAGGGAGGGGCGCGCGAGCAATGCCGATGCCGCCGGGGAGCGGGAGAGGAGCGCGGCGGCGGAGAAGGGCAGCGCGAGGAGCGCTGCCGCGGATGCCGCCGGGTGGTAGTGCGTGAAGAAGGCGTGGAGCGCCATCCTCATGATCCTTGTGGCGCTCCCCATTGCTCTGTTGATTGAGATCGTGCTCTGTTTCTCCGGGTGCGGTTGTGTGTGACTCGTGGATTGTTTGTTTCTGGACTGGTGCAGTGCGAGTGTTTGAATGTGGAGAGATTTCTTTTTCTTTTCTTTTCTTATTATAGTAGTAGCAGCAAGTTGATCTAGCATCATTCTCTCCTGTTGCCATGTTGGGTAGGATGTGACCACCTGCTATGCTGGTCCAACAACTCCAATGTGTGCTTGCTTGTATTCGGAATTCGATTCACAACACAAGGGTGAGATGCAGCAATCTGTCAGCGTAATTAGGTCCATTTGATCTGCCAGAACCACCAGCGGAATTAGGTAAAAGAACCAATGGACGAGGTGTGAATATAACAACTTTGATGAGCGTTTAAAATCTCAAAAGAGAAACAAGAAAAAATTGTGTGTCCTCATATTGCAATGTACTACCAATAGGTTTGAGCTCTTCATTATGGTTTTTTTTTTTTTGCGATGATCTTCATTATGGTTTTTGTACAGCCATCGTTGGAGTTTGTAACGACCATTGCCGAATCCACGTACTCTTGCTCTGGTATACTTGGCAGAATATTGACAAGGCGTCACAGACATAAAATTAGGACAAGGGGAATGTGAACTGGGCCTTTTTGGGTACGACCTGCCAAAAAGACTACATCCAGGACATCAGACGCTAAATCACAAATTACCCTTTCTACATGCAGGTGAGAGAGCTTTATTGCTTAATGTCTGAACAATAATGTCAGGACTGGACCATAACTATACATCAGTGTGGTGCTCCCCTCTTGTAATTTTTGAAAGGCAGTAACTAGCCCTAACTTGCGAACGTTCTATTTTACAAAGTTGCATAATCTACCTTTTTTTGTTGAAACGGCGTTCTTGCCTATCCATCTTTTTTTTGCGAAAAAACCACCGATCTATTAATCATCCACATCAATATAAAAGACCAAAAAAATAATAAAAATTACAAATAGGTCATTCAACCACTTAGCGACGACTACGAACACTGGAGCGAGCCAAAGGCGCGCCAGTATCCATACCCCTCACTCACCGGAGTCGGGCAAAAGCTTGTCGTAGTAGAGGTCCATCTTTGATGTTGTTACTAGCTGAGTACAATCAGGCTCAATGATGATTGGCTGATAACAACGGAGAAGCTCCAGCTGGAGGCACCGTGATGTGGTGTGGAAGTTATATACGTAATCATACGTTTCACAAAGTCCGCTTTTAGAACTGAACTTTACCCCTCTTCTTATTGGATTTTTATGGTAAACGCTTCAAAATCATACGTTTCATTTTAAATCCCAACACCGTCTAGAAGTAACTCACAACGCCCCAGACCACCATTCACCGTTCATTGTTCATGAGGTAATTTACTGAGTCCATAGTGTCCCGTGCAAATGCTACTGCATGATGATCACTGAAGGAAGCCAGAATTTAAATCCAAGGGCGAATGACGTACTGCATGGGGCTGTGGCTAGCGGTCAAAATAAAACTCGCGAATTTGCCTCCGAACGAGTCAAGTTCAAGTTCAAATTCAAAAACTAACTCCAGACGAGACGAGACTGTGTTTGAGCACGTTACGGCAGGGAACCGAGTCAAGCTAACTCGTCGACGAGATGGCTCTGTTCGTTATCCACCCTGCTGTGTATAGTACTACTTCCTTTGTTGCCTTTTATAGAACGTTTTGGCAAGCTTAAAAGCAAACAGAGGGAGTAGCATGCATCCGTTGTAAAGGCCCAAACAAAAAGTTAAGACGGATTCATGTAACATAAGAGTACGAAAGTCACTCATACGTTCCGAGCTTTGGTGATCTCGTTTCTTAAAGCAAATCGAAAAGTTCTTAAATCTTCGAAATTTTGAAGAAAAAAACATGTAAGTATATATACGTGTCTAGTGTGTGCAACCGAAGTTGCATCAATTTTTTTTTTCATATGTGGCCTACACAAAGAAGATAAATGTTGGATGAAAAAATGAGTGTTTTTTTTGTCTTTTCAAAGCCATAATTTTGTGATTTTTATGTAGCCTACTGTTGAATAATTAGGCAATAATTTCATGATTAATTCCATAATATTAAACATGACAAACGCAGCTACTAACATGTTAAATACAAACATACTAGATGTACTAAGCAACATGAACAGCAGCAACATACACGTCAACATATCCACAACAAAACAGTTCGGAATACGCCGCATGTACCGAACGGTTGTAGAGGAAGTAGCCGATGCAGACAGGTTCACCGCGCCCAAAGCAGCGGTGATGTTGTTGACGATGACGTTGGTGAAGACGGGTTGAAGAAGACGACGCCTGCGGAGACGATCCGCAGCTCCGGCTGGAAGACGACCCGTGGTGGAAGCGGCGAGCAGTCGCGCGGAGCGCTTCCCAAAAACCTAATTCACCCTCTCCCGTACAGGATCACAAAGGCGACTGGTTCCAGAGACCTGCTTTCCCAAACGCCGGTGCACGCCGGCACTCGGGATGGAGTAGACTACGGTGGCGGCGCAAGGCACAAGATTGGCAAAACCTAGATTGGTTCGGTGTGTGACGGCGCACGGTAGTGCAAGGCATTATATAGCGCGGTTCAGGAAACCCTAACGGGTACGACGTGGTCCGGCCACGTTCGAGTCGGTAACAGCAGCCCACGATCTGGGAGCGACCCGAATTGGCTAAGCTGTACACGTACGCTAACGATTCGATTTTCCCGAACAGCAAAAATATAGGCATCGCCTCATTCCCGCAACACGCGGCGTGGCGTGTCGTGACGAGACGGACGGACAGACGGCGGAGGAGGAGTGCGCACGACAGATCCTTCTGTTCTCAACTAGCACACCAAGTGTTACAACACTCCACCTTATAATATGGTGTTTGTCTCCTCCAACTAGCAATGTGGGACAAAACTTTAGCACCACTTTGCACCTCCAAAATTCTGCCATACACATGGGCCAATTTGAGATTTCAGATTTGCTTATTTGGTCTGCCCCATATTGGGCCCAAATTCTAACACCTATAATACAACATAATACCTAACAAAACTCACCGATGTGACATTATCGAATCTCAGTTGCAACTTATGACTAGCACGAATCACGCAACAATCCTAGTTATAAATAGAAAAACTCGGTTACAATCCAACTTATAACTCAATGGTGCACGAATCACGATGCACATCAGACGGTGTAGGACTTGTCTAAGCGCTAAGTTGATTCTCGCGCAGCCGAAAATTAGCAATTCCTATGAAATAAATTGAAACCAGTGACGAGTCTTTCTCAAGGGCAGAGCCCACGAGTACGAAAAGCCAAAAGGTGAGCACCAACTTTATTCATCTCCTACGCGAGTACGCGACCACCGCGGCATCGCCGACATGTGTTCTGCCTCTGCTAATCTACGCCTTAATTTAGTTTGTGCGGCAGAACAATTGGGATTATTCTGATCCTTCACGTAATATCTTTCTTTTTAGACAATTGAGTAGAGAGATCACAGAATCTCTTCAGGACTTTGGGTGCAGCTGCTAGTCATTTCAGACAAGTAAAAAATTGCCAGAATACCCTTCCAACAACAGATTAATTAGGTGCATTTTCATATGCACAAATGACCAATGATGAATGGTAATTTGACAGATAATTTCTGGAGTAGAAGAAAACGGAAAGGAGGCTTGTTAGTTAGGTGAGTTGTCAATCGAAGTGGCTACGTGCACGACCCTGGGAAAGGTAGAGTGGACATCTACCCTTGACAAAACAGCTGAACCTCGGTACCCTATGTAAGTAGGATTCGACACCACACAGCAGTACCATGGATACTGTTGGGAACCATAAGCTCTGAGCATGTGAAGCAGCTCACCTGTCCAAGCACGGCCTACGATTCTGCACGGGAGTCTCGCATTCGTGCTGCCAGCCATCCAAATGCTTAGAATGGAGTGGGCAAGGAAGGAGCCCCTGCACCAAACGGTATCGTCAAAGGCACCAACCAACTTGAGACTGACAGTTTCATGTCGACCTGAAGCACGGAATTCTTCTCCTGGGCTTGATCTGAATCGGCAGCTCCTATGAACAAATATTCGGTATCTTTATCCTTCCGAATGCACAGCAGCTTCAGAGGTAATCATAGATCAGCGCTGCTAGTGCTAGCCGACAGTTCAGTAGCGCAATCATTAGTGATGACCCAGAGCGAATGGATCATACCTTTACTTACTGTAGGCCCTGGTTATCATCGATAATTGTTTGGATTCCAGCTGCAATTGGAAAACTGCAAACATCATGTAGAGAGTGGGAGAATGTGATGATCCACCATTCAGGTCTAATATACTAGCTCCCCCCAAAACGTCTTGTATTTAGGAATAGAGGGAGCATATAGTACGTTAATGGGATGTAAATTTCTCGATGTAATTCGCGCATGCTGGGAGCGCAGGGAGGCCCTCTGCCGATTTGTTGTCTTTGACTTGTGGGCCGCTCAGACGTTGTGCACTTTTATCCCTCCGGATAACCCAAAAACCCACATTCAACCTTACCCCACCCCGTGCGTTAATTTAGAAAAGAGTGAAACGCACCAGAAGTTACGAAGTTTCACGAAAAGGAATGATTAGTCACCAAGTTGGAAAAGCTCAAAAATGGGTCACGAAGTTGTGGTTTAGTCAATTTTTGGTCATTCCGTCACGACGGACGTTAAGTCGCTGACGTGGTGGACTGAAATTTTACAAATACCCCCTTCAAATATTATTTCTTCCAATGGCTAGGTCCTTTTCGATTGTTTGCCTTTTTGCAAATAACCCTGCACCACCGACGCCGGCCCAGCTCCATCCTTTAGGTCGCGGCGGCCACCTCCATGCCTACTGCGCTGGCCACCTCCATGACGTACGACCCAGTCCTCACGGCGCCCCGCCCCCCATCTCTTTCTGGGTCTGGACGCCAGAGATAGAAAGGAGAAGGAGATCGAAGAAGAGAAAGAGTAGAGTTGATACACCGTCGAATCCAATCCAATCGTAATCGGAGTCGAGCCGGATGGCCGGTCGGGGACCCCCATATCGGAATCGCATTCCTCATCCGCTTCCGATTGCGTGATCTGCGCTCCCGCTCTTGGCCTGCTCCTGCTCTTCGCCCTGGCGCGCTTGGACTCGCGGTCGGATTCTGGCTCATAGGTGCCGGGGCGGAACATCATCTTGCCGCCGCGGTCCCGCTCCCAGAACCCCCAGGCCTCGCGGCGGTAGTGGTGCTCGTGGTCGCGCTTGCAGCTCGGCCTGTTGGAGTCGTGGGGCCTCCCCCCGCGCCGCTCTTTCCCGCCTGCTGCTTCTCCTGTGCCACTGGCGGCGCGGTGGCGAGGGGCGAGAGCTGCGGCGGCTGATGTGGCGAGAGATGCGCGACGCCGATAAGAACATGGCCACTCAACTCCGGTGCCAAACGAGGCAAGGGTCTCGGTAGGTTGGATTTGGCGCAATTTTTTAGCTCCGCCCGGCCGCCATGGGGAGCGAGTGAATTCCAATTATCTACAAACTGTAGCTCTTGCTTCAGGTTCAGACAAATCCAAGGTACTGTCCTAGAAAGCTGCTATGATCAAGAATTTTAGGAAGTGGTTTAATTTTAGAAGTGCGGCCGTAGTGCACCTCTCCCCTGCACTGGCCCGGGCACATGGCCGACAGGCCCGTGTGCATTCATGCCGTGCTCGCTAGGCCGCGCCGCCGCCTGCTTGTACGCGAGCACGCGTGGCTTGAAGCATGTCTGCGTGCAGCACGCAATTGGGGCGGTCTCTGTCGTCCGCGTGTTGTGCCTAGGAGAAGATGCGCCTCGGGAGCTCGCCGCCTCATCTTCTCGTCTCACACGAGGCCCGCAGGCGGCGGCGGCCTCTCCGGCGAGGCTCGGCTCGACCGGTCCCTGCTCGTCCTGGCGGGGAGGCGAGCGTGGCGGAGCTGCTGCACACGCCGTACCGGTTCATTTTGAGTATTTGCAAGAAGGAAAAAATAAATCGGAAAAGGACCTAATAATTGGAAGAAACAAAAAATTTAAGGGGATATTTATAAAAAACAGTCAGCCACGTCAGCGACTTAACGTCCGTCGTGACGGAGTGACTAAAGATTGGCTAATCCACAACTTCGTGACCCATTTTTGAGCTTTTCCAACTTGGTGACCAATCCTTCATTTTCGCGCAACTTCATGGCCTCTAGTGCGTTTCACTCTTTAAAAAAGCTCCCACACCGTGTTGTCTCATGCTTCGCCTGGCTGTGCCCTTCAAGGATGGTGAGGGAAGGAGGGACGGGAGGAGAGAGGTGTCGTCGGTGTCGGCTAGGGATTTTCCCAGGCCGCTCGTGTGGCACGGGCGAGCGAGAGGTGTGATTAATAACTCGCAGCTCAACCCTACGCTTGAGATAGACAAGGACTACCAAACATGTCCATTTGTAAATTGGGCAGTTTACGTATTATTTATTTGGTGGTTCTTGCTGATGGTCATAAACTTTGTAATGAACCATTCATGCACTTGGTTGGTAAAATTAATAAAGGGACCCGTGGAAAGGGAATAACTTTTCTATGGGAAGGAGCATGATTGTGTCAAATGCCCGCCTTGATAACTTATCCATGTACCACATCGGCTTTTCTTTTCTTGGGAGGGAGTATATCATAAAATGGAGGGGGCGGAGTGGGGGGTGAGGCAAATGTTCCGTTGGGCACGGTGCTCCAATAAAATCATGAAGAGGCAATATCAAACCATTACATGTGAAATTTAATTAACAATTGGTGGTACAAGAAATAATATCAAACCATTTATAAACATGTGAAATTCACAATCATGTTGGTACATGCACCGTAGTACTTCACCAAGCAAAGACATTGCATTGATACAAAATTAGTATACACCCACCAACCTCACACTGTAGTAGTGGAGATACATATATACCGTGTCATCTTCATCCAAGTAGTTGTAAGTTCGACGATCTACCACAATCAAATAGGTTGCAAATGAGAAAGACATCAAGGTAGTGACCATAGAGAGACGAGGTGAGAAGGAGGGGGAGGATGCGAATTAAGAAGGAATTAGGGATTAGGAGACAACGGAAAGGAGAGCGCCGGTGCTCAGTGGAGAACACAATGATCAACCACGAGTGTGAGTAGCATGCCATTAAGAAAATGCACTTGTAGGGCTGGTGAACGCAAGGACGAGTCAATGTAGTTGCGAGTATTGTGACAGTTAACATAATAAATTAGACACATACATCGAAAGTGTCATTTCTTTTGGTAAACTCGGATGTTTAATATATAATTGGAGCGACAACCTTGTGTACAAATGGCGATGAAAAAGCTAGCTAATACTTGTGTGGGAAACGCAAGTTCGTGGGTCAACTAGGAAACATTTATTTTATTACACTTGTTGGGACATATATGTACATTGTGACAAAAGTATCAATTGTAGCTATACAAATGGAAAAGATTCGAAAGAAGAAAGATGAACTTTTCTTGGTTACGTCTTTGCCTCCACGACAAAAGCTAGGTTTAGAGTGTCGTTCCAAGGTAGGTGGTCCCCGCAGGCATGCCAAGTGTGGGCCAGAGTAGTCGTCCCCCCCAAGGTAGGTGGTGATTTTACTGACAGAAGAGCAGCATCAAGATCGACAATGTCAAGGCAAAGATCAAAGGCAAGAAGGGCTTAGTCCCAGGGGCGTCTCGAACCTCCTAGTAGGTGGAGTCTACAAAAGCCTTGGGGGAGCCCACCAGGAAAGCACGACTCAGGACACTGCAAACTCCCCCTAACCCGGGCACGACGCATCACCACTGACGCATGTCGTTGTCCCGGGAGCCACTCTCGGGTGCCCTCGTGCGGTTCCCAGGGGGGAGGGTCACGTCCGCTTCAACACGCGTCGAAGCATTTATCAGCGCGCCAGCTAGGCCCTTGGGTGGTGCAGCCATGATGGGAAGAGACAGCGCATGCGACCTGCAGGCCATCATGGCGTCCTCACCACTGTAGCATCCCCTCTCATCGGTTGCAGCGACATCTCGTCTCATCCAAAATGCAAGGATGGCACGCGGAATCATGACCCCTCGCGCCTTTTCATAGTACATTTAACAACCGATGGTGCACACCATTCACCTGGAGGATACACGTGTAAGATAGTTGTCATGGCAACCCCTTATGTGATATAAAAGGAGCACCAAATCTACTGGCTCCAAGCACCGAGAGAACCCACAAGATCTAGGTATTAGATAAGAGAAAGGAGAGCTAGAGCCACACGACGCCCGAAAACAAATCTTGCCTCTTCAAATCACCATTCTGAAAGGACAAGGATGTCGCCTAGAGGGGGGGTGAATAGGCGATTAAAACTTTTCTGATTTAGGCTTGATAATTGCGGAATAAAACTATGTGTTTAAATTAACAAGCCAACAACATAAATAAACTAGGCTCACCTATGTGCACCAACAACTTATGCTAAGCAAGACGAGCAACAAGGTGATAGCAAGATAGAATACTTCAAGCACGAAGGCTATCACAATGTAAAGTGCATAAGTAAAGAGCTCGGGTATAGAAATAACCGAGGCACGCGGAGACGAGGATGTATTCCCGAGTTCCTCCTTTTTAGGGGAGTACGTCTCGTTGGAGAGGTGTGAGGCACCACAAAGGTCGATCTCAACGCCACAAAGGCTCACCCTATTCTCCGATGAACCGCACCACAAATGATTGGTTCACCTTCCACTATCAGAATCCTTCAAGGCGAAATCCAGAGCCTTTACAACAACGATCTGGGGCACACACCCACAAATGAATTGGGGGCTCCCGAACAGCTACAAATGACCACAAAAGGTCTCAACCACCACAAAAGCGTTTAGGGTCCAAAGACCCAAGAGTAACAAGCTCACAAACTTTCAACTTCCACGGATCCTCGTGGAGAGCACAAACCAATGCACAAAGCAATGGCAAGAGCACAAGTGCTCAAATCCTTCACTCTCAAATCCCACCAAAAGCAACTAATGCTTATGGGGGGAGAAGAGAGGAAGAACAAAGTAGGAGAAACACCAAGAACTCCAAGATCAAGATCTACTAGGTTCCCCTCACTTAGAGGAGAGATGGATTGGTGGAAATGTAGATCTAGATCTCCTCTCTCTTTTCCCTCAAAGATATGCAAGAATCATGGGAGGAAATGAGGAGAGGCAAGCTTTCCAAGGTCAACAATGGAGGAGAGAGAGGGGGAAAACGTGCTTGGAAGAGCTGGTTGCTTTGGGGAAGAAGGGGACCTTTTTATAGGTCCCTAAAAAAAGAGTCGTTGCAGGAAAATTTACCCCGGAGACTCCGGCCTGCCCGGAGACTCCGGGGCATTTCTGGTCCTCCTCCAGACCCCTATACCGCAAGCGCCGTCCGCAGGGACGAAAAATGAAACGCGCAGACCGGAGACTCCGGTCTGGAAAAATCTGCAGCAACACCGAACACGAAAACGAAGATATCTTGAGCATACGAACTCCGTTTTTGATGTTCTTGGGCTCGTTGGAATCAACACAATGAGCACTGTAAGATCATGTAGAGAAACATCATAGTCCAACAATGTAGCTTAAAACCAAATGTAGAAAGGTAAACCTTCTCTATAAAAGAACAACCGGTAAATTCTCCAACATCAAAACTCAACAAGATATTCATCAAGACTCCGTTTTTAATGATCTTGGGCTTGTTTCGAAGATAATCACAAGCCCTACAAGATAATGCATATACACATCATAGTCCATCATGTGAGGAGGAAACCACAAGGAAAGAGTTTGACCTCTCTAGAAAAGATAAGCCAGTAAAACCTCCAATATCAAAAACGCAACAAGATATGCATATGAAATCCGTTTTTGATGAACTAGAGCTTGGTATGAAGATGAACACAAGCTCTAAATTCTCACATGGATAAAAGCCAAATAAGAACCAAGAAAGATTATATGCCAAGTATGCAAAGGTTTGAGCTCTCTAAAAAGATGCGATCAAGTTACTCACTTGAGAGCCCCTCTTGATACTACGTCGTCTATCCTATAATCCGGTCTCCCACTAACAACATGAGACCGGTAAAATAGAAACTTTATCAAGATCATACCTTTGACTTGCGCATTCTACTTGAGCTAGATGATGACGATCTTGATCTCTTCAAGTGGACCACCTTTCTTGATTGCGCTTTGCTTGGTGAAGACTCACATATCGCTCCCCATACACCACTATGGGAGAGGCTCTCTTAGGCACATCTTCACTTGGCCATTATCTCCAAATGGTTGACAAGCTTCAAGCATACGATTTCTTCGTGACGCTTCTCTTAAACTTGCACTTCATCTTCTTCTCTTAATCTATATGGTGACTTGGAGATAAACATGAATGTTCACTCAATCTTATTTTCCAAGTCATGCTTGCAATAAGCTCAACTCTATATGACCATTCTTCATATAAACCCTTAGATAGAACCTTGGTCATCATATAATCTTCTAGAGTCCAACACATGAACTCTAATCTTTCCCATGGACAAGATCTATAAAGATATCTCAATGCAAACATTAGTCCATAGAGATTGTCATTAATTACCAAAACCACACATGAGGGCACATGCACTTTCAATCCCCCCCATTTTGGTAATTGATCACAATCTCTTGAGAGGGTTTATAATATGGAATTTAACGAACAAGGAGAGGTTGCACTAACATTAAATACGACGAAAGTATGTGATGTTAGTCCAACCAGATATATAGTGCAAACTCCCAAACAATCTATGCATGTGTGTATGAACATGAATTCATTGCATATATTGTCAACTATTACCGGTGGTGGAGTTTCCACTATATACAAAGCCAAGCAACGAATGCAAAGGCATGAAAGGCAAATACTTAAGAACCAATCAAAGTATAAAGCCAAATTCCATAAACCCTCCAAAACTTCTCCCCCATTGGCAACAATTGCCGAAATGGGCAAAAAGATTTGGAAGGCTAACATAGTGAGAGTTCCTCTAAAAGTTTAACTTTTCTCATAAAATGAGTAGAATCAAATGGCATTTCCATTGATCAATAATAGGAGGAAATCAAACTATATTGAGAATCCAAATATTGCAACAAAATAGCAAAGGGAGAGATACCTCAACAAAAGAGGCAAGCAATCAAAGGATCCGAAAGAACAATTGGAAACAAGAAGATATTATGATAAGATCAACCAAATGTTCTAAAAATCAAGAGAGAACTCCCCAAGGTACGTGCACAAGATGATATTATCTTCCTTTATGTTGATACAAACACTTTCATGTTGAGAATTATTGCTACTGTGAACTAACTATTATGTTAGACTATTATATCTCTAAATGTTATATAGTGTTATTCATGAAAGTTTGCACTTGTGTGATCACTTATGTTTACTCTTTATTTACTTGCTTGCAAACTATAGACCATTGACTTGGATCACTTCATTCAGATCATGTGCATTACATTGTTATTTGATCAAAGATTGTGTTGGTAGCATGTCACTTTAAAAATTATCTGTTTTTATCGTTTACCTACTCAAGGACGAGCAGGAACCAAGCTTGGGGATGCTTGATACGTCTCAAACGTATCTATAATTTTTGATGTTCCATGTTGTTATTATATCAATTGCTACATGTTTTGGTTACACTTTATATCAGTTTTATGCATTTTCTGGGACTAACCTATTAACAAGATGCCACAATGCCAGTTCCTGTTTTCTGCTATTTTTGTATTTCAGAAAAGCTGTTAAGGAAATATTCTCGGAATTGGACGGAAATCAACGGAGGTCCCTATTTCACCGACACGTCCACGGAGTCCAAAGGAGAGACGGAGAAGCGCCAGGAGGCGGCCACACCTGGGCTCGGTGCGGCCCCACCTCCTGTCGCGCCCTAGGGTGGTGTGGGCCCCTCGGGTGGCCTCTGACGCCGCCCTTTCGCCTATTTATTCCTCCCGTCGGGAAAACCATAAATACCCGAGTCATATTCCACGAAAAGTTCTAGAGGCGCCGCGGTCGTCAACCCTAGCTCGGACGGTTCTGAAGCTCTTCCCGGCACCCTGCCGGAGAGGGGAATCATCACCGGAGGGCTCTACATCGCCATGCCTGCCTCCGGAGTGATGCGTGAGTAGTTCATCCTTGGACTACGGGTCCATAGCAGTAGCTAGATGGTTGTCTCTCCACTTTATGCTATCATGTTTAGATCTTGTGAGCTGCCTAACATGATCAAGATCATCTTATTGTAATGCTACATGTTGTGTTTCTGGGATCCGATGAATATTGAATACTATGATCAAGTTGATTACTAATCTATGTTACATGTTATTTATGATCTTGCATGCTCTCCGTTACTAGTAGATGCTTTGGCCAAGTAGATGCTTGTAACTCCAAGAGGAGGTATTTATGCTAGATAGTGGGTTCATGCCTCCAGTAATCTGGGCGAGTGACAGCAACGTCTAAGGTTGTGGATGTGCTGTTGCCACTAGGGATAACATAACAATGCTATGTCTACGGTCATATGTATTTGTTTACATTACGCACATTACTTAATGCGATTATCCATTGCTTGCAACTTAATGCCAACGGGGGACACGGATGTTAACCTGGCGGTGGATTATTAGTCATAGATGCGGTTGGATAACGGTCTATGTATCTTGTCGCAATGCCCAATTAAATATCATGGTAGTCATCTTGTCATTTATATGTATTGTCATGCGCTCATTATTTTATCAATTGCCAGCTGTAATTTGTTTACCCAACATGTTATTTATCTTTATGGAGAGACACCACTAGTGAACTGTGGACCCCGGTCCATTCTTTTACACTGATAAAACCACCAACTGCAAACAATTGTTCTCTTTTACTTCCTGTAATTAAATACTATTTTTCACACCATATGTTTAATCCTTTGTTACAGCAAGCCGGGAAGATTGACAACCTTCCTGTTTCGTTGGGGCAAAATAGTTTGATTGTGTTGTGTGCAGGTTCCACGTTGGTGATCGAGCAACGACGCCACCAACAACCTTCTGAAGTGCTCCTACTCCTCCTAGATCTGACAACCTTGGTTTCTTACAGAGGGAAACTTGCTGCTGCACTGCTTCATACCTTCCTCTTGAGGTCTCCCAACGAACGTGTGTTTCACGTCATCAAGCTATTTTCTGGCGTCGTTGCTAGGGAGATAGAAGACTTCAGCAAGGGGAGTCTCACGCTTCCAATCTCTTTACTTTGTTTTTTGTCTTGCTTAGTTTACTTTTATTTTATCTTGTTTGTTTTTAATTATCAAAAAACAAAAAATTTAGTTACTTGCATCTAGTTTATTTTCGAATTGTTATTTTCTGTCTGTTTTAATTTGCTAAAATGAGTACTCCTGAGAACACTAAGTTGTGCGATTTCACTAGCACAAACAACAATGATTTCATATGCACACCTATTGCTCCACCTGCTTCTAAAGCAGAATTTTATGAAATTAAACCTGGACTATTAAATCTTGTTATGAAAGAGCAATTTTCTGGTGTTAGTACTGATGATGCTGCTGCTCACCTTAATAACTTTGTTGAACTTTGTGAAATGCAAAAGCATAAGGAAGTAGACGGTGATATTATTAAATTGAAACTTTTCCTTTCTCCTTGAGAGGACGTGCTAAAGAATGGTTGCTATCTTTGCCTAGAAATAGTATTGATTCATGGACTAAATGCAAAGATGCTTTCATTGGAAAATACTATCCTCCTGCTAAGATTATATCTTTGAGAAGTAGCATAATGAATTTTAAGCAATTTGATAATGAACATGTTGATCAAGCATGGGAGAGAATGAAATCATTGGTTAAGAATTGTCCCACTCATGGACTGACTACTTGGATGATCATCCAAACCTTCTATGCAGGATTAAATTTTTCTTCAAGGAATTTGTTGGATTCGGCCTCTGGAGGTACCTTCATGTCCATCATTTGGGTGCTGCAACAAAGCTTCTAGATGATATGATGATAAATTATTCTGAGTGGCACACCGAGAGAGCTCCAACAGGTAAAAAGGTAAATTCTGTTGAAGAAACCTCTTCCTTGAGTGCTAAAATTGATACTATTATGTTATGCTTGCAAATGGTCAAGTGCATGTTGATCCAAATAATGTTCCTTTAGCCTCTTTGGTTGCTCAAGAAGAGCATGTTGATGTGAACTTCATTAAAAACAATAACTTCAACAACAATGCTTATAGGAATAATTTTGGTAATAGTAATTATAAGCCCTATCCTTCTAATGGTGGCAATGGTTATGGTAATTCCTATGGTAGTTCCTACAACAATAATAAAAGTGTACCCTCTGATCTTGAAGTTATGCTTAAGGATTTTATTAGTACACAAACTGCTTTCAATAAAACTGTTGAGGAAAAACTAGGGAAAATTGATGTTCTTGCCTCTAAGGTTGATAGTCTTGCTTTGATGTTGAATTTTTGAAAATAAAGAACATGCCTCATGATGTTAAAGAGAGCAAAACTCTCAACTATACAAATTAAAATTGATAATAATGTGAAGATGCTAGCCGAATTGCTAGAAAGAATATTATTGCTAGAGTTTGTACTATTTCTACTACTGAAAATGCTTTAACCTCAAGTGTTGGTAAACCTCCTACTATTAATGGTAATATATTGGTGTTGGCAATGTTTCTACTTCTATTGCAAAACGTTTTAAATTGCCTGATAACTCAGAAACTGTTCTTGATAAAAATGCTGAAATTTTTAGTAATGAGGAAGATAATAGCTCCATTACCTTTGATGATAATGATTTTGATTTTGATGGTTGTAATCTTTCTGAAGTAATTATGTTCTTGCAAAAGCTAGCTAGGAGTCCTAAAGCAAGTGAAATAAACATGGCTTTTACTAAACATATTACTAATGCTCTCATACAAGTTAGGGAAGAAAAATTGAAACGTGAAGTATCCATCCCTAGGAAGTTAGAAGATGGTTGGGAGCCTATCATTAAAATGAAGTTGAATAACTTTGATTGCAATGCTTTGTGTGACCTTGGTGCTAGTGTTTCTGTTATGCCTAAAAGACTTTATGATATGCTTGATTTAGCACCTTTGGAAAATTGTTATTTGGATGTTCACCTCGCTGATGCTACGATAAAGAAACCTTTGGGTAGAATTGATGATGTTCTTATCATGGTTAATAACAACTTTGTCCCTGTTGATTTTGTTGTTTTGGATATTGAATGCAATCCATCTTGTCCTATTGTGCTTGGAAGACCTTTTCTTAGAACTATTGGTGCTATTATTGATATGAGAGAGAGGAATATTAAATATCAATTCCCGCTCAAGAAAGGTATGGAACACTTCCCTAGGAAGAATATAAAACCACCTTTTGATTCTATTGTTCGAACAAATTATAATGTTGATGCTTCTACACTTGGTAATACTTGATGCATGCTTTGTGCCTAGCTAAAAGGCGTTAAAAAAAGCGCTTATGGGAGGCAACCCATTATTTTTATTTATGCAATTTTTCTTTTTATTGAGTCAAGGTGTTTGTTTACTTCTGTAGCAACTCCTTTGTATCTTTATTTTTTCGCATTGTTGTGCCAAGAAGAGTCTCTAATGATAAGATGATGCTAGATTTTGATTGCTGCGCAGAAACAGATTTTTGCTGTTCATTGTACGAAAATTATAAAATTCATAGAAATGTGATTTTAATCTGCAAATTTGTGTGCGTAATCCCGATGTATGTATGCATCTTTCGTTAGTTCAAAGTTTTTCGATCTGAGCAACGTAAGTTTCTCGAAAAAAATTCGTCTTTGCGGACTGTTCTGTTTTAGACAGATTATGTCTTTTATTTTACATTCTCTCTTTTACTAGTGTTGGGTGGAATTCTTTTTTGGGTGGAAGAGCTTCACATAACATCAGTGGCAGTAGTTAATGTTTAAAGTAACGGTCATATTACGTCCTTACAGAACATGTGAGTTTTTGATTGATGCACTAACCCTCTAATGAGATTTACTTTGAATTTGGTGTGGCGGAAGTTTTCAAGGGTCAAAGAGAAGAGTGATATAATAGGATCAAGAAGAGTAAAGAGCTTAAGCTTGGGGAGGCTCCCATGGATCTCCCAGCATATTTCAAGAAGGCTCAAGCGTCTAAGCTTGGGGATGCCCAAGGCATCCCCTTCTTCATCGTCAAAATTATCAGGTCATCTCTAGTGAAAGTATATTTTAATTCTTTCACATCATATGTGCTGTTCTTGGAGCATCTGTGTGCTTTTATTTTCAGTATGTTATTTTTATTTTCTGATATCAACTTGATTGGATCCTAGCATTCTTTATTGGGAGAGAGACACGCTCCGCTTTTTCATTAGAATACTCCTATTCTTCACTTATACGTATTGAGTATTCATATCTAGCGTTGTTAAGCTTTTAGCTCTTGTTTTCATGTATCTCTTGTCAGGTCATCTCTAGTGAAAATATTGCATGTGGTAAATGGTATAATGGAAAAGACTTACATACTCTTGTAGATCACTAGCTAACTTGGATAATTTGATACTTGTCAATTGTTTTGAGTTAACAAGTTGGTCATGATTAAACTTTTGCATCATGTAAGTTAAGCCCATTAGTGAAGAACTACCGTAAAGCTTGTTGAAATTTGGTTTGCATGAGTGGTATCTCTAAGGTCTAGATATTTTCTAGTAAAAGGTTTGGTTAACAAGGAAGACAGTGTGGAGTCTTATAATTTTTGCAATATGTTGGTCATATAAAACTTGGTGTACCGTTGATAGTCTTGTTTGCTTAAATAATCTTGCTAGTCTAAACTCTGTATTGACAGGGAATGCTTCTCGTGCATCCAAATCCTTGAGCCAAAATCCATGTCATCTGTGTCCACCATAACTACCTATATGTGGTATTTCCTTGCCACTAAGTAAATTTTTCAAGTGCTACCTTTAAACTATTCAAAATTGTTACAACTCCTTTTTGTGTCAATGTTTACCAAGCTCATGAGGACGTGGTGGATGTCTTTATGTCACTTGTCAAACAGACTTTACCTTCAGACTAGCGGCATATACATCCGCTTATCTATTAATTTTGCAAAAAGAGCTGGCAACGGGGTGCCCAGTCCCAATTAATTACAATTTTAACCGCTTAATCTCTTCACATTTTGTCAACTGAATACTCAGTGAAACATCTGCATGTGTAAACCAAAGAGAAAAAGAGGGATGATCTGCCTTGCTGGTAGAAATAACGTCCTTCATGGAGCCGCTCTTAAAAGTCTGTTTGGCCGGGGTCATATTGTACTTTCCACTACTGATTCGTTGACCAATTAACATACACCTCTCAAAACTTAATTTTTACTCTCTATATGATTTCAAAAACTAGAAAGCTCTAGCACATGATTTAATCCCTGCTTCCCTCTGCGAAGGGTCTTTCTTTTACTTTTATGTTGAGTCAGTTTTCCTACTTCTTTCTATCTTCCACAAGCAAACACTAGTGTCAACTTTGGTACAACAATTGTTATATGCTACATATTGGATTTATTATATTGCTTTGTGTTGACAATATCCATGAGATAAATATGTTAAAAGTTGAAGCAAACGCTGAAACTTAAATCTTCCTTTGTGTTGGTTAAATACCTTTTACTAGATCTATTGCTTTTTGAGTTAACTCTTATGTAAACCTGTGGATGCAATGTCTCCAAAGTACTATTCATGAAAAAAATTGCTTGTATGATTCAGTTGTTTACTCATTATTTATTTGGTAGCAAACTATAGACCATTGACTTGGATCACTTCATTCATTTACATGTGCCTTACAATATTATTTGATCAAGATTATGATGGTAGCATGTCACTTCAAAAATTGTTTTATCGTTTACCTACTCGAGGATGAGTAGGAACTAAGCTTGGGGATGCTGATACTGTAGGGGATCGTAGACAGAAAACAAAAAAATTCCTACCGACGATAACCATAAACTAGCCAGGATCTATTGTCTCTATTACAACCCTTTTGGGGCCCTCCATTATAAGTGCAATATCAACTATTGTAGGAGATACAGACACCCGCCAGCCATATACAGTACAAGCCATATGTCAAGTGTGGAACCAGTCTCGCGTAAGAGTACGCGTAAAAGTCGGTCCGGGCCGCTTCATCCCACAATACCACGATATAAACAAGTACACGCGAGAGGGTAACAAATGTAGAATCGATGCCCATATTCAACATGTGTTCTAACCGTACAGATATCTACGCATAGATCGGCTCTGATACCACTGTAGGGGATCGTAGACAGAAAACAAACAAATTCCTACCGACGATAACCATAAACTAGCCAGGATCTATACTATGCAGATATACTAGTACGGAGGAGATCAGAATACATACCCTTATAGGCCGGAAGCGGGATTTCGTTCCCGCACAAACGTTGTCGATGGAGACGACGGCGCTGACCTCAGGGTCGTGTAGCGGAAGAAGATAGCTCCCAGCGCCAAACGATGGCGTCTCGCGGTTCCACACACATACGGTGTGGATGACGGCCTCCGGGCTCCAGATCCAGCAGAGCAGCGGAAGTGGAAGAGTGGATCTAGCAGCACAGCGGTGTGCGTACAGTAGAGAGACTTCTCTCCTCGTACGTAGCTCCAGAAACAGAACCATGCTCAAGGTAGGAGAGAAGAAGGGAGAAATTGGGGTGAATTTCCAAGGCATGGGGGGTCCCTTATTTAAAGGAGGAGGAGGGAGGCCTGTAGGAAATATGCCCAAGAGGCAATCATAGAGATGATGATATTTCAATGTATCCATGATTTATAATGTGCCTTGAATAATGTCTTGTATTGATTGGCGAGTTGAGGACTTGTCTGTGAAATTCATTACTTATGGTTATTCTAAATATGTCCCTAGTCGGAGTTCATGTGAGGACACACTTGAATATTAGACTAGCACATGTATTAGTAGATGACTATGTTTCACAAGTCATAGACATGGAGATGTCAAACTAATAATGTGGACTTATGTTGTGAACATATAGTTGAGCTGACCCACCTTGAGACAATGAAGCAAACGTTCATAGCTCTCTCTCTCTACACGATGTGTTTGCTTTGTCCCTAGACCTGAGATTGTCCGTGTGTACTTGAGATGTGAATTAACTTACTTTGGGGCTATCCAACGCTACACGTGAAAGGGTAGCCATAAAGGTAGCTTACGGTTTGTCATGAAACATGCTGTAAGGCATAGTCAATCAAGATGGGATTTGCCCCTCTCTACTTGAGAGAGATATTTCTCTGGGCCCCTCGAGTGATCGGATCCAGAAATGCATGGCCGTGCTACATAAGGTTAATGGTTAACCTAGTATGGGATTCCGAATCACAGGATCGAGAAAGAGAGGTCAGCTGGAGGCTTGACCTAATATCGTGAGGCAAAGGGAATGACATAAACATTATGATGGTTCGTCCGATACGATCTTTATGTGCGTTTGGGAGTTGGCACGTTTTGCTAGAAGCCGCTACCAACTATTGGCCGAGTAGGTGTACTCGTGTCATGTCTAAACGTGCGTGAACCTATAGGGTCACACACTTAAGGCAGTGAAGGCAGAATTCAGATTAGATCCGAGTTGGGCTGGAATAGACTCCAGAATGGGATTCGGTTGAGGCAGCCCAATATGGGGAGGTCTATATAAGGAGAGGAGGCTGGACGTTTTAGGGTTGCCAATTTCCGCACCACAATCCACCCAGCCACCGTCTCCCCACGCCCCTGCTGCCCGCGCGGACCTAGCAGTCCGGCGAGCGGCGCCTCCATGCCGTACGTGTGGATACCGATAGAGGTGCTACGCTTGGAGCACTTGGACGAACCGCCGAGAGGAGCTGTTCGAGGGAGCGACTGGATCAAGAGGATTGTACGTCTACCCTGCCCGAATCGCTTCACCGACTTCGGCACGGCACAGCGCGTCTAGTGGTAATCCCGTGATCTATAACTGCAGCAGTTCCTTGGTTGTTGCGGTAGAAAATTTTGATTTGCGCTAGCGTAGCCTACCCGCGACCCGACAGTGGTATCAGAGCCGATGCTGCCTCGTTATAGGTTCGGATCATTTGCATATGTGATTTGTAGATGGGGTAAGGCCGATGTGATCGGCAGTCTGTTGTAAATGTCTTGATCTGTGATCTGATTTCCGTGATCGTGTTGCAAGAGGTCGTCGAACGACTTACCCCTACGGTCGGTTTCCGCCATCGGGTAGACTGTGACACGTAAATCCAACAACAACACGCGAAGATCAATTGGATTGGTCGAATCGGAATTTAGATCATATTCATGGTGCATGAGATGCGCGGGGTGATAGATCGGATCTATTGCCGATAACAGGTAATCTGCCAAAACGAACAGTTTCCGGTAATACGGCTGTAACTTTTGCAGACGACCTCGGATCGGATCTATCGACCTCGGATCAATTGAAGAGGGTCAAATTTAGATTTGGCAAATTCGATTGATAAAAGCAAGTTTTAGGGGTTGCAAGTTTCGGCGTTAGAACGTCTAACTCGTTTTTGCAGATTTATGTTTTATGACCAGTATGGCCCATGTGTATGTGATGCATGTGTGTAATATTTTCATGACCTGCATGTCGTGAGTATGTCAACACGGCAGGAGCCAGATGTGTTGTCACTTATTGTATTAACGGCCTGCGTGCCGACTTGTGATGATTCCCACATTCCATGTAATTTACATTACTAGCTGTTAGGCGTAATAGCTTGTAATTGTTCTTGGAGGACTCATCACTCGGAGGGATGGCGCACATAGACCATGAAGATGGAGATCACCATGGTGGACAGGTTCTATGGAGATGGAGATCACCATGAGAAACAGGCCATACTGTGTCACAACTATGTGATTGTTATTCCTATTGTTTTACTCCTATGCATGTTAGATTCGTGGAAGTAGAACGATCCCTCAGAAATGTTAAGTTAACATGCCCCCCCAACTAAACCTTGCACCATCCCATGTCTTCTACGATTGATGGTGGGCCTATGACAGTAGGGTGCCATCGGTTTTCGTTGGCTAGATGGGTTTATATCGGATACTTACATGCATAAGAGTTGGTTAGCTCAACAAGGTAATCTTAACGGTTAAGCGCCTTGGGGCATAAAGGTTGGGTTTTTGACATAGAGATGTCACCCAATAACAAGAGTCATATGTGATATGATTAGGAAAGTGTTGCTTACCAAACTACCTCGTTTTCTAGCGGTGAAGCGTCCGGCTCACTAGGAGACTTGTTCCTTGTGGATCTTGAATCAGTAAGTATCAACAGAGGGATGTTGGTTTTAGTGGGAGTAGACCATATTAAATTGTTTAATGTTTTACTCTATCATGGATTTTTGTCTTAGTATTTTGCATGTTTTCTGTTGTAGATCAATGGCACGTAACCAACCCACCCCTTTTGCTTTGCGTTCCATCCTTGAGAAAGAAAAGTTAACTGGAACAAACTATTCGGATTGGATCCGGAATCTGAGAATTGTTCTCAGGGCTGATAAGAAGGAAAGTGTTCTGGATACCCCAATCCCAGATGAACCCCTTGACACCGACACTGCTGCCGTTAGAGCTGCCTACAAGAGAGCATGTGATGAGTCTCTTGAGGTTAGCTGCCTTATGCTTGCTTGCATGGAACCCGACCTTCAAAGCAGTTTGATGGTCAGGAAGCGTACGATATGATCGTTGCGCTTAAGGACATGTTCCAGACCCAAGCCAGGACTGAAAGGTTCAATGTCGCTAAGGCCTTTGGTGAATGCAAGCTTGTTGAAGGAGCAGTAGTAGGCCCGCACGTGATCAAGATGCTTGGTTATGCGCAGAGTTTGGACAAACTTGGTTTTCCATTGGGCCGAGAGTTGGCCACTGATTTCATTTTAGCGTCGCTTCCAGCCAGCTATGGCATTTCATTTCAAACTACCATATGCATGGGTGGAGAAGGACCTTAATGAACTTTGTGGGATGCTCAAGATGGCAGAATGTGACATTAAGAAGTGTGCAGGGCATGGCCAAGTGTTGGCTGTGCAGAACAAGCCCAGCTTTAAGAAGCATGGTAAGTTCGGCGAGTTCAACTTCATCAGCAACAACGCGGGGTGCTTCTCCAACAAGCCCTTCCCCGCGAATGGCTTCCTCATGACGCTGGGCAGCTTCGTCACCTACGTCGCCACCGAGCCAGTTCGCGAGTACCCGGCGCAGGTGCTCGTGGCTGCGGATCCTCCCTCTTTCCGCGCAGCTCGCGGAGGGCGTAGCGCTCGCCCCGGGAGCAGCGTGGAGGTCATGGTGGCTGGAGCAAACGCTGCTGCAGGCAAAGGAGGTGCCAGCACGAGCGTGCCAGAGGAGCAGGCCACGCCAGTCGATCCAGCTGACAAGCCGACCCGGACAGCTAAGTTCCCTAAGGAGAAACCCGATCCGGTCGGTCCCCTTGGCATGTCAAGCAGGGATGCTTCCTTAGAGGGTGTCTTGGAAAAGCTAGCTCGGCCAGTGGCTCCTGGAGCAAATGTAGATCTTACTGTAGCTCAGCTAGAGGCAGAACGCCTGAGGTTGCAAAAAGAGGCTCGATTAGTGATTGAGTCTAGGCAAGAGTTTGATAGAGACCTGAGAGAATACAATGCTGCCAATGGTATCACAGATGGCTTTACTCCTGTAGTGCACCGCTCGCGCAAGAAAGCCGAGTTGCGTAACCGAGGTAAGGATCTCAACGACGAGTTGGCTAGAGCTGCGGTTCGAGCTCAAGTAAAGCCACTAGTCATAGATCCGGAACAGGCAAGCCAGTGTATAGCTCCCCGGCTAAGAATCTTAGGGCTGCAGCAGCAGCACGAGCCGAATTAAGTAACCTGACCGGGGATGCTTGGCGCAAGCAAGCGGAGAGAGTGAATGAGCTTGTAGATGTGTGCAACAGGCAGAATGAAGCCTACCGGAAAGCTAATCCGGATGCTGGTGGTTCCCGTGTAGTGGTGTCGGCTAAGGCTGCTAGCCAGAAGTCTAAGGGCCAGGCGTCATCTCCGCATGTTGTAGTTGACCGATCCCCAAGTGTGAACTCGGGTAAGAGCAAGCAGCTGCAAACCTATGATGCCGTATATGCGGGCAAGCAGCTAGCAGCTCAAGGAAGAGGCGGACAAAGCAGAAACAGTGGTGGTCAAGGCAATCTGGGTGCTGGAAGGGGAAATTCGTCTGGCCGAGGTCAACCACCACGCCATCCCGGACAGCAAGTGATGGCACAGGTGCAGCAGCAAAGTGGTGGCCAGGTGGGCTACCGCTATGACGATGGCAATTCGGCTATGGCGCGAGCCGGATACCAGACGTATGACAATGCACTGGCGTCGAGACTGGGGCCTCGGATGTTGGATCCGGATGATCAGCGTCTCAAGTTGGACAGAATCTACCAGTCCGAGAAGCTGGAAGAGCAAGGCCCACCGGGTCCACCATGTTTTGGACCTCGGATAATGAATGAGCCAAGTGTGCCGTTGTTCCAGCTCGGCCGCAACACGAAGCCGTATAATGGCAGCACCAAGCCACAGGATTGGCTGACGGACTATGTATCATCAGTGCACATTGCGGGAGGCAATCGCCGATGGGCGGTCCGGTATCTCCCGCATATGTTAGAAGGTCCAGTCCGGATCTGGTTGAATAACTTGCCGCCGGGTAGTATCAATTGTTGGATGGATTTGGAACAGGCGTTTAACAGCAACTTCTCCAGCACCTACAAGAGGCCAAACCGACCTCAGCTCCTGGCTGCGTGCAAGCAGGAAGAGAGGGAGACAGACCGAGAGTATTTGACTCGATGGAGCAACATGCGCAATTCTTGCGAAGGTGTAGTAGAGGAGCAGGCCATTTCGTGGTTTGCGCAGGGATGCAGGCATGGTACCCCACTTTGGCAGAAACTCCAAAGAGATATGCCAAAAACCCTGGCAGATATGATCCGGATAGCAGACACGTATGCACTGGGTGATCCAACACAGCCCGCATTAGATGCAGTGGGAGCAAACAGGAGGCAACCGGTTAATAACCGAGTTGGACCATTAAGGCCAGTGACCGACATGAATTCGGTTACAAGAGGAGAGATCCGGATTACAGATACGGTTCTGATCAAGTTGCTGCGGTAAACATGGACCAACCCGGAGCGGGAGATAGCCAGAGGCAAAAAACTGATGGTCCGGCTTGGAGGCCGAATCACGGTGCTTGGCCGAAGAAAGTGTGGGAGGGGCCAAGTCCACCTCTGACTTTTGAGTCCAGATTAGATGGGCCTTGCTGTTATCACACCACTGATCCGCGCAAACCAGCTAATCATTCGACCCGGAACTGTAGTTGGCATCACCGCATTCAGGCGGAAGGTCAAAGAGGACCACCTCAGAGAGGTGCTCCTAGACCGAATTTCAGGCCAAACATGCCGCTAACCGGAGCCAATGCAACCCCGGTGAACGCTGGAGCTCCGAGGCCAGCAGCAACGAAGCCGGTTAACCTGGTGAACATGGGAGGCAATGACAATGATGTTGGCCCAAGTAGGCAAGGTGGATACCCTGGGAATGATTACAAGGAAGCACATCAGAGTTATGTGGTTTTCGTGACCGAGCCAACTGACAAGAAAAGTCAGTTGAGAAGAGCAAAGGAGGTGAATGCAGTGATGCCAGCAGTTCCAAAGTACGTGAACTGGTCTGAGCAGGAAATCACGTGGAGCAGGGCGGATAATCCCCGAATCATGCCAAGTCCAGGAACCTATGCGCTAGTCGTGGATCCGACTCTGGTTGGGCCCAAGCTGAATGTGAAGTTTAGCCGAGTCTTGGTTGACAATGGCAGTGCCATAAACATCATGTATCGGGATACAATGGTCAAGTTGGGTATTTCGCCGAATCAGTTGCAACAGAGCAGTTGTACTTTCCATGGCATAGTACCCGGGGTGTCTTGTTCCCCCATGGGTAAGATCTGGGTGGATGTGTTGTTTGGTACCAGGGACAATCACAGACTTGAGAGTCTCGAGTTCGAGGTGGTGGATTTGGAAAGCCCATACCATGCTCTGCTTGGCAGGCCAGCATTAGCCAAGTTCATGATATCTACTCATGTGGCCTACCTCAAGATGAAAATGCCTGGACCGAATGGTGTTATCACCGTTGTGGGAGACTACAAGAAGGCCATACAATGTGCTACAGTTGGTTCCAACTTAGCCGGATCCCTGGTGATACAAGCTGAAAAGAGCAAGATGCACGAGGTGGTGGCAATGGCGAAGTCGGCTCAGTTAGGCGTTCTGGCCATGACCAACCCGGATGGCGGCGCAACCTTTGAAGTGCCCAAGGAGACAAAGAAGATCCCCATTGACCCGGAGAACCCGGAGCGCATGGCCATCATTGGAGCCGGTTTGGGCGAGAAATAGGAAAGCGCGCTTTGCCACTTCCTCCGTGAGAATCGGGATATCTTTGCATGGTCGGCTAAGGACCTGCCTGGTGTTCCGAGGGAGTTGGCAGAACACTCTTTGTTTGTCAGGCCAGAAGTAAAGCCGGTTAAGCAACCGACTCGGCGTCTCTCGGAGGATAGAAGAAAAGTGGTGCTCGATGAACTGGCTAAGCTACTTGCAGCCGGGTTTATCATGGAGGTGTTGCATCCAGACTGGATATCCAATCCGGTTCTGGTGGAGAAGAAGAAAGACGAACCGGCTGTGGTCAAGGTGTGGAGATACACCAAGGTGAATGTGGACATCATTGCAGTACAAGAGCCCTGGTGGCTAAGGTGTTCCGGCATGGATTTTATTGGCCCACTGCTCATGCAGATGCGGAGGACATAGTCCGCAGATGTGAAGGATGCCAGAGATTTGCTAAGCAAACACACTTACCCGCATCGGCACTGAAGACAATCCCTATTACTTGGCCATTTGCTGTGTGGTGTTTGGATATGGTGGGAGATTTCAAGCCGGCTAGGGGCAACATGACACATATGCTGGTGATGGTGGATAAGTTCACCAAGTGGATAGAGGTGAAACCAATCCGGAAAGTGGATGGCCGTTCGGCTGTAACCTTCTTGAAAGAAATCATTTTGAGATACGGATACCCTCATAGCATCATCTCGGATAACGGCACGAACTTTGCTGTCGGAGAGTTTGCCCGATTCTGCATGGATAAGGGGATCCGGTTAGACATAGCCTCAGTGGCACATCCAGAGTCCAATGGACAAGTGGAAAGATCAAATGCTCTAGTGTTAGCCGGCATCAAGGCTCGTCTCATTGAACCATTGTTGAAAACTCCGGGGTGCTGGATAGATGAAATTCCATCAGTTCTATGGGGTCTAAGGACTACACCGAATCGGTCAACAGGCTATACGCCATTCTTTCTGGTTTATGGGCAGAAGCTGTCCTACCCACTGACATAGAATATGATGCACCAAGGGTGGCAATGTACACTGAAACCGAGGCAAAAGAGGCCCGGGAAGATGCAGTGGATCTGCTAGAGGAAGCAAGAGAGTTGGCCCTGTCTCGGACAGCAATATACCAGCAAAATCTCAGGCGTTATCATAGCCGAAAAATCAGTCCTCGAGTGTTTCATGAGGGTGATCTAGTGCTGAGGCTGGTGCAGCGCAGCAAAGGCCGACACAAATTGTCACCTCCATGGGAGGGACCATTCATTGTGAGCAGGGCTATGCACAATGACTCGTACTATCTTATAGATGCACAGGAACAAGAAAGGATGGCCTGGACAGACCCGGACAGGAAACCAAGCGACCTTGGAATGTAGCTCTGCTTCGACCCTTTTACTCTTAAAGGGCGCAATGTATGTATTTCAATTTATCATGAATGAAATCGCAGTAATCCGAGTCTGGACTCGGGGACTGCTTCGTCCTTATGCATGTGTTGTTTATTACTGTTTTGTTTTTTGCCGTTCGTGTGCCGAATCGCTTTGAACCTTGTTCTAAGTTTCAAGTAATGTATGTTGTGTTGTTGATCTCGTGACTCGACTGACAAACACCAAAATGGTAGTCAAGAGCAGAGATGAGGAAAATGGGACTCGGGGACTCGGTCCAAAACCGATTCGGCACATGTCGTTTACTAACCCCTGTTATTTATTTTTTCGTTTATGTTGAATGATTCTAAACCACAACTCGCATGTTTCAAGTATTGTATGCTATGATTCCTATCTTGTGACTCGACTGTCAAAACACCCAAAGAGGTAGACAAGAGCAAAGATTTGGCAAAAGTAGTAAACAAGAAAACAGACTCGGGGACTCGGTTTAAGATGATCCAACATAAACCTTGTCCGGATCGCGTTAAGCATGATAAGCATAGTCTCGAAAGAACTTAAAATAGTCTATTACATCTGCTCCCGGCATACCGGGGATTTAATGTTTTTGTTAAGTACTTCAGGGTGCAGCGGACTCGGTCGCGGCAGACTCGGTCATAGGAGTTTCGGTTGCGGGAACTTCTGTGGTAGGAGCCTCGGTTAGCGGAGCTTCGGGGGCACGGGCTTCAGCTACGGGTGCTTCGGTGAAGTGGACGCGGTTACGGGAGGTTCTGTTGCTGGAGCAGACTCAGAAGATGGTGGCACTTCGGAAGTAATCTTGACTGGAGAGCTTGAAGGATGGGCGGATTCGGAAATATCCGGATCAGGTGAAGCCTGTTTAGTAATCACAGTCAAGTTAGTGGCTGGAATCACAGGAGACTCGGTTGGAGTTTGTTCGGTGAGCTTGGCCGAGTCGGAGGCTGGTACCTTGCTGGATTCTTCTTCTTCATCAGACTCGCCCTCAGAGTCGGCATAATCTTCTGCGGAGGCATCGTCCGATTCCTCTTCTTCAGTCTCTTCCCCATCGGAATAGACCGGAGCGTCCAGATCAAGGTGCTTGGTGCGTGCAAATTCGGCCATGAAGTTGGCGGCTTCTTCACGGATCTTGATCCGGGTAGGGTCTGTAGCCCACGGAGAACCCTCGCGAAATGAGCGTACTTTGGCAAGATCAATTAGCTCATACCAGGACATGATGAATAGCAAAGCTGCGTCAGCACCAGCGCGGGCGGACGAAGACCTCCACTGCTGTAACCGGGTCATTGCTTGATCCAGGTCTCTGATCAGCTCCTCCGCAGGCACAACTTGCCGCGCTTCAGGAAACAAGATTCGGTGAGCCTTGAGACTTGCATTAAGCAGACCAATATGGGAATCCTTCAGAGGAGCAATCCGAGCCTTAAGTGCTGTAATATGATCTTCGATGTCCCATGTCTCGGATAGGGGAGCCTCGGTTAATTTAGCTCTCTCAGCTCGGGCGTTTCGCACAGCCTTGGCGGCTTGAAGCCGGATGCTGGTAAACTCTCCTACAAACAAATAAGCTAATACTGAGTTCAGCAAGAAGGAACACAAGCATATGTGTCGGTTAAGAGCAGAAAGAAAAAAGGGGATTCGGTGAACTTACGATCCATGTCATCATTGAGGCTAGCAAGTTGAGCCAGCCATTTCGCTGGCCGCTTTGTGAGCAGCCAGTTCTTCTTTAGCCGCTTTCAATTCGGCTTCAGATTCGGCAACGGTCGTTTGAATTTGCTTATCTAATTCGGCTCGCTTCTGTAGCCCGGCGTGCAAAGTGTCGCGCTCCTTTTGGAGCGTGTCTCTCTCCGTCCGCAGTGCATTCCGCTCTGCTTTCACCTTGTTCTTCACTTTTTCGACCCGGTCAAGCTCCCGCTGGACTCGCGCTACCTCTGATTTCTCCTCCGCCAGAACACGCTTTTGCTCTTCCTCTTTGCTATTCATCTTGAGGACCAAGGCATCAAATGATTTTTGGAGCTTGTGGTACTGGTTGGCGAGCTGCTTAAAGATCGCTGCGAGTGCCCGTGCTTTCCTGAAAGAGTAGGAAGCGTCAAAAGAGACTCGGGGACTGATACCCGAGACAAGGTGGAGCCAAAACGAATCTCGGGGACTGGCCGAGACTGACCGAATCGGTTAAAAAGAAACCCGGGGACTGGGGGTCCCACAGTTTTTTCAGTTAAGAAAAAGGTCATGATCGAATTTTTTAAAGATTCAAGCCGAATGACTTTCTTACTCCAAAGAGTATCAGTCGTTCGACCCGAATCTCGGGGACTGGGTAGATACTATTTGATCATGACGAACTAAAAGCAAGATTCGGCAAACTTACCTCGAAGACTTGGTGCGATGCAGTAAACGCAACCTTCACAGAATGAAGAGATTGCATCATTCGGCTAGGACCAGCAGGGTGTGGCGTTGCAGCGGAGAAACCTGGTGCAAGGTCCACGGCGTTCCAGGCTTCAATAAAGTCATTGGCAGTGCTGAGCTTAGGCTTGGCTTGGCCGGATTGAATGGCAGAGGAGGCAGCGGTGGTTTGCTTGACAGCAACCACTTGCTTATCCGAAGTGGAGGAAGTTGTGCCAGCGACACCTTGAGTCGGCTTGGGTGGAGGTGATGCACCCGGGGTCTGTCTCTGATGTTGCGGTTTCTGTGGTTCTCGAAGTTTGTTGTTGTTGTTGCTGCTTCTGCTTTTTCTTCTTCTGCTGTTCTTGGTTCAGCAGGTTTGTGCTGCGGGAGTAGGGCGAGGATCCGGCTTAGGCATGGATGTAGCCGATGCTTGGCCTTTTCCTTCTCCAGCTCCTTGAGAGGGCGTGGCCAACTCGAATCTCGGATTGGAGCCGAGGTTTCCTCACTCTCCAAGTCAATAACCGGCTCTGAAATGGGAGTCGGCTGAGGAATATTGGCAGTTGTGACACGCGTTGGCGAGGTGGCAGTTCGGTCAGGAGACTGGGTTTCCATGGCCGTACCCAGTGGAGGAATGGGAGAAGAGATGGATGAATGAGTCTGCGCGGTGATGAGGACATCACTGCATAAAGCAAAGCAAACAGTTAACTCGGATAGACATGACTCGGTTAACAGAGGAAGAAAGCAAATAAGTTAAGTCAGTATTACCCCTTGGTGGTAGGCATCGGCTTGACACGATTCGACTTGGAGCCGGACTTCTTGATTCTCTTGGCTTTAGGGGAATCAGATCCGGGCGCGTCAGTGCGTTTCCGAGATGACCCTTCAGCATCTTGTTTGGCTGGAACACAAGGAGGTGGTTTCCATGAAATCGGAATAGCGTCGATGGGTTCTAAGAGGCAGCAATCTTCATCTTCTTCGTCGGAAATGTGGTGAATGTTTGATTGCTTACCCTTGCGGACTGGCTTGGCACGGGGAATTGGCAAATAGTCATCCGTATCCGGATCCTCTTCGCCCTCGCGCGGCGGGCTAAGATCCGGTGTCCATGCCTTGGTGGAGAGATCTCCGTCTTCAGTAAGTTGACGATCAAACAGCTACAAAAAAGATAATGCGAATCCGGATCAGGCCGGGGTTATTCAGATGAAGTAAGATTGGATTCGGAGAGTGTGAGCTAACCTGTGGAGGAAGGTTTTCCCGGTAGAATGGCTTTACACCCCACCGCCATTTATCCGACATCTCATTGGCAGCAATGGCGTTTACACGTCTGAAGACGGAAGCTTTGTCAAGCTCGTGCTTGCTGATCCGGGTAGGATCTAGTGCGCCACGCATGTGGCATATCTTGTGATCACGCCTTTGAAGAGGGCTGACCGGCGAGAGATGAAGGTCCGGAGGAGGTCGTCAGAGGTCATACCCTTCTTCAAAAAATCCTCCAGAGTGGTATGCACTGTCTGAAGTTCAGCAATTGTTTCAGCCGGATTGTAACCGAAGTTCAGTTCGGCTGTGGGCGGCTCCATACTGAATTCGGGCAGGTTAAGAGCGTCGTGGCCCTCAGCGCTCTTTACGTAAAACCAGGTCCTTTGCCATTTCTTCACCGTGTCTAGGCCGGTGACTCGGGGGAAGATGGACCATTGCCTCGGGGTGATGCTAACCGAACCGCAAGCAGTCAGCTGTTTCGGCTTGGTACCTGGAATGGTGTGCTTGCGAAGGTGGAAGTACTTTGCCCATATATCTACATTCGGCCAGAGACCGAGATAGCCTTCGCAGAAGGAAGTGAAAGCTGATAAAGAGACGAAGGCGTTCGCCGGGAGGTGGTGAAGTTGTAGTCCGAAAAAGTCCAGAAAGGCCCGGAAGAAGTCACTGGCAGGCAATCCGAGCCCGCGCTCGAAATGCGCTATGAATACCACGCGCTCACCGGGTTCGGGGGCCGGTGCGAGTTCTTTTCCGGGTCTGCGGCATATAACTTGCGGCGTTATACGCCGGGTGGCTCGTAGCCATTCCAAATCATTCCGGGTAACATCAGATCCCTCCCATCTGCCGGGAGGAAGTTTGGCCATAACTGACTCAGTTCTGCAGTAAAAAGGCAGATAACCGGATTAGGAGATTCGGAATCCATGACACCAAAGAAGAGTCGGATAACATTGAAACCGAATCAGATCTAAGGTAACTCGGCTAATCTTATCCCGGGTAGGGTTAACCGGGTCCAGTGGGGAAGGTGAGCGGTTGGAAATCGCAAACATCTTTCCGCGGGTTTCTAGGGTTTGGAAGATCTACAGCGGTGGTAAAAAAGAAAGAAAATCACGGGTAAAAACATGGTTGAACTGCTCCTACGATGACAAGTCTATCTAGGCTAGTCTGTGTAAAACTTGGAGAGAAAGTATACGGAGTATGCTACGGCATGAACATGGCTTAGATACGCATCGATCTAGCAAGAACAGGCGTGTGTATTTCAAGAGTATGAACTCGTCACGGTGGCTATGGCGAGAGGAGGAAGAACTTACAGTGCTGGTTCCTCGAAGGAGGAGTTCGACGGAGAAATGGCGGAGATGGGCGCGAGGCGCGGCTCCGGCGGTCTTGCTCTGGTGCGCTGTGCGTCCCCGGCGCGGCGAGTTTGGAGGTCGAGATCGCGGCGGCGACGGCGGAGCGGACGAGTAAGGGAATAAGGCGAAGAAGAAGAGGAGGTTCCTTCGCCCACATTTATAGCCTCCAGCGGTAACTGCCCCCACTGCTGCGCGGTTTTCGGAGTATCGTGCAATAACTGCACCCTGGAATTCTGTGGCCTTCAGTATGGCCGTGTATTCCAAGCACACACGAGGCAATAGAATTCTAAGCGGCGGGGAGGATCCTATGTGCTGGTCAACGGAGGAAACGAGGAGACGTGGTCTTCTGGTCAAACACACTCGAATACCCGGTGGATCCGGATAACGAGCTGACAACCCGGGTTATACGGCTTTGCACAGGCTTTTCCTGCCAAATGTCCCGGAAAATTCGGTGACAGCTAGAAGTGATCCGGTTAGTGATGTTGGTTTTGAATCTGGAACGGCCCTTCAGCCGAGGCTGTAGGACCGTACCAGCTTCGGGGACTACTGTCGGGGGGCTGCCCCCGGGTAGGGCAAAGATGATGTGTTATGAACAGTTAAGGTCTAACCGGATCAAGGTTAGCCGGGTCACTTGGGCCGGATCTCAAGGGGATTCGGTCAGTCCTACTTCAAGCCGGTGTAAAAGGAAGGACCAAAGGGGATCCGGTGAGGTTTAACCGGATCCAAGGGAGAAGAACCGGCTAAGTTATCCGGATCCGTCAGGAAGGACCCGGGTAGGGCAACTCGGATGTTGCACAGGGGCCAAGTAGTGTCAGTAAAAGTCACGGGCACTGTAATGTTACTGACCGGGGCTCAGAAGACAGCAAGGAACAGCCACAGGTTTTCCGGGTCACAAGCCCCTAGGCGCTGACTCGGCCAATTCGGGAAAGGGGCAGTGCCTAGGCTACTGTGGTCTACACTGCCTTAAGCTCAAAGAGGAAAGATAAGCCTGTGGTGGACAGAGGGTGAGCTGGGCTGAGTGACAGTGGCCAGTGTTTGTCCTGTTCTCCTTGTCCTTGCCATTGTCCTCTGCGGCCAGGGGCAAAAGGGTAATTCGGTTACTGTATATATGCGACACCACCTTCTCCTGTGAGAAGGATCGACCATTGTAAGCATCATTTCCCCCCAAGCTTCATCTTCTACCTGGAGCTCTCTCCATTGTTCATTATACAGCTCAGGGAGCACTCTGTACTTGTAAACACTTGAGATATAAGAGAGTAGGCTAGAGCTGCAGTAGGGGTGTTACCTCCACAAGAGGGCCCCGAAGCAGGGTACATCGTGGTGTTCTTTGCTGTTCTTGGTTTGCTCTGTTCTTGTTGGTTCTTGCGACTTCTTGCTTCTTCTTCATGCGTGCTACGTGAGCGCGCAAACCCTCCCCGGTTCCCCCAATGCCCAAGCGAGCCCACACTTAAGCCATCCCCATGGCATCTGCCGTGACACCACCACGACATCAAGGGAAAGGGAAAGGCTAAAGATGTGATCTCCAAGCCAAAACCTAAGCCCAAGGATGGACCTAAGCCTGACATTGAATGCTACTACTGCCATGAGTCTGGACACTGGAAGAGAAACTGCAGCAAGTACCTTGCTTCTTTGAAGAAGAGTGGGAGTAAGACTTCTGGCTCAGGTACGATTGTGGTTAATGTTATAGACATTTTTCTCGCTGACTCCATTATTAACTCTTGGGTATTTGATACCGGATCGGTTGATCACATTTGCAAATCGATGCAGGGGCTAGTAAGGAGTAGAAGCGTGAGACAAGGAGAAGTTGATCTTCGCGTCGGAAATAATGCAAAGGTTGCTGCGTTGTCCGTTGGCGTCATGCAACTGCACCTCCCTTCAGGATTTATTATGGAATTGAATAATTGTTATTATGTTCCAGCTTTAAGTCAAAACATTATTTCTCCTTCATGTTTGATGCGAGATGGTTATTCATTTGCGAGTAAAAACAATGGTTGTTCTATCTCTGAGAATGATATGTTTGTGGCTTTTGCTTCCATTGTGAATGGGTTGTTTATTTTGAATCCTGATGATGTTCATGATGATGAGCAAGTTTATAACATAAGTGCTAAAAGGCTTCGGCCTAATGATTTGAATCCCACCTATGTTTGGCATTGTCGTTTGGGTCATATAAGTGAAAAGCGCATGAAGAAACTCCATTCTGATGGACTTCTAACTTCGTTTGATTTTGAATCATACGAGACATGCGAAGCTTGTTTGCTTGGGAAGATGACCAAGTCGCCTTTCAATGGTTCTCCTGAAAGGGCGACGGACTTACTGGAACTAATACATACTGATGTATGTGGACCAATGAGCACGACCGCTAGAGGTGGTTTTCACTACTTCATAACTTTCACTGATGACTTTAGTAGATATGGATATGTCTACCTAATGAGGCATAAGTCTGAAACTTTTGAAAAGTTCAAAGAGTTCCAGAATGAAGTAGAGAATCAACGTGGCAAGAAAATTAAGGCTCTACGATCAGATCGTGGAGGAGAATATTTGAGTCACGAATTTAGCAATCATCTGAAGAGTTGCGGAATTGTTCCTCAACTTACGCCGCCCGGAACGCCTCAAAGAAACGGGGTTTCCGAACGACGTAATCGGACTTTGTTGGACATGGTTCGATCAATGATGAGCCAGTCAGATCTACCATTATCGTTTTGGGGTTTCGCTCTAGAAACAGCAGCTCACACACTAAATAGGGTACCATCTAAATCCGTAGTTAAGACACCATATGAGATGTGGAATGGGAAGAGTCCCAAGTTGTCTTTTCTAAAGATTTGGGGCTGTGATGCGTTTGTCAAGCGACTTCAGTCGGACAAGCTCACACCCAAGTCGGATAAATGCATATTCGTAGGATACCCCAAGGAAACCTTGGGATATTACTTCTACAACCGAGAAGAGGGCAAAGTGTTTGTCGCTCGAAGCGGTGTTTTCTTAGAGAAAGAGTTTCTCAAGAAGGAGACAAGTGGAAAGACGGTGCTGCTTGAAGAAGTTCAAGTTGAGCCTACCGGGGAGGACTCAATGGGTGATGCCATCATGGCAGAACGAGTTGAGGAACCCGTGGCAAGAGAAACACCAGCACTACGAAGGTCAGAAAGGATTCGCAATGCGCGAGAAATATTATTGATAGACAATGATACGCGTGAAATATTATTGTTGGACAATGATGAACCTTCGACCTATGCGGAAGCAATGATGGACCCGACTCTGAGAAATGGCAAAGTGCCATGAGATCCGAGATAGATTCCATGGATGAAAATCAAGTTTGGAACTTGGTTGACCTGCCTGATGGTCATAGGACCATCGAGTGCAAATGGATCTATAAGAAGAAGATTGATATGGATGGAAATGTTCACATCTATAAAGCTCGACTTGTTGCAAAAGGTTTTCGACAAGTTCAAGGAGTTGACTACGAGGAGACCTTCTCGCCCGTAGTGATGCTTAAATCTATTCGGATAATTCTAGCTATTGCTGCATATTTTGACTATGAGATATGGCAAATGGATGTCAAGACAGCTTTCCTGAATGGAAACCTTGCCGAGGACGTGTATATGATGCAGCCCGAGGGTTTTGTCGATCCTAAAAATGCTGGAAAGGTTTGCAAACTTCGAAAGTCCATTTATGGACTGAAGCAAGCATCTCGGAGTTGGAATATTCGTTTTGATGAAGTAGTCCAAGGATTTGGCTT
This sequence comes from Poa pratensis, assembly GCA_947311845.1. Taxonomy (NCBI): domain Eukaryota; kingdom Viridiplantae; phylum Streptophyta; class Magnoliopsida; order Poales; family Poaceae; genus Poa; species Poa pratensis. Next base: position 27,461,159 of record CAMZMU010000116.1, on the reverse strand, counting down.
CACCAAAATCGAATCAGAGTCTTGTGTTTACAAGAAAGATAGTGGGAGCTCGCTCGTATTTCTAATCTTGTATGTGGATGACATACTGCTGATTGGAAATGACATTCCTATGCTTGAATCCGTAAAGACTTCGTTGAAGAATAGTTTTTCAATGAAGGACTTAGGAGAAGCAGCATATATTCTGGGAATTAAGATCTATAGAGATAGATCAAAGAGGCTAATAGGATTAAGCCAGAGTACATACCTTGACAAGGTGCTAAAACGTTTCGGCATGGAAGAGGCTAAGAAAGGGTTCTTGCCTATGTCACATGGTATAAACCTTAGCAAGACTCAGTGTCCTTCGACTACTGATGAGCGAGAGCGCATGAAAAATATCAAATATGCTTCGGCAATTGGATCTATCATGTATGCTATGATTTGTACTCGCCCAGATATTTCTTATGCTCTAAGTGTTACGAGCAGGTACCAAGCTGATCCCGGTGATAGTCACTGGACAGCGGTAAAGAATATCCTTAAGTACTTGAAAAGGACTAAGGATATGTTCCTAGTTTACGGAGGTGAGGAGGAGCTCGTTGTAAATGGTTACACCGATGCTAGTTTCCAAACTGATGTGGATGATTCCAAGTCGCAATCGGGCTATGTGTTCACGTTGAACGGTGGGGTTAGCTGGAAGAGTTCCAAGCAGGACACGGTTGCTCATTCTACAATGGAGGCCGAGTACTATGCTGCGGCAGAAGCCAGCATGGAAAGTGTTTGGATGAAGATGTTCCTTACTGATCTTGGTGTTGTCCCTAGTGCGTCCAGTCCTTTGGATCTCTACTGTGACAACAGTGGAACCATTGCGATAGCAAAGGAGCCAAGGAATCACCAGAAGACCAAACACTTTATGCGGCGGTTTCATCTCATTCGGCAGTACATCGAACGAGGCGAAATAAACTTATGCAAAATACATACGGATCTGAATGTGGCTGATCCGTTGACAAAGCCTCTCTCACAGAAGAATCATGATAAGCACACAAGAGCTATGGGTATTAGATATCTTCTAGATTGACTCTAGTGCAAGTGGGAGACTGTAGGAAATATGCCCAAGAGGCAATCATAGAGATGATGATATTTCAATGTATCCATGATTTATAATGTGCCTTGAATAATGTCTTGTATTGATTGGCGAGTTGAGGACTTGTCTGTGAAACTCATTACTTGTATGGTTATTCTAAATATGTCCCTAGTCGGAGTTCATGTGAGGACACACTTGAATATTAGACTAGCACATGTATTAGTAGATGACTATGTTTCACAAGTCATAGACATGGAGATGTCAAACTAATAATGTGGACTTATGTTGTGAACATAGAGTTGGGCTGACCCACCTTGAGACAATGAAGCAAACGTTCATAGCTCTCTCTCTCTCTACACGATGTGTTTGCTTTGTCCCTAGACCTGAGATTGTCGTGTGTACTTGAGATGTGAATTAACTTACTTTGGGGCTATCCAACGCTACACCGTGAAAGGGTAGCCATAAAGGTAGCTTACGGGTTTGTCATGAAACATGCTGCAAGGCATAGTCAGTCAAGATGGGATTTGCCCCTCTCTACTTGAGAGAGATATTTCTCTGGGCCCCTCGAGTGATCGGATCCAGAAATGCATGGCCGTGCTACATAAGGTTAATGGTTAACCTAGTATGGGATTCCGAATCACAGGATCGAGAAAGAGAGGTCAGCTGGAGGCTTGACCTAATATCGTGAGGCAAAGGGAATGGCATAAACATTGTGATGGTTCGTCCGATACGATCTTTATGTGCGTTTGGGAGTTGGCACGTTTTGCTAGAAGCCGCTACCAACTATTGGCCGAGTAGGTGTACTCGTGTCATGTCTAAACGTGCGTGAACCTATAGGGTCACACACTTAAGGCAGTGAAGGCAGAATTCGGATTAGATCCGAGTTGGGCTGGAATAGACTCCAGAATGGGCTTCGGTTGAGGCAGCCCAATATGGGGAGGTCTATACAAGGAGAGGAGGCTGGATGTTTTAGGGTTGCCAATTCCGCACCACAATCCACCCAGCCACCGTCTCCCACGCCCCTGCTGCCCGCGTGGACCTAGCAGTCCGGCGAGCGGCGCCTCCACGCCGTACGTGTGGATACCGATAGAGGTGCTACGCTTGGAGCACTTGGACGAACCGCCGAGAGGAGCTGTTCGTGGGAGCTGTTCGAGGGAGAGACTGGATCGGAGAGGATTGTACGTCTACCCTGCCCCGACTCGCTTCACCGACTTCGGCACGGCACAGCGCGTCTAGTGGTAATCCCGTGATCTATAACTGCAGCAGTTCCTTGGTTGTTGCGGTAGAAAATTTTGATTTGCGCTAGCGTAGCCTACCCGCGACCCGACAAGGCCAACTCCCTTGGCTCCCCCATGTGGGACTAAACCCCACATGGGGAGTGCGCCAGCCAAGGGCAGCCGGCCACCTAGGTGGGCCCCATTCGGCCCACCTAGGCCGGCTAGCCCTTCTCCCTCCTTTTTTTTCCTTTTCCCTTTTAGGGATTTTCCCCTAATGGGCCTCTAAGACCCATTTAGCTTTTAATGCCTTTTAAATTCGAATTTAATTAAATACAAAAATATTTAATCATTAATAACACTTATTAATATTAAATACATATTATTTAATTCATTCGGACCACGAAACATATTTCGTTGCCTCCGATCAACATCAGACAGTCCCGGAACACTTCCGGAGTTCCCGGTTTCTTTTCTCTTTAAATCCAATCAAATCATCACCCACCCTTAAGTGTGTTACCCCACGGTTCGGGATCACTCCAGACATGACCGAGACACCCTCTCCGATCAATGACTAACAGCAGGATCTGGATATCCATGATAGCCCATGTGCGTCCACGAATATCTTTTCTTATCGTTTGAACCTTTAGACGTCCAGTCTCATCCTCTTGCCTAGCTGTACTTAGATTGTCTGAGCATCGTTTTCCGGTATCACGATTACCGAGCATGACCTCGCCATTGACAAATCTATCTTTACTCGTCTGTGATATTACATCCCCGTGACCTAGTCACATGCTTGCAAGCTCATTGATGAAATCTCACCGAGTGGGCCCAGAGTATCTATCCTGCTATGTGGACTGGCAATTACCGCTCTTGATCACTCGCTTCTACTGCTTCCTTCCGATACCCGAAAGTGTCACCTTTATTGTCACTGACGAGGGGTTAACTCATCAAATCCCATGGTTAAGGACCTAGGGTTGAGATTACGAGGGATAGAACATGGTATAGCTGGTAGTTTTGTCGGCTAACAAGCAAAAGCAGGGATTTTACCCAGGTTCAGGCCTCCAGAGAGTAACACCCTACTTCCTGCTTCTCTGGTATTGATCGTGTGAGATTATGCGGGCTACAATGGGGTCCTGGCGAGATATCGATCTCGATAGGGTTTTGGTGGCACGAGTATTGCGTGTCTTGGATCGGTGGCCCTCCCGGCCTTTATATAATAGGTTGGGTCTCGGGAGTTCGCAACCGACTCTGTTTACATGTAAGGAAAGTCTAAAACGACTATGCCTATGTCTAATCTTGGAGGGTACTCCATCTTGTTGGGCCTTTCGTCATGGGCTTCATGTAGGCTCTTGATAGTTGGGCCTTAGTCGACACGTGCACCAGGTACCCTTATGGTAGGGTACCTGGGATGTATATCCTTGTCAGTAGCCCCCGAGTACTTGTCTGACTCGAAGAATCGGGCATGGACTCGTTCGTAAGTGCACGTCATATTCTTTCTACTTGTATTTATAATTGGAATTCCTGCATGAATAGCACATGTTGGCTATGTCGAGTATTTTCATCGACATTGGTTTTTGCCTATGATAATCAAGAGATAATAGCTTAGTAGGCCCGGTACACTCGACGGATCGGGACCGGTTAACTACACATTCAGGTAAAACCTTACTAGCTTTCAATCAAACTTGAGTCCCCGGACTCGAATTTGGAACAAACTGGTCAGACTCGACTATGCCGCGGAGGTCTTACTGAATCGATCTGCAGTATAGCTTTGAAATTTACCCAACGCGTTCGTCGGATTTTTCATCATGTCTGCTGACACGGAAAGTTTTAAGGATTAACGTTGCTGGAACGGTCCTTAGCCCAGCTCGAAAGTTCGGCGGGTCTTACCTTTGCACTATCCATGCAGCATCCGAGGTTATTTGCGGCGGACGCAACTCGGGAAATTTTCGAGTAAGATTTTGCATCAAATTTTGCATATGATCTTTGTCGAGTCTTTTGTCGACTGATACTTTGTCATTTATTCTATCGGGTGCGCGACAGCGCTCCCGATGGGAGTAGCCCCCGAGATTGTGCTTTATTGCTTGCAATGGAGGATAATCTCAAATCTTTTTATCCCATATATTCTTAGTCGAAGAAATTTTTGATACGCTCCCGATGGGAGTAATATGCCTCAGTCGAAGGAACGGTCGAGTGACCAATTTTGCCTTAACATTGTTTTTTCACACCCAAACCAAGTAAGGCAGTCGAGTGACCGATATGCGTTGGGCGGACTCGAATGATTTTCTGAACAGAGCGCTTGCAATGACGTCAGGGATGACGCTTACGGCAACTGCGCTGTCTGACACGCGGTGGCATGCGTTATGCTGTGATGGATGGGACGTGACATGTGGGCCCCAAGCTGCAGTGCTGACCGAAGACTTGTGCCTTTTGGACTTGTTTGTTACCGTTTTGACGCGATTTTCGCGGCGTCGTGATGATGGCTTCCTCGTTTCCCGTGCGTAGTGGGCAGAGTGGCCGTCGACGGTTGCCCTCCACGTTCGCCACGTGTACGGTAGGATTCCCCATGGAGCACACGATTGTGGTTTGGACGGTTGTGATTGATTTTGCTTTGTGGTAAATAGGGAGGACGGCATTGGCAGAATTTTTTACTAGCCATTTGCCTCATACGCCGCCCCTGTTTCATCTTCTTCCTCGCGCTCCTCCTCCATTGTTCTTGTGCCAGAGCTTTCTGCGCTCCACCACCCTTTCCTTGACGATGAAGAAGGTAGCGGGCAACAAGCGTGCTGCCGCGACTGCTGCTGCCGCGACCGATGCGGTGGCGGTGAAGGGGAAGAAGGTTGCGGCCAGCGCATCTGCGTCCGCCGCCGGCCTGAAGAAAAGCGACGGGGACTGGGTAAAGTCTTCGATCAAGGAGACGCACCTTGACAAGCTTCGCGAGGACGGGCTGCTACCTCCAGCGGACCAGCTGTTCGTTCGCGCGCCGTCGCATAAGGAGGTACTCCCTGAACCTCGCACCAATGAGCGCGTTTGTTTTGCGGAGTTCTTGACTAGGGGGTTCGCATTCCCCATCCACGATTTCGTGTGTGGTTTGATGTATGCCTATGTCTAATCTTGGAGGGTACTCCATCTTGTTGGGCCTTTCGTCATGGGCTTCATGTAGGCTCTTGATAGTTGGGCCTTAGTCGACACGTGCACCAGGTACCCTTATGGTAGGGTACCCGGGATGTATATCCTTGTCAGTCACGCTATATAAGACATGCCGTTTGATGCGTTCAGCCGCATCTTGCAGAAGCAGAGATTTGATATGATCTCACAGTTGAATGTATGAACACTATGTTTCTATATTTTGGGTGTCCATCAAATCATTCACCTAATGATATGACTCCATTGTTAACCGACGCCATTGTCCATGATCAGGAAACCTTGATCATCTTTTACCCAACGAACTAGTTAAATAGAGGCTACTAGGGACCTGGTTGTTTTCATACCACATGTGTATTATGTTTCCGCGTAATACAGTTATAGCATGGTATTAAACGTATTACGAACAAAAAGAGATATGACAATAAAATCACTTTATTAATTGCCTCTAGGGCATATCTCCAACAGATATGTCTCAAACGTATCTATAATTTTTGATGTTCCATGCTGATATTATACCAATTGTTACATGTTTTACGTACACTTCATATCATTTTTATACATTTTCTGGACTAACCTATTAACAAGATGCCACAGTGCCAGTTCCTGTTTTCTGCTGTTTTTGTATTTCAGAAAAGCTGTTAAGGAAATATTCTCGAAATTGGACGAAAATCAACGGAGGTCCCTATTTCACCGACACGTCCACGGAGTCCAAAGGAGAGACGGAGAAGCGCCAGGAGGCGGCCACACCTGGGCTCGGCGCGGCCCCAGCTCCTGCCGCGCCCTAGGGTGGTGTGGGCCCCTCGGGTGGCCTCCGACGCCGCCCATTCGCCTATTTATTTCTCCCATCTGGAAAACCCTAAATACCCAAGTCATATTCCACTAAAAGTTCCAGAGGCACCATCGTCGTCAACCCTAGCTCGGGAGGGTTCTGAAGCTCTTCCCGGCACCCTGCCGGAGAGGGGAATCATCACCGGAGGGCTCTACATCGCCATGCCTGCCTCCGGAGTGATGCGTGAGTAGTTCATCCTTGGACTACGGGTCCATAGCAGTAGCTAGATGGTTGTCTCTCCACTTTATGCTATCATGTTTATATCTTGTGAGCTGCCTAACATGATCAAGATCATCTTATTGTAATGCTACATGTTGTGTTTGCTGGGATCCGATGAATATTGAATACTATGATCAAGTTGATTATTAATCTATGTTACATGTTATTTATGATCTTGCATGCTCTCCGTTACTAGTAGATGCTTTGCCCAAGTAGATGATTGTAACTCCAAGAGGGGGTATTTATGCTAGATAGTGGGTTCATGCCTCCAGTAATCTGGGCGAGTGACAGCAACGTCTAAGGTTGTGGATGTGCTGTTGCTACTAGGGATAACATAGCAATGCTATGCCTACGGTCATATGTATTTGTTTACATTACGCACATTACTTAACGCGATTATCCGTTGCTTGCAACTTAATACCAACGGGGGACACAGATGTTAACCTGACGGCGGATTATTAGTCATAGATGCGGTTGGTTAACGGTCTATATATCTTGTCGTAATGCCCAATTAAATATCATGGTAGTCATCTTGTCATTTATATGCATTGTTATGCGCTCATTATTTTATCAATTGCACAGCTGTAATTTGTTTACCCAACATGTTATTTATCTTTATGGAGAGACACCACTAGTGAACTGTGGACCCCGGTCCATTCTTTTACACTGATAAAACCACCAACTGCAAACAATTGTTCTCTTTTACTTCCTGCAATTAAATACTATTTTCCACACCATACGTTTAATCCTTTGTTACAGCGAGCAGGGAAGATTGACAACCTTCCTGTTTCGTTGGGGCAAATTAGTTTGATTGTGTTGTGTGCAGGTTCCACATTGGTGATCGAGCAACGGCGTCACCAACAACTTTCTGAATTGCTCCTACTCCTCCTGGATCTGACAACCTTGGTTTCTTACTGAGGGAAAACTTGCCGCTGCACTGCTTCATACCTTCCTCTTGAGGTCTCCCAACGAACGTGTGTTTCACGTCATCAGTGCCTTTTAGAGACCGCCAAAGAATCAAAAGTAATAAAAATGGTGGTCACTAACGAATTGGAATATCAATTAAAGATGTAACTACTCTCATGTGTATAAATTTCCTAGTGGACACCAATCATGAAGATATAAGTGCACAAACAAACATGCATACACAAAATAGGTACTAGGTAAAGAACATGATATCCAAGAGGAAGTCATAAATATACCATTAAGATTTTTGCTTAAAAGCATAGCACAAAGCTCAATGTAATCTTAAAGGGGTATAGATGAACCTCCAACACAATCTCATCATAGCATCCAAAAATATCCACAAGGGAACTAAGATAGTTGGGATGCTGCGAGAAAGATAACAAGTATCACAAAGGGCAAATGATTTTGCAAATTCATCAATATTACACATGAGAGATTTTGAGTAGAATTGCTAGATTAACATATTTGGAATAGGTGAATCATGAAAATGATTATATAAATTCCTCTTGATATGTAACCATCCCGGCTTGCTCACATTTGCAATAAAAATGTTTTGATAAAGGCTTTTCAAGGACATATCAATTGCGACTAAAGGGATTCATGCCAAGATACAACCTACACAAGGTTGAAAGCTAGTAAAGTATGCATGAGGTAGATACTTGTTACCGAGATAGCATTGGTGATGTAGAAGATAAGAGTTCATGATCATCCGAGCTTGGCTCCAATAAGCACATGGTGATAACACCTTCCTTGTAAATGAGACAACCTTCCAATGCATCTCCAATGTACCTAAACCAAATTCAAGTACAAAATGGTACCCAAACTCATTGGGTCCAAACTAGTTAGAGCAACTACAATACATACGACAAACTCCACATAAATATGTGCATATTGATATGAAATTGAATTTCATGCACATCTTAGCCAATTAGGATTTGATGGAGTTTATCCTATATATTGGATCAACGAAAGTAAGCATGCCATAAGATATACATATAGTAAATATGCTTGCACAAGACTTTCAACAACCAAACGAGATACAAATTGGACAAAACACCAACTAAATCAAGAAAGCACACACAAGTGTTACAAGAAAGAGAATTGTCCAAAATTATATCAAAAACCCAAATCAACACATGATTGAAGATACCAAATTGAAAAGATAGCAAATGGAAGCAATATACCAATTGATGAAACTACCATCAAGGAATAAAACAAACCCTCTACACTTTCATGATGGTGCAAAGTACCAAGACAAAAAATGTTTGTCTTCCAAGGAGACACATCATTGGGATCAAATACCAATTGAAGACAACTAACGTTCACAAGCATATAGGATAGCTCCCCCAAGATTAGTGCATTATTTATGATCTTGCATTCGAATACAAAATGCACACAAATGGAATCATCACTCTCCATACATATTATTCAAACACTAGTCATGTTCAAAGAAATCAATAAGATATAAATCCAATTTAAAAAATGATGTTCTACTCAATGTAGGATAGCTTGCCAAAGAATAGTGCATTATCAAGAAGTATGACTTTTGAATGTCAATATACAAGAATTGGATCATTACTTTTCCTAACTTAAGAAATCAGAAAACAAATACCGCAAGCGCAAGCGCCGTACCGCGGGGACGAAAAACGAAACGCGCAGATCGGAGACTCCGGCCAGGAAAAATCTGCAGCAATACCGAACACGAAAACGAAAATATCTTGAGCATACGAACTCCGTTTTCGATGTTCTTGGGCTCGTTGGAATCACCACAACGAGCACTGTAAGATCATGTAGAGAAATATCATAGTCCAACAATGGATCTTAAAACCAAATGTAGAAAGGTAAACCTTCTCTATAAAAGAACAACCGTAAATTCTCCAACATCAAAACTCAACAAGATATTCATCAAGACTCCGTTTTTATGATCTTGGGCTTGTTTTGAAGATAATCACAAGCCCTACAAGATCATGCATATACACATCATAGTCCATCATGTGAGCAGGAAATCACAGGAAGAGAGTTTGACCTCTCTAGAAAAGATAAGCCGATAAAACCTCCAATATAAAAAACGCACCAAGATATGCATATGAAATCCGTTTTTTAAGAACTAGAGCTTGGTATGAAGATGAACATAAGCTCTAAATTCTCACATGGATAAAAGCCAAATAAGAACCAAGAAAGATGATATGCCAAGTGTGTAAAGGTTTGAGCTCTCCACAAATATGCGATCAAGTTACTCACTTGAGAGCCCCTCTTGATAGTACGTCGTCTATCCTATAACCCGGTCTCCCACTAACAACATGAGACCGGTAAAATAGAAACTCTATCAAGATCATATATTTGTCTTGTGCATTCCACTTGAGCTAGATGATGACGATTTTGATCTCTTCAAGTGGACCACCTTTCTTGATTGCACTTTGCTTGGTGAAGACTCACATATCGCTCCCCCATACACCACTATAGGAGAGGCTCTCTTAGGCACATCTTCACTTGGCCATTATCTCCAAATGGGTGACAACCTTCAAGCATAGGATTTCTTCGAGATGCTTCTCTTGAACTTGCACTTCATCTTCTTCTCTTAATCTATATGGTGACTTGGAGATAAACATGAATGGTCACTCAATCTTCTTTTCCAAGTCATGCTTGCAATAAGCTCAACTCTATATGACCATTCTTCATATAAACCCTTAGATAGAATCTTGGTCATCATATAATCTTCTAGAATCCAACACATGAACTCCAATCTTTCGCATAGACAAGATCTATAAAGATATCTCAATGCAAACATTAGTCCATAGAGATTGTCATTAATTACCAAAACCACACATGAGGGCGCGTGCACTTTCACATTCGAACTCCATTCATATATCAGACAAGCATGGCATAGAGTTTTACGTTTACGAGCGGCATGGAACTAGGTAAAATTGTGAGTCTGTGTGTTTCGCTTCATCCCCATTCTTCGGATGTTTGGATCATGTTGCATCCCATTGCCGAATATAAAAAGGGTGCCCAACATCCCAGTGTCCGCCTGAGAGGACGTGACATATGTGTATTAAAAAGTCAACCCTCCTTGTAATGTAAATACAGACAAAACATAAATTAATCATGATACTGTAAGAGAATTTATTATTATTTTATCAATAGTAGTTTTGTAGAATTTTGATTAACACTATTAAGAAAATCTTGCTTGATTTTTTGTTTGAGGGGAAAAAACAATTCTTGCTTGATGCCTTTCTGCTCGGCTGACAATTTATGCAGGCCCAAGAAGCCCACCCTCCGCGGCGCCTCGCATCTTTCTTTCCTGGGCTCAGCAGATCTGGCCGTCGCCACTACTCTCTCCTATCCCCCTCCACCTAGCTAGGGTCTCCGGCCACTGGTCTCTGCCTCCTCCAACGGCGCCGCAGACATGACTCCTCCGCGCAAGCTGGCGGTGGAGGAATCCTCCTCCTCTTCCCTCCCGGATGAGCTGATGGAGGACATCTTCGCACGCATGCCGGCCAAGTCGGCGCAGCGCTCCCGGTGCCTCTCCCGTGCCTGGGCCACCGCGCTCTCCTCCCGGTCCTTCATCGACCGCCACCTCCTGTAGGGTCGCGTGACGGCTACACTAGCGCAAATCAAAATTTTCTACCGCGACATCCAAGGAACTGCTGCAGTTATAGATCACGGGATTACCACTAGGCGCGTTGCCGTGCTGAAGTCGGTGAAGCGAGTCGGGGCAGGGTAGACGTACAATCCTCTCCGATCCAGTCGCTCCCACGAACAGCTCCCACGAACAGCTCCTCTCGGCTCTCGTCCAAGTGCTCCAAGTGCAGCACCTCTATCGGTATCCACACGTACGGCGTGGAGGCGCCGCTCGCCGGACTGCTAGGTCCGCGCGGGCGGCAGGGGCGTGGTGAGACGGTGGCTGGGTGGATTGTGGTGCGGAATTGGGCAACCCTAAAACGTCCAGCCTCCTCTCCTTATATAGACCTCCCCATATTGGGCTGCCTCAACCGAAGCCCATTCTGGAGTCTATTCCAGCCCAACTCGGATCCAATCCGAATTCTGCCTTCACTGCCTTAAGTGTGTGACCCTATAGGTTCACGCACGTTTAGACATGACACGAGTACACCTACTCGGCCAATAGTTGGTAGCGGCTTCTAGCAAAACGTGCCAACTCCCAAACGCACATAAAGATCGTATCGGACGAACCATCACAATGTTTATGCCATTCCCTTTGCCTCACGATATTAGGTCAAGCCTCCAGCTGACCTCTCTTTCTCGATCCTGTGATTCGGAATCCCATACTAGGTTAACCATTAACCTTATGTAGCACGGCCATGCATTTCTGGATCCGATCACTCGAGGGGCCCAGAGAAATATCTCTCTCAAGTAGAGAGGGGCAAATCCCATCTTGACTGACTATGCCTTGCAGCATGTTTCATGACAAACCCGTAAGCTACCTTTATGGCTACCCTTTCACGGTGTAGCGTTGGATAGCCCCAAAGTAGGTCAATTCACATCTCAAGTACATACGACAATCTCAGGTCTAGGGACAAAGCAAACACATCGTGTAGAGAGAGAGCTATGAACGTTTGCTTCATTGTCTCAAGGTGGGTCAGCCCAACTCTATGTTCACAACATAAGTCCACATTATTAGTTTGACATCTCCATGTCTATGACTTGTGAAACATAGTCATCTACTAATACATGTGCTAGTCTAATATTCAAGTGTGTCCTCACATGAACTCCGACTAGGGACATATTTAGAATAACCATACAAGTAATGAGTTTCACAGACAAGTCCTCAACTCGCCAATCAATACAAGACATTATTCAAGGCACATTATAAATCATGGATACATTGAAATATCATCATCTCTATGATTGCCTCTTGGGCATATTTCCTACAGTCTCCCACTTGCACTAGAGTCAATCTAGAAGATATCTAATACCCATAGCTCTTGTGTGCTTATCATGATTCTTCTGTGAGAGAGGCTTTGTCAACGGATCAGCCACATTCAGATCCGTATGTATTTTGCATAAGTTTATTTCGCCTCGTTCGATGTACTGCCGAATGAGATGAAACCGCCGCATAAGTGTTTGGTCTTCTGGTGATTCCTTGGCTCCTTTGCTATCGCAATGGTTCCACTGTTGTCACAGTAGAGATCCACTGGACTGGACGCACTAGGGACAACACCAAGATCAGTAAGGAACATTTTCATCCAAACACTTTCCATGCTAGCTTCTGCCGCAGCATAATACTCGGCCTCCATTGTAGAATGAGCAACTGTGTCCTGCTTGGAACTCTTCCAGCAAACCGCCCCACCGTTCAACGTGAACACATAGCCCGATTGCGACTTGGAATCATCCACATCAGTTTGGAAACTAGCATCGGTGTAACCATTTACAACGAGCTCCTCCTCACCTCCGTAAACTAGGAACATATCCTTAGTCCTTTTCAAGTACTTAAGGATATTCTTTACCGCTGTCCAGTGACTCTCACCGGGATCAGCTTGGTACCTGCTCGTAACACTTAGAGCATAAGAAATATCTGGGCGAGTACAAATCATAGCATACATGATAGATCCAATTGCCGAAGCATATTTGATATTTTTCATGCGCTCTCGCTCATCAGTAGTCGAAGGACACTGAGTCTTGCTAAGGTTTATACCATGTGACATAGGCAAGAACCCTTTCTTAGCCTCTTCCATGCCGAAACGTTTTAGCACCTTGTCAAGGTATGTACTCTGGCTTAATCCTATTAGCCTCTTCGATCTATCTCTATAGATCTTAATTCCCAGAATATATGCTGCTTCTCCTAAGTCCTTCATTGAAAAACTATTCTTCAACGAAGTCTTTACGGATTCAAGCATAGGAATGTCATTTCCAATCAGCAGTATGTCATCCACATACAAGATTAGAAATACGAGCGAGCTCCCACTATCTTTCTTGTAAACACAAGACTCTGATTCGATTTTGGTGAAGCCAAATCCTTGGACTACTTCATCAAAACGAATATTCCAACTCCGAGATGCTTGCTTCAGTCCATAAATGGACTTTCGAAGTTTGCAAACCTTTCCAGCATTTTTAGGATCGACAAAACCCTCGGGCTGCATCATATACACGTCCTCGGCAAGGTTTCCATTCAGGAAAGCTGTCTTGACATCCATTTGCCATATCTCATAGTCAAAATATGCAGCAATAGCTAGAATTATCCGAATAGATTTAAGCATCACTACGGGCGAGAAGGTCTCCTCGTAGTCAACTCCTTGAACTTGTCGAAAACCTTTTGCAACAAGTCGAGCTTTATAGATGTGAACATTTCCATCCATATCAATCTTCTTCTTATAGATCCATTTGCACTCGATGGTCCTATGACCATCAGGCAGGTCAACCAAGTTCCAAACTTGATTTTCATCCATGGAATCTATCTCGGATCTCATGGCACTTTGCCATTTCTCAGAGTCTAGGTCCATCATTGCTTCCGCATAGGTCGAAGGTTCATCATTGTCCAACAATAATATTTCACGCGTATCATTGTCTATCAATAATATTTCTCGCGCATTGCGAATCCTTTCTGACCTTCGTAGTGCTGGTGTTTCTCTTGCCACGGGTTCCTCAACTCGTTCTGCCATGATGGCATCACCCATTGAGTCCTCCCCGGTAGGCTCAACTTGAACTTCTTCAAGCAGCACCGTCTTTCCACTTGTTTCCTTCTTGAGAAACTCTTTCTCTAAGAAAACACCGCTTCGAGCGACAAACACTTTGCCCTCTTCTCGGTTGTAGAAGTAATATCCCAAGGTTTCCTTGGGGTATCCTACGAATATGCATTTATCCGACTTGGGTGTGAGCTTGTCCGCCTGAAGTCGCTTGACAAACGCATCACAGCCCCAAATCTTTAGAAAAGACAACTTGGGACTCTTCCCATTCCACATCTCATATGGTGTCTTAACTACGGATTTAGATGGTACCCTATTTAGTGTGTGAGCTGCTGTTTCTAGAGCGAAACCCCAAAACGATAATGGTAGATCTGACTGGCTCATCATTGATCGAACCATGTCCAACAAAGTCCGATTACGTCGTTCGGAAACCCCGTTTCTTTGAGGCGTTCCGGGCGGCGTAAGTTGAGGAACAATTCCGCAACTCTTCAGATGATTGCTAAATTCGTGACTCAAATATTCTCCTCCACGATCTGATCGTAGAGCCTTAATTTTCTTGCCACGTTGATTCTCTACTTCATTCTGGAACTCTTTGAACTTTTCAAAAGTTTCAGACTTATGCCTCATTAGGTAGACATATCCATATCTACTAAAGTCATCAGTGAAAGTTATGAAGTAGTGAAAACCACCTCTAGCGGTCGTGCTCATTGGTCCACATACATCAGTATGTATTAGTTCCAGTAAGTCCGTCGCCCTTTCAGGAGAACCATTGAAAGGCGACTTGGTCATCTTCCCAAGCAAACAAGCTTCACATGTCTCGTATGATTCAAAATCAAACGAAGTTAGAAGTCCATCAGAATGGAGTTTCTTCATGCGCTTTTCACTTATATGACCCAAACGACAATGCCAAACATAGGTGGGATTCAAATCATTAGGCCGAAGCCTTTTAGCACTTATGTTATAAACTTGCTCATCATCATGAACATCATCAGGATTCAAAATAAACAACCCATTCACAATGGAAGCAAAAGCCACAAACATATCATTCTTAGAGATAGAACAACCATTGTTTTTACTCGCAAATGAATAACCATCTCGCATCAAACATGAAGGAGAAATAATGTTTCGACTTAAAGCTGGAACATAATAACAATTATTCAATTCCATAATAAATCCTGAAGGGAGGTGCAGTTGCATGACGCCAACGGACAACGCAGCAACCTTTGCATTATTTCCGACGCGAAGATCAACTTCTCCTTGTCTCACGCTTCTACTCCTTACTAGCCCCTGCATCGATTTGCAAATGTGAGCAACCGATCCGGTATCAAATACCCAAGAGTTAATAATGGAGTCAGCGAGAAAAATGTCTATAACATTAACCACAAGCGTACCTGAGCTAGAAGTCTTACTCCCACTCTTCTTCAAAGAAGCAAGGTACTTGCTGCAGTTTCTCTTCCAGTGTCCAGACTCATGGCAGTAGTAACATTCTGTGTCAGGTTTAGGTCCATCCTTAGGCTTAGGCTTTGGCTTAGAGATCACATCTTTAGCTTTTCCTTTTGCCTTGGACTTGCCATGCTTCTTGAAGCTAGGCTTGTTCTGCACAGCCAACACTTGGCCATGCCCTGCACACTTCTTAATGTCACATTCTGCCGTCTTGAGCATTCCACAAAGTTCATTAAGGTCCTTCTCCACCCCATGCATATGGTAGTTCGAAATGAAATGCCCATAGCTGGCTGGAAGCGACGCTAAAATAAAATCAGTGGCCAACTCTCGGCCCAATGGAAAACCAAGTTTGTCCAAAGTCTGCGCGTAACCAAGCATCTTGATCACGTGCGGGCCTACTGCTGCTCCTTCAGCTAGCTTGCATTCACCAAAGGCCTTAGCGACATTGAACCTTTCAGTCCTGGCCTGGGTCTGGAACATGTCCTTAAGCGCAACGATCATATCGTACGCTTCCTGACCATCAAACTGCTTTTGAAGGTCGGGTTCCATGCAAGCAAGCATAAGGCAGCTAACCTCAAGAGACTCATCACATGCTCTCTTGTAGGCAGCCCTAATGGCAGCAGTGTCGGTGTCAAGAGGTTCATCTGGGATTGGGGTATCCAGAACACTTTCCTTCTTATCAGCCCTGAGAACAATTCTCAGATTCCGGATCCAATCCGAATAGTTTGTTCCAGTTAACTTTTCTTTCTCAAGGATGGAACGCAAAGCAAAAGGGGTGGGTTGGTTACGTGCCATTGATCTACAACAGAAAACATGCAAAATACTAAGACAAAAATCCATGATAGAGTAAAACATTAAACAATTTAATATGGTCTACTCCCACTAAAACCAACATCCCTCTGTTGATACTTAGTGATTCAAGATCCACAACGAACAAGTCTCCTAGTGAGCCGGACGCTTCACCGCTAGAAAACGAGGTAGTTTGGTAAGCAACACTTTGCTAATCATATCACATATGACTCTTGTTGTTGGGTGACATCTCTATGTCAAAACCCAACCTTTATGCCCCAAGGCGCTTAACCGTTAAGATTACCTTGTTGAGCTAACCAACTCTTATGCATGTAAGTATCCGATACAAACCCATCTAGCAACGAAAACCGATGGCACCCTACTGTCATAGGCCCACCATCGATCGTAGAAGACATGGGATGGTGCAAGGTTTAGTTGGGGGGCATGTTAACTTAACATTTGTGAGGGATCGTTCTACTTCCACGAATCTAACATGCATAGGAGTAAAACAATAGGAATACAATCACATAGTTGTGACACAGTATGGCCCGTTTCTCATGGTGATCTCCATCTCCATAGAACCTGTCCACCATGGTGATCTCCATCTCCATGGTCCATGTGCGCCATCCCTCCGAGTGATGAGTCCTCCAAGAACTATTACAAGCTATTACGCCTAACAGCTAGTAATGTAAATTACATGAAGTGTGGGGATCATCACAAGTCGGCACGCAGGCCGTTAATACAATAAGTGACAACACATCTGGCTCCTGCCGTGTTGACATACTCACGACACGCAGGTCATGAAAATATTACACACATGCATCACATACACATGGGCCATACTGGTCACAAAACACAAATCTGCAAAAACGAGTTAGACGTTCTAACGCCGAAACTTGCAACCCCTAAAACTTGCTTTTATCAATCGAATTTGCCAAATCTAAATTTGACCCTCTTCAATTGATCCTGGTTTTTCTGAAGCAAAATAAAAAGATCTACAACTTTTATTCAGACCTTTTCTCGATCCGAGGTCGTCTGCAAAAGTTACAGCCGTATTACCGGAAACTGTTCGTTTTGGCAGATTACCTGTTACCGGCGATAGATCCGATCTATCACCCGCGCATCTCATGCACCATGAATATGATCTAAATTCCGATTCGACCAATCCAATTGATCTTCGCGTGCTGCTGTTGGATTTACGTGTCACAGTCTACCCCGATGGCGGAAACCGACCGGTAGGGGTAAGTCGTTCGACGACCTCTTGCAACACGATCACGGAAATCAGATCACAGATCAAGACATTTACAACAGACTGCCGATCACATCGGCCTTACCCCATCTACATATCACATATGCAAATGATCCGAACCTATAACGAGGCAGCATCGGCTCTGATACCACTGAGGGTCGCGTGTAGGCTACACTAGCGCAAATCAAAATTTTCTACCGCGACATCCAAGGAACTGCTGCAGTTATAGATCACGGGATTACCACTAGACGCGCTGTGCCGTGCCGAAGTCGGTGAAGCGAGTCGGGGCAGGGTAGACGTACAATCCTCTCCGATCCAGTCGCTCCCACGAACAGCTCCTCTCGGCGGCTCGTCCAAGTGCTCCAAGTGCAGCACCTCTATCGGTATCCACACGTACGGCGTGGAGGCGCCGCTCGCCGGACTGCTAGGTCCGCGCGGGCGGCAGGGGCGTGGTGAGACGGTGGCTGGGTGGATTGTGGTGCGGAATTGGGCAACCCTAAAACGTCCAGCCTCCTCTCCTTATATAGACCTCCCCATATTGGGCTGCCTCAACCGAAGCCCATTCTGGAGTCTATTCCAGCCCAACTCGGATCCAATCCGAATTCTGCCTTCACTGCCTTAAGTGTGTGACCCTATAGGTTCACGCACGTTTAGACATGACACGAGTACACCTACTCGGCCAATAGTTGGTAGCGGCTTCTAGCAAAACGTGCCAACTCCCAAACGCACATAAAGATCGTATCGGACGAACCATCACAATGTTTATGCCATTCCCTTTGCCTCACGATATTAGGTCAAGCCTCCAGCTGACCTCTCTTTCTCGATCCTGTGATTCGGAATCCCATACTAGGTTAACCATTAACCTTATGTAGCACGGCCATGCATTTCTGGATCCGATCACTCGAGGGGCCCAGAGAAATATCTCTCTCAAGTAGAGAGGGGCAAATCCCATCTTGACTGACTATGCCTTGCAGCATGTTTCATGACAAACCCGTAAGCTACCTTTATGGCTACCCTTTCACGGTGTAGCGTTGGATAGCCCCAAAGTAGGTCAATTCACATCTCAAGTACATACGACAATCTCAGGTCTAGGGACAAAGCAAACACATCGTGTAGAGAGAGAGCTATGAACGTTTGCTTCATTGTCTCAAGGTGGGTCAGCCCAACTCTATGTTCACAACATAAGTCCACATTATTAGTTTTGACATCTCCATGTCTATGACTTGTGAAACATAGTCATCTACTAATACATGTGCTAGTCTAATATTCAAGTGTGTCCTCACATGAACTCCGACTAGGGACATATTTAGAATAACCATACAAGTAATGAGTTTCACAGACAAGTCCTCAACTCGCCAATCAATACAAGACATTATTCAAGGCACATTATAAATCATGGATACATTGAAATATCATCATCTCTATGATTGCCTCTTGGGCATATTTCCTACACCTCCTCCTCGCCAACCTCCGGGGATCCCCCGCAGCCTCTTCATCCTCCCCGACCCCGACTCGGACTCCGACACCACGGTGAACGCCTAGTCGCCCGGCCGCCCCCTCATCTCCGTCCTCATCGACGAGCGCCTCCGCCGAGTCGCCTCCTTCAGGCGCCAGTGCCACGGCCTCGTCGTTCTGGAGGCCAAGGGGGAGAACCTGCTCTTCGCCTGCAACCCGGCCAGCGGGCACTCCAGCTACACGGTGGACCACTTCGTCTACAACCCATCCACCGGCCAGATCACGGCGCTCCCGGAGGGCAAGGAGGCGTTCGGCGTCTGGCCGCAGAACCATGCCATCCTCGGGCTCGGGTACGATGCAAGCATCGGGAAGCACAAGGTGGTGCGCCTCTACTGCCGCGGCGAGCTACCTCCAGCGTGCGAGGTGTATGTGCTCAGCTCAGTGGGGCACTGGAGGCCGCCGGCCGGTGCAGCTGACAAGACGATGCCGCCGGCGTGGGCAACGAATTACTGCACCAACCAGAGCGTCTTCGCGCAAGGCCACGTGTACTGGGCCGCCCAGCCGCACAAGGCCTGCACTGGCGAAAAGGTCATCATGTCCTTCTCGATGGCTGACGAGGTGTTCAGGATCTTGCTGCCGCCACCGAGCATGATCAAGACGCACTGGCGGATAACGGAGCTTGGTGGGCGCCTCTGCCTCTTCAAAGACATCACCGCCGTGTGCTCGTACGACATTTGGGTTCTGCGTGATACCCTCGCCGGCACTTGGGATCTACATTGCCGCATTGACCTGGATGCTGCGTCTCCGGCAGCGACACTGTTGAATTGCTCCACGAGTGTCATCCCGCTCGACATTGCTGATGGTGGCAGCAGCATGCTGCTCAGGCCAGAGCCTCGCAATATCCACAGAAAAAACTCTAAGGAACACCAGCTTGTTGTGTACAACTCTGAGACAGGAGATGTGGAGGACCTCCTTGTTGGTGGCGGCTTGATCACTCACCACACCATAGCCCGGAGACCCGCGGCACCATATGAGGAAAGCCTCGACTCCTCGAGTCCACCGGTCAGCCGCACGAGGACATCATCTTCTCGTCCACATTCTCACATGCCCTGGGGCTGGTGCTGCTCCGGCTGCCAGCCCGCACCCTTGGGCGGCTCAAGTGCGTCTGTCGGAGCTGGCGCGCCATGATTGAGACCGACCGTTTCATCAAGATGCACTACGAGCACACAGCTAGGAGCTCGCTTGCTCGTGTCATCCTCTCAGCCATGCCTTACAACTGGCAATTCGCCTCGCTGGATTCTTGCCTGAAAGACCAGTCGCTGGCGTCGCAGATGCAACAGCTAGAAACTAGGGTGGTGAGCTCGAAGCCCTGCCATGGCCTTCTCCTTGTAAGCCACGGCAGCAGTTGTGCTTATGTGTGCAATCCTGTCACTGGAGCACGAGTATTTCATTGCAGTTTGCCTTTTGTGAACCCATCGGATTTTGATCCTGCTTGCCCTGGTTGTGTTGGCTTGGGGTATGACGTTTCGAGAGAGGTGCACGTCATCGTGGTTCTCGCCTACACGTCGCACGACTTTTACACCAGGAGCTTCGCCATTGAGTGTAGCATCCGGAGGCTGACTGACTCCGTGACATGGAAGGTGGCGTCTCCACCTCCGATCCCGGTGACCATTGACGTGCCACCGGTCTATGCAGGCGGCAAGATGTACTGGATGGGGGAGCCAAGGCTCGGCACAGGCTGCTCATCGATTCTTGCGTTTGACATATTCAACGAGGCTTTTGATGTCCTGCCAGCACCACAGACCATGGAAGTGGGTGGTACGATGTTCATGGCGGAACTCACCGGGCAGATTTGTGTTGTGCACACGTGCCCGAGCACAGAGACGATGACCATATGGGGATTTGACGGTGGTAGAGGATGGACAAGAGAGCACTTGATACAGCTTGGGCAGTGGCCAGAATTCTCACCGAGGACAGCGGCAGGCCTAGTGATCCCGTTGGCCAGATCTTATTCGACACTAGAAGAGCGCTAGGGTACTATGACCCAAGAAACCAGACGCTCGAGACTGTGTTCTCAACTAGCAGTTGGGAGCCAGGTGACTTCTCAGGCTTCTTCTCTCCGGTGTTGTGCGAGGACAGCTTAGTCCGTCCATATGACCGGCAACGCCAGTACTTTGGACATGGTTTCTGATCTCTGTTAAGATGAGCGTGAAATATTGCAGATGCAATATCCTGTATTTTCAGTTTTTACCAGTGTTTCTGCATTTGCCTATTTTATCTGAAGACCTGGAGGTATCTGATGTGGCCGCAGTTTGCACTATCCTATGTCGCTCTTCTCTCTGATGCACCAGACTGTCTTGTTCTATCCAGTTTGTTTAGATGTGATGCAGCTTATAGCTCAGCTCTATTTAATTAAGATCAGACTAAAATGAATATCGTAGCTTGCTCATAATAGCCTCAGATCCTCCTACAAAATTAAACCTTGCTTTGCTCGATACTGCATCAAATGTTGAATGTTCATCAAGTATTGCAATTTTGAGCTAGTATATTCTTTTATGGTTACATATGATAACTTGAATGGTGTTGTGTTATATACCCTCGCTTCCTAAATATAAGATATTTTAGGTATTTCACATGTTAACTAGATGCGGATTGAAATGAGTGAACATACATGATAAAATGTGTCTACATACATGTAAATGCATGTGAATCTGGAAAAGGCCTAAAACATCTTATATTTAGGAACGGAGGGAGTAATTGCATACGGATTCGGCGTGTGCACACGTGTGTTTGCGCGCGTGGGTGCGTTTGTGTGTGTGTGTGAAATTTCAGTCTCATGTACGTCTTTTAGGTGCCTGACCGAATCGGCACTTTGACAGTTTATTTATCCTCGGTGGCAATGCCAAAGTGTTTCACAGTACAACACTGTTGAATTAGACTGAACTCTTGTATGTTGATCAAATGTAAGTTGTCTGAAAGCAACATGAGAGCCACTATCAGTAATTTTTCAGTCAGTAATCTGTCAATAATGTAGCTTGCTCATAGAGGCCACACTTTCTCCATTACATATTTTTAACATTGCTTTGTTCTGGCAACAGAACAGCACTCCATAATGCGGATGGTATATGCATGAAATTCTGCAATTTTGAGCTAGTTACACATGACCAGTATCGATGAATTTGCAGGCGTCGACTGGTTGCTGAACTTACCTTCTGTGTATTTTAGTAAAACTAAAATGCACCAAAGGACCGTTAACATGTCATGTGGTTTCACTTTAGGCTACAAACTGTCAGATGGTTAAATTGACGCCTCTTAGTTGCCATGTCCGTTCACTTTAGTCTGTTTCTAATTTTTTATTACCGGGAGTCATTGCAAATTCTGGCATGCTTGGCTCCATGATGGTGATAGTCTCGATAGTTTGGCAGCTTAATTTCGAAGTTGACGTAACTTGTTCGTGTGCATCAGTGTTCAGTGTAAGGCTTGTCGTTCATCTTTATATTGTCTCAGTAGTCCAGTATGCTCATGTGTTTTTTAAACACTTCCAGTTTCTTAGTTAATGTGACAAGTTGTCGGCGGTTTCTCTACCTTTAATTTTCTCGGAAAATATATCCACCAATGTTCTCACACTTTCGACACATGGGCTGTTCAAGCCAATATACAACTTTGAAGTGAACGTCGGCTAATTGCAAACGTGTCTCAACCAAATAAAAATAGAGCGCCAGAGAACTTTGAAGTTGTCCCGAGGTGGAGAGTGAATCCCAGAAGAATGGTATATCTCCGTAGGACCATTATGGTGATGGTTCTTGTATAAGTAATTTAGGTCCGCGCAATCACAGGTCCTGATGCTTCCAAGTCCTAGAATGTTTTTGGGGTTTCAATAGTACTGCTAAAACAATTCCAACCATGTGTAAAACTTGTATACGTTATGTATTTGCTGTATGTTTATGTGAACAAAGAAATGACCGAGCTTGCGCGGCCTCACATACTCATGCTGGCTTCTTTGTGAATTATGATCATGCACTATCTCCCCTCCCATGCTTGAATAGGAATACATGTGACGCAATAACCATGCAATGGATGCTTTCATCTAATTCAAAACTGCTATAAGAAGCACATGGCCAGCCTTGTTATGTTTGATGGTACCAATCAAGTCACACTATAGTTTAGTTTCTTTAGGTGACCACATTTTGAGAAGTTTTTTGCATTCGTCGTCTCGGATTACACCAACACTAAAAGAGAAGAAACAAGGCTAAGCAACCACAAATACCAAGGTGTTGATGTGACCATTTATAAACTTATGGAGTAAAGCAAACGTACCCATGGTTCAAAAAGGCTTAACTAAGCATTCGCTTAAGCGTTGATGGCAAAAACGCTTCGGTTAGACCCTAACTGACTACTTAATCGCTGATAAGCCCCACTAGAGACTTGTGCTAATGGTCTCCTTCGTGCAAGAGAGCTGGCCCAGTGAGGTCCATTATCAAACCCTGATAGAAATGATTGAGGACAAACAGTTAATCACGGGCCAAAAGCCAGCAAACCATTTGCTGCAAACACTAGATTAAGATGTGTTCAGAGAACACATGAACCATTCATCAACCAGAATTACAGACCCCTCGTACCAGGTTCAGCTAAAGATACCGATACAGCAGTCTTAGCTAGTACAAAAAAGAGCAAGATCTACATGAATCCTATCATTTCTGGAAGTGGGGATTGAGGAGCCCAGAGATTTCAAGGAACCCAACACGGTCACGGCCTCCAAATATCTTCTTCAGTTTATCATCGCAGACTATTATCTTCTTGTTCGCAGGATCCTGGTTGCAAAAGCATTAAAATAAGAAAACCGTTAAATCCATGAACCGTTGAAAGCAGAAAGTACATTTTGCAAGGTTAAACCAGCCATTTTGTGTGGCAAACCAAAAGGTGCACTGCACAACGACGGAAATGCAAGGGCCAATAAGTAACAATGCATGCATTATCTACAACTAAGACATCAAATTATCTTAGTCTTTTTTTGTGGCAGACAATTATCCTAGTGCTTGACTGCTTGCAGTATCTTACTGAACAATGAACACAACAGGAATGGTCTAGAACAAATAACCATTAACTATTGTCCTAGTGCTTGCAGTAATACAATAAACTTTCTTTCACAACATACAGTTCAATCTTGGCTCTGGTGCTATTACATATACGGATATACTAGTATACTACACTTCAACCCACAATGACAATTACACTAATATAAAACAACATTTGGATCAAAAGAGGCTATGTTACGGGACTTTGGGAGCTGGGTGAACCGATGAAGGAAGAATCTGGAACTTGGTTCAAAGCGCAAAGGACAGCGAGGAGGACATCCTCTAACGCACAGCGAGGTTTGTGCCTGGCCGTGGCACACAACCTTCTGAGCTTTCGAGGTTCTGTTGGTCAACTTATGGAACTAATGAATTTGACTGATTTAAGTTGATCTTTTGTAATCAGAGGAGGTTGCGGCTGGGCTGGTCCTGGGCCTGCAGTTGCAGGTCCTCCTCCAGAATGCATGTGCAACAGGTAATTACATGAATAGATACAAGAACACTGGCAATTAGGCCTGAATATTTTATGCGGGCCGTACAATTATACAAGATAATGATGGCCACAATAGAACTTAAAGCTACCAGCAAACAGCTTTTGCTTGTGGTCCAAGCAGATATGGGGCTAGCATAGACAGTGCACTATTAAACTGCATGTGGACCGTAGGTATTTTCCATGCACTGGATGTGTATGTGCACTCTGTAATAATTAGCAGCTTATATGTAAATTTGATCGAGACGAGTCACCTCGGTAGTTCCCATACATATCAGAGTGCACATTTGCACTTCTTTATAGTCTATACTTTGGCTATTTCCAAACTGCTGCCAGGATTTAAAATTTCATCAGAATTTTACTGAAATTTCTAGCGATTTCAGGCGCTACCGAAATATTTGTACCTCAAAATTTGGGGACAAGTTCAAAATTAACTTAAAATTCTGGTCAATAATTTCGAAAATCACCAGGATTACAATCATTTTAGAGTTTAAACCCTGACTACTAATTTATCTTCAGCAGATGTGCATCACTCTCAGGTAGATCCTACACGGTTAGACAAGGGCACTGGCCAACAACATATCTGGCTATCTGCAGTGGGGAGCTACACCCCAAGTTCAGTACTTGTACATTCATGCCTAAACCGAATAAGACAGAAGAATACACAGGAACTGCTGCCAGCACTGGCTTGAAATCTGGGCCCATGGCAACATACAAGCATGGGTGGGCACTAGTTGTACACACACCCTCACCGAAGTCCCACCTATTATTCAGTCTTGACCATAGACAACATTACTTCCGCCTCCTGATTTGTTACAACAAGAGCAGGAAAGAACAAGCATCGAACCCCACAACACATAATTGACCATCAAATTAAGAGCCGCATAATCAGCAGGAAAAATAAATCAAAATACCATTATTCATGATCCAGCGATTTCAGGCGGTACCGAAATACTTTTATCTCAAAATTTGGGGACAAGTTCAAAATTAATTTAGAATTCTGGTCAAGATTTCATCAACGATGAAACCTAAATAGTTTCGAAAAATACCACGATTACTGTCATTTAGGGTTTAAACCCTGACTACAAGTTCAAAATTAATTTAGAATTATGGTCAAGATTAATCAACTTGTTGATGAAACAATTTCGAAAAATACCACTATTACTATCATTTAGAGTTTAAACCCTGACTACTCATTTATCTTCAGCAGATGTGGGTCACTCTCAGGTCGACCCTACACGGTTAGACAAGGGCACTGGCCAACAACATATCTGCTGTGATGAGCTACATCCCATGTTCAGTACTTGCATATTCATGCCTACACCCAATAAGACAGATGAGTACACAGGAAATCCTGCCAGCACAGGCTTGAAATCTGGGCCCATGGCAACATACAAGCATAGATGAGCAATAGTTCAACACACACCCTCACCAAAGTCCCACCTATTATTCAGTCTTGACCATAGACAACAACATTACTCTCCCTGAACTACATTGATTAACTGTATGTTTCATGGCTGCTGCAGTTTGTGTCTGTAGTTTTGTGGTTTGTGGGCAGAGGTGGTTTATTTACTCGACTGAAGTGCTGATTATGTAGCATCTTAATTTGAGGAGCAATTATGTGTTGCGGGGTTTGATGCTGGCGTTTTCTTGATATGTTGTACTCCCTCCGTTCGGAAAAGGATGTCACATAATTGCTCCCTGACCATTTTTGTGACATCATTTTTGTGACATCCTTTTCCGAATGGAGGGAGTACAACATATCAGGAAAACGCCAGCATCAAACCCCGCAACACATAATTGCTCCTCAAATTAAGATGCTACATAATCAGCACTTCAGTCGAGTAAATAAACCACCTCTGCCCACAAACCACAAAACTACAGACACAAACTGCAGCAGCCATGAAACATACAGTTAATCAATGTAATTCACGAAGCGAAACCAAACGCGTCGAAGTTGCAAGCACAAAACTAACATACTGTACTTAATGTACTGATGCCACATAAACCCTGAAATGGAAGTATAAATACTAAAAGTAAGAAGAGAGGTGGAGGGAGTGTCTTTACCTGGAGATTGTTCCCCTTGATGTGCGCCCAGATGATCTTGAGCGCCTCCGTCCGGGGCAGCTCCGGCGCGCCCCCGACGAACTCCCTCAGCTCCGGCGAGATAGGCTTCGGCTTCATGATGCCGCTCGCCGCTCTCTTCTTCTTGGGCTTCGCTTCCGCCTCCGCCCCGGCCCCCGCACCCTCCGCCGCCGCGACGACCCTGACCGCCACGCGCCCCGCCGTGGGCGCCCTCATCCGGAACGCGACCACCGAGGCAGCGCCCCGCCGTGCCGAGGCGGGAAACGCGAGGAGCTCGCCGGAGCGGATGGCCGTCGCCGACATCGCGGTGGTGCGCAGAGCGGGGTTTTGGGGCGGGTTTTTTGGGGATAGGGTTCGTGGTGACGGTGAGGTGTGAGAGCGAGAGGTGTCGGGTCGGGGAACTAGTACACGGCGTGTGGAGCGCTCCAGCCGTCCGCGCGTCAGGAGAAGGATTGGACGGACTAGATCGGCGCCAGCGCGTGCGATTTGAAAACCTTATCCGCTTCGTTGGAGGCAACGGTAAGAGCAACCGAGTCACTGAATGACAGGCCCCAGTGCCCCACTGTGCCCTCACCCCTGACTTGTGGGACCGACATGTAGGTGAGGGCATAGAGCCCCTCAGGGCGTTTTTTAGCGTCGGCGCAAAGAAAAATCTTCCAGTCGCACCCACCCTCCCCCCTCCCCCCCAAGACTCGATTAGCACCAGTTCGCGCGGTTTTTAGCGACGGCTGGGGTTCGCCTGGGGGCGAAAATGAGACGGGGCTAGCTCTGTCGGCGAGTCATGGCCATTTTCCCTCCCCTTCCCTCCCTTTTTCCTCCATTTTTCCCTCCATATATCCCCTCCCCGGCCGAAGCTCCCGCCATTTCCCCCCATTTTCCCCAGATCTTGCCGCCATGCTGCCGAGGAAATTCACCGGCCCACGCAACGCCGCCACCGCCACCGTCGCCGCCGTCGGCAAAGTGAAGAAACCGAGGAAGTCGAGGGCGCCGATGCAGAAGCCGCTTGGCTGGACCAACGCCATGTGGTTCGCCGACGTGCAACGCCAGAAGACCGAGAACGCCAGCCGGCGGAAGAGGGAGAAGATCCTGAGGGCCAAGCGTCTGGCCGAGGGCGGCGAGGTGGAGGAGGAGGAGGAAGATGATGAAGAGGAGGAGTTGGAGATGGAGGAGGCACCACCGGCCGTGGAGAAGAGCTTGCCGGCGATGAAAATCAGGGTCGGCCTCCCTCCTCACCCTGCCCAGCTACTCGCTGGCTGGGGCAGCGAAGGTAGCGTCGCCTCGCCGTCTGGGTACTCGCCATCCGGCTACTCGCAGTCGCCCTCGCCATGATGGAGCAGGCACTTCTCACCTGAGTACGCCGACGGCGGCTTCAACCCCAATGTCGCCTTCCCGCACAGCCCTCCTTCGCGCATGCCGTCCGACATGAACATGGCGTATGCCCGCTCACCGAGCTACTCAAGCTCGCCGTCTCTGCGCCGCACGCTCCCCTTCACCCACGATGCCCGTAGCGTGCTCGACACAATGCAAGGCGAGGCGTACATGGAGGAGATCATCGCCAGCGGCTCCATTGCTTCGATGGCCAGCCCTGGGTTCTTCACCCAGAGCGACGGCATGGACTCGCAGCAGACCGGCGGCGCGGGCGGTGGGATCGGGAGCAGCAGACCGACGAGGGGGCTGAGGAAGGAGATGGCGATGCCGAGCTTAGGGAGGCGGCCGTGGAAGAAGAAGGAGCACCGCCGAATGGCAAGAGGAAGAAAAGGGTGCCAAAGGTGCCAAAGCCTCCCGCCGAGTCTCGCATCAAATGGAGCGCCAAGGAAGGTGTGCTCCTCGCCGAAGCATGGAAGACAGTGAGCATGGACCCGATCACCGACGCCAACGAAAACATGGATAACTATTGGAAGAGGATCAAAACCTCATATGATGAGCGCTTGATCATTGATCCCGTGTACGCCATGATCACCACCGAGCGCGGCGAGAAGGCCATGGCCAACCATTGGGCGATCATCCAACAAGCTTGCAACAAGTGGCATGGCATTCAAGAGGAGGTGCAAAATTGGCCGAAGAGTGGCTCCAACTTTGAGATGGAGGTGAGCTTCTTTCGCTTTGGTTTCCTATTCTTTGCCGGTTCGCTTACTTCGGCCCCGATTTGCTCATGTAGGTGTTCCGGATGTTCGAGGCATATCGCAACGACAACGACCAAGCCGAGTTCAAGTATCTTCGATGTCTTCACAAGGATTGAGGGATGTGAAAAGTGGACGCAAGTTCGGCTTTCTCTCGGCAAGGGGAAGGAGTACGTCCCGGACGCGCTGGCAGCAGGAGCGGCTGATGGACGCCCTGGCCTCGGCCACAAGAAAGCCAAGGCACTGAGAGACACAGCGCCAGCGGCCGCGCGGCTACAGGCGTCGATTGAGACGTGCATCGCCGACGCCCAAAGCCACGCCGTCAAGAGAGAGGAGAAGGCGGACGCGAGGTGGAAGGACATCATGGCCAAGCAGGACGTCAAGCTCGACCTCCTCAAGACCAACACCGCAGCCAAGATGAGGAACACATACCTGGCGTTCCTGATGGGAGGCGATCCGGCGACCATGGATTCGGAGGTCAGGGCGTGGTTCATGGCGGAGAGGTGCGTGATCCTGAGACAGATTGCGCCGGCGATCCCAACACCATCGACGAGCTCTGCCCTGACGGACGCTGCTCCAAGCTTCACCGCTCCGGCCGATCCGAGCCCCACCTCTACAGCTACGCCGAGCCCCACCTCTACGACCACGCCGCCTCCGAGCACTGCGCCTACGGCCACTCCAAGTTCCGCCCCAACCGCGACGGCCACACCGATCGACTTGGAGGATCCCGCCGAGGAGTTGCCGACGACCATCTGATCTGTGCATCAGCATGCCGAATGTGGCTGTTTTCATTCGATCGCCAAACTGTGTGGCTTGATTCGATCGCCGAACTATGCCTTTTTTTGTACGATTGCCCAACTGTGGTTGTTTTGATCGCCGAACTTGGGCATATTTTGGGAGCGGGAAATGAACTTTCAAATTTGCTTGTTTTGTGGTGTGCTGGGTGGCCGAATGACTGGGAACTTTGCCACCCCCAGGCCGAAATTAGCGCCGGCGCAAAGCCAAAAAGGCAGACGCGGAAACGCTGGGGGGGGGGGGCGAACGACTGGAGATGCCCTGAGCAGTCTAATTTTAGGGAGGTGACTAGTTGGCCATTACCTGAATTTATAATTTGATCGAAAACGATGCATCCTACCGAAAGTACTGCAACAAACCTGAATAACAAGAACCATTGATAAATTTAGAAGTTGCATCGAACTCCTCCAAAGTTGTCATTTACATCTCCACCTGTTACCTTGATATTCTTCTTCTCCTACAATTTAAACTAATGAAGATCGAGACATTGGAAGCAGGAGACAAAAAACTATATCTCGCTGAAGATCGGCGCACCATAAGACCATTGGCTCTTGAGTGACAATGGTGTTATCCCATGAAAGCCACACCATAACAAGGATAGGATTGTGAGACTATTATTTTGTATGTCGCCACTACATCATCAATAAATCATTGCCACGTCATAGATATCTTAACCTATAAAGAACTAAAACTACAGTCCGCAACATTGATACATGGTTCCCCCACCTTCTGGTGTTGAACTAGCCGTCAAAGAAGACGAGGGACATCGACATGAGCCATGTCCAAACTCGGTGGTAGCTATGGCTCCTACTATCTCATCTCCTCTTGTGCTTATCTATTTTTCTCTCGTGAAGCAGCCAACTAGTGTGCATATCATCTTTATTGCACAGTGTAACATGCTACTCCCTCCGTATCAAAATATAAGAGTTTCTAGCCTTTTTTACTTTGTCCAGATTCATTCCAAAATGAGTGAAGCAACATACTAAAACATGTCTACATACGTAGGAATCAAGACAAATGCATAGAGTTTAGAAAGTCTTATATTTTGATACGGAGGGAGAACTAGGCAGCGAGAGCGTACCAGGAGCTTCAGACACTCATACTCCAAGTTGAAAGTGCATGGTGCCCCACGTGTGGTTTTGGTAATTAATGACAATCCTTATGGACTAATGTTTGCATTGAGATATTCTTGTAGATCTTGTCCATAGGAAAAGATTGGAGTTCACGTGTTGGACTCTAGAAGATTACATGATGATCAATGCTCTATTTAAGGGTTTATATGAAGAATGGTAATATGTAGAGTTGAGCTTAATGCAAGTGTGGCTTGGAAAAGAAGATTGAGTGAACATTCATGTTTATCTCCAAGCCATCATATATATAGAGAAAAGATTATGAAGTGCAAGTTCAAGAGAAGCATCTCGAAGAAATCCTATGCTTGAAGCTTACCACCCATTTGGAGATATTGGTCAAGTGAAAATGTGCCTATGAGAGGCTCTTCCACATTGGAGTATGGAGGAGAAACATGTGAATCTTCATCAAGCGAAGCGTAATCAAGAAAGGTGGTCCACTTGAAGAGATCAAGATTGTCATCATCTAGCTCAAGTGGAATGCACAAGGCAAATGTATGATTTTGATAGGGCTTCTATATTACCGGTCTCATGATGTTAGTGGGAGACCGGGTTATAGGATAGACACCGTGCTATCAAGAGGGACTCTCAAGTGAGTAGCTTGATCACATCTTTATGGAGAGCTCAAACCTTTTCATTCTTGGCATATCATTTTTCTTGGCTCTTATTTGGTTTGTATCCATGTGTAAATTTAGAGCTTGTGTTCATCTCCATACCAAGCTCTAGTTCATCAAAAACAAATTTCATATGAATATCTTGTTGCGTTTTTTATGTTGGAGGATTTACCGGTTGTTCCTTTTTAGAGAGGCTTACCTTTCTACATTTGGTTTTATCCTACCTTGTGTGATTAGGATGTTTCTCTGCATGATCTTGTAGAGCTTGTGATTATCTTTGAAACGAGCCCAAGATCATCGAAAACGGAGTCCGGATGCGAAAGTTAAAGGTTAAAGAAGATCTCTCTAAGTTTCTGGTTGGCCGGCCTAGGCCGGGCCCCTCTGGTGTTCAGCCGGCCTCCAGCCTTTTTAGGCCGGCCTGGCCGGGCTCCAAGGCGGGGCCTCTCTGGTGGTCAGCCGGCCTCCAGCTTTTTTAGGCCGGCCTGGCCGGGCTCCAAGGCCGGGCTCGCGTACGCTGGCAGGAAACTGCCCCCAACGGTTGGATTTGGTGAGGACCTATTTAAGGGGTCTTCTTCCCCAATGGTTTCGTAGTTTTGGTGCTCTCTCTCCTCCTCCATTGTTGCTCCAAAGTTTTGAGTTCTCTTAATCCCTTCAATGATTCTTGCTCATTTTTGAGGGAGAAGAGAGAGGAGATCTAGATCTACATTTCCACCAATCCATCTCTCCTCTAAGTGAGGGAAACCCTTTGGATCTAGATCTTAGAGTTCCATTTGTTGAGTTCTTCTTTGTTCTTCCTCTCTTCTCCCCCCGTAAGCATTAGTTGCTTTTGGTGGGATTTGGGAGTGAAGGACTTGAGCACTTCTTGTGTTCTTGCCTTTGCTTTTGTGCATCGGTTTGTGCTCTCCACGAGGATTCGTGGAAGTGAAAATTGTGAGTTTGTTACTCTTGGGTCGTTGAACCCTAGACGGTTGTTGGTGACTTGGGAGCTCCCAATCTTTTTGTGGGTTGTGCCTCAAGATTGTTGTAAAGGCTCCAGATTCCGCCTTGAAGGATTCCGATAGTGGAATGTGAACCGAGCTTTTGGGCAAGGTTCATTGGAGAATAGGGTGAGGCCATTTGTGGCGTTTGAGTTTGAAACTCACACCCCTTCAACGAGACGTATTCTCCTAAAAAGGAGGAACTCGGGAATACATCATCGTCTCCACGTGCTTCGGTTATTTCTATACCCGATCTCTTTACTTATGCACTTTACTTTATGATAGCCTTCGTGCTTGAAGTCCTTTATCTTGCTATCACCTTGTTGCTTGTCTTGCGTAGCATAAGTTGTTGGTGCACATAGGTGAGCATAATATATTTAGATTGTATGCTTGTTAAATTAAAAACACCTAGTTTTATTCCGCATTTATCAAGCCTAAACCGAAAAAGTTTTAATCGCCTATTCACCCCCTCTAGGCGACATCATTGTCCTTTCACAAGTGGTGTAATTAGCAAAATGAAGTTGTGAGTAATGCTTAGAAAATTTAGCACATATATAGAACATGCATCCACCATGACACAAGAAGTCATGAAATAAAATAGAAAAAATCCAATGTGAACCGTAGTAGTTCAAACTAGAAGGTGTTGGCGCGCTTTGCCACGCCCGAGGGAATTATTGCGACGATTAATAGTTGAAATGCTGGTTTCAGAAGTTCTTGATTTTATATATACAAATTGTAACAGTTTGTCCCATTTACAAAAAAAAGGATAACACTGCTCATGTCCTAACGTACTCATTACTTAATACGTATGTCATAGATTCACTCATTTGTAAGTAGCATAAATCAGACTTACTCATAAGGAATTCTATATATGCTGGTATTAAAGCTTTGAAGCCACTCTTAGGAAGGGGAAAATCGAGTCATACACGAAAATCAAACTATGCTAAACCTTGTCTTTCACAATAGAAAAATAAACAAATGTGGAGATTGAGGATTCGAAATACCTTAAACTCAACTCATAAGGGAACACGATAAATCCAACTCTAAAGTATATGGAAAACCATAGCACACCAAGACTCTGATCTAAGATCTGATATAAATCTTGCTCAAATGTTGATGGGATAACTGCATTATTTCTTTGGTTCTATGTGTACAGAAACATGAACAGAAAATGCGTTGTCAAATCAAAATGTTTGCATACGTACAACTGAAGTTAGGAACAAAAGTATATCACGGCCGCATGTAATAATCTTTGCTTACAAGCCACACAACAAAATACTGCATCGACTGGCTACTACTACAGCTGGCTTTCAGAGTCTTAGCTAGAAGTGAACAACAAGTAAGTACTTACAAACTAAACAAGAGAATGATTATGAGAAAAACAAACCAGCAGACTACGTTAAAGGCCAGGGTGTCCTTGCCGCTAGTGGCTTGTCCGAGCTTCAGCAGTCACACTTAGAAGCTATCGCCAGCGAAGTAGTGCAAACCCATGATGAGAGCCTGGTAGCTCCTCTTCTCATTAGTGTTTGTCGTTGTCTTCATATATAACTGCATCACCCCTATTATCCTGTACACGGAGAAACAACTGGGAGAATCCAAATGAATGCCCCTTCCCAAAAATGTAATATCTCGAGAGACATTTAGATGCTAAACCAGGGCAGCTATACCATGCCCATTTTCAATACATGTTTAGTTCCCTATGCACTTGGGTCAATAAAGATGGGTGCAAGTACGCAAGCATTGTAAATATACATGTAGACCATGCATACTTTGGAGGTGCCCACATTGTGTATATCTGAGCAGCTGAGCGTATATCTCTGGCAGAGAATGCATGCCAGCTAGGACTTCCATACTAATCATGATGCGCCCTTGATGTACTCCTCGATATACAGGAACACGTCGGTGCAGAAGTGATAGCTTCTTGAAACCATTGAATGCGCCAATATTGATCCAAGACCTAACCAACAACATACGGCATTTGATCAGGCGTAGATAATGACAACGGAAATGCTCTAGATAGAAAGAATAGTTTTGAACCTCTTGGGTTTGTAATGTCTAAGTATCATCACGGTCACAATGAGTGTCTTCCTCTTCGGCAAATTTCTCTCGAGTGCCCTAAAGTAGGCACAAGATGAACTCATGGAGTCAGAGGATAAGAACAGAGGACATTAAACGTGAATCGTCTGAGTATATCTGATAGACCCGCTAAGCTAGAAAAGAAGATGTGCTAAAGAAGCATGTAGAGATCTATACTGGAAGGCTCAAGAAAAACTGATATACATAAAACTTCCCGGCGAAGATCAATCCTTAATCCAGTCATGTTTTAGTCACCTGGAAAGAATCAAACAACCTCAGTACTTCAGAGCTAAGATAAAACAAGCTACATACGTGCCAATGTAGTTGGCATACATATGAACACAAGTTACACAACTGCTTAAACGCTTACCTTCTTGTATTAAGCTTGATCATCACTCTTTCTTTTTTATCTAAAATAACTGTGAATAAGAAAGCACCTGGAAGATATCTGGGTTGGTGGGCTGGTGAATTATTATTCATTCAAAATTAATGAAAACACTAATTACCCAAGCTCATTTACTTTGGGTATAAAATATGAGGTTTGAGTTGCATCAGCTGGCCTATGTTTAATGGAATCACACTGATAATTTTGATTGTCAAAACATGTTTTTTCAGGACTATACAACAGGGTAGCGATGGTCTATAATAGACTAAAAAAGGGCACAACTTATAGGTCCAACATCTTGCCAGCCAAAAGCCTGAGAAGTTCAAATTTTCTTCCAAATTAAACACAGTTCGCAACCTCATACCTGGTATTAGCATTATAGAAAATCATGCAATACTACAAATTCACAGTGACCGGCTACTTTCAATCTAAATGGTAATGGAGTAGAGATGAATTAAAAAAAGGATGGGAACTACCCACAACCTTTTTGAGAAGCTAACATTTCAGCAATGTGACGACACTTGATTTTAGCCTTGACCAAACATACCGGAGGCAGCCTCTCCTATTTAATTTAATAATCCTATGGACATGGTTTACTACAAGAAAACAATTCAGTAATCGAATCAAGTTTTCTAGGTCCTGATTTTCACATGCCATTGTGAGATTAATCACAGTTTGCTCTCATCCATAAAAAGAAAATGTTAACATTACATCTTGACCATAAGAGCCTGGCACCATGTGCAGCAAACATTGGACTGCATCTCATCCAGTTTGTCACACCAGACGCCACCAGCGATAAAACCTGCAATGCCTAATATGACGACATCCGCAGTGTAGTCTGTTGGATATTAAACATCTTTTCTGAACCTGAGTACAGACAGGAAAGTCGGTTCTTTCCGTCAGCAAATACATATGTACAGGAGTTGAAAAACTGAAAATAATATCAAAGGCCAAGAGTATATAAATAAAACATCGAATTGGGAGCTACAGAAAATTGGCCTAATTCTACTATATATAAAAGGCGGACGAATCCGCTGCTTCTCAGCGCGCCACGTCGCGGGCGAACCAGGACCGTCCGATCCGCGCGACGGACGGTCGCGATCGAGCCACGTCGCTCCAAATCCCGCGCTCCACTGTTCATCGCCATTTTTGGCCAATCACAGCACGACACGTCAGCCGGTCACCCAGCCGGTCGCCCGGGCGCAGCCGGTCACCCACCCGGTGGCCGCACGCTTTTCCAAAAAAGCCCCACAACTTTCCGATATTCGCATACTTTCAATGTTTTCCCTCTGCGTGAGGACTGCAACGCAATTTCACGTAAAACCGGGGGCTTATTTGCAAAACGACCAGCGAGCTCTCCTCTCAGCCTCCTCTCTCCCCGCACGACGGCAAAGCCGCCGGCGCCACCGACGCGTCGCCAGCACGCTATGCTCCTCCCCGCACGATTCCGACCACGTAGGGGCCTCCGCCGTCACTCCCTCTTCCTCCTCGCTGCAGATCAGCTCTTCGGTCGGACGAATCGAGCCGGAATCGACGCCGCAGCCTCCGCCGTCCTCCGCCGCATCCACGCGCCGGCGCGGCAGCTCTGGTGACCATTTGGGGGCGGCGCCGCCACCCGCGGCCTCCCCGCGACGGGGCGCGTCCAACGCGCGACGCGCCCACGCGCGCATCCCAGGACGCCGTAGCGCGCCGCAGGCATCGTCGGCGCCGCCGCGGTCGTTCGGCCGGCCGGTGACGTGACGCTGGGCGTCAGCCGGCTGGTGGGCTGGCCGCTACGTGGGCTGGGCCGCCTGCTGGTCGGCCGACCGGGTTTTTTTTCCTTTTGTTTTTTCTTTTTTTCTTCTTTCCCTTTTCTTTTTATTCTGCTTTTTTCCCTAATAACTTTTACATGTTTTCAAACAGCAAATATAATCAAATTTAGGTACAACATTCTATCAACATGTACACAGAAAAAATACACCAACCTGATCAAATTTTCAGACGATGTTCAAATCTGCGCAATTAATAAACGTGAAAACAGTTCGAATATGAAAAACTCTTCAATTTGACCATTTAACCAAAATTTGAACAAACTAAACATTTCACAAACATCGGAAGAATTTAAATCTCAATAGCTTCTCAATTTCCAAAATTTAATTTTACCACACAGGTACGACGTTTCACCGAATGCTCATTAATTGTGCCACATAATCAAAATTCAAATTTACATATTCCAAAAAAAAAACATTCAAGATCTAATAATTTCACAGACATGCAAACAATCCAAATCTGAAAAACACCCAACGTAAACAACTTTCGAAATCTACACAATTTTTAAACACAAACTTCCTTCAATATCGCTGAATTTAAAACCTACACAATGTTTAAATGTGCACACTCCCAAATTTTAAATTTCCCCACAATAAAAAAATATATTACATATCGAAATGACAAGAAAAATAAAACAAACCTATTTATAACAAGGAAAAAATAAAAACAAGCTCCAACATTTTGTGTTCGCCAAAATTTGGATAAATTTGTTACACAAATCACATGCGTATTAGAGCATTTAAATCTAAATTTCAATTTTGAAAATTCCAAAATTTTAACCTTCCTCCGAATCTAATCATTTTACAACAGTGCAAACAATTCAAAACGTTAGACTTCCCCAATTTGACCAATTTAAAATACACACATTTTTCAATCTCAACCCTTAAAAAAATCCACTAAATTATAAATTTGATCATTTACTTAAGTGGACGCTTCCACAAATGAATTACAGCCACATTGAAACATTCTAATTCAAAATCCAAAATCCAGTACTTAAATTTTTTAAAAAACCTTCACATCTGATCATTCTGTGAAATCTTAATAACTTTCCAAAATGTACAAATTCCGAAACCTAAACATTTTCAAACCATAAAACTAACTATTTATGACAAACAAAAAAAGTTTAAGAACTTCAAATTTGCCAACATTTCGAAACAAATAAAAAATAACCGTACTACAGCGTTTCAATCCAAATTTCAAATTTAAACACACCACAAAATTCACAAAATCTTTGAAAACCAACCAGTTTACGAACGTGAAGTAAATTCAGACATTAGTACATTTCTAATTTAACCAACTTTTAAACTCTGAACATTTCAAAAGTGTAACTCTCTTCCGACCTACAACAATTTTCAAATTTAAACTATCTCTACAACCCAACCATTCTTAAAACAACAACCTCTTCGAATTCCGATAACTTTCAAATTTAAACAATTTTAGAATGGCCATATTTTCAAACTCGAATTTTCACACACGGGTGCGGCATTTGCACAAAAAAAATAGATGGAAAATACCACAAACAGAATAAACTCACCACTTACAGCACATGATATAGATTCAAATTTAAAGATTTCCAAATTTTCAACGACTTTCAACAGCCACCATTTTGCAACGTAAAAAAACAAATTTACAGATTTTCCCAATCTGAACGATTACAAAAATCTAAACAATTCTAACCCGTAATTTTTTTGAATTCCAATGAACTACAAACCTAAACGGTTCCCGAATATGTACATTCCCAAAT
Source organism: Poa pratensis (assembly GCA_947311845.1). Lineage (NCBI taxonomy): Eukaryota > Viridiplantae > Streptophyta > Magnoliopsida > Poales > Poaceae > Poa > Poa pratensis. Next base: position 27,422,856 of record CAMZMU010000116.1, on the reverse strand, counting down.
TTAAATTATACCACACATTCGCAGCATACAAATTTGCACAATTTCAAAAATTTAAATGCCTTCAAATTATTTGCATACTTTAAAATTTTAAATGCCTCCGAAATCTAGACACTTTGTAAGCGTCAAACCAACTCAATACGTGAAAACAATTCAATCCCACATAAAATTCTAATTTGACCAAATTAAAAAAACATAAAATCTTCTAGCCGTCAACTTACTTCGAACTTCAAATTTCCAAAGATTAAAAAAAAATGGCCAGATTTCCAGCTGTCATTTGCTGCAACGATGCCACATAACAGAATACAAAAAAAAACCACCTTACAATACCCAAATATATATACACAACCAGCCCACGGGCTTTGCCGCGCTTAAACCCCTAGTATCTTTAGTAACCCGTTTGTTAGGACCACTTCATACTCCACAGTCTAGTGTGCCTAGGCTGCCAACATACCTTGAACTTGCACTGCACAAAAGGATCCTAGTCGCTAGTGGAGGACAAGATTCCTGTAACAAAAAATAGTTTCTAAAGGTTAATCGTATAATTTTCCAGCTTGTCCCAGGTTGAGAAGTCCAATATTTCGCACTGTGTGGCGACAAAAGACCGCACACAATTACTTTTTTAATGCAAAATCAATACGGCAGTCCAGAAACTAAAGAGGGAGCATGACAATAATTGATTCCAAGAAATTGTAAGTATGGAGGGGCTTAAAAGATTATGTCTAAGTCATGGACACAAACACATGCTTGACTAACATTACCAAGGTATCAGATAGACATGCACTCGTTTAATCAACTTTCCGAGAAACCCTTACAAAGTGTGCATAACGAACAAGAATCCACCGACCGAAATATTGTAAATACAGTAAGCTTCAACCCATGTTTTAAAAATAGATGTTGGTCCATCATGTTTCCTGCAGATGGATTTATCTGTACTTTCCCTCACAGATGTACCATACATTTGATGGTTTATTTGCTTCTGTACATGTGTGAGCAAATAAAAAACAATAGCCATCTCTTAATTTTGTTGATGGCCATGTTGACTTTCAGCACAATGAATACTGCTTAGCAGCAATAGGTATTTTGTGTTAATTAGGGGAAACGTTCATACTTGCCAACAACAATTACAAAACGAAAAAGCGAAGGAGAGAAGGCAGAGGAGACCATACTTCCGGCCGGTGCGACCTGCAGTCAGGGTGGACGTCAACAAGAACAGATCAGGGAAGATCAGGGAGTACGCAACCAGCAACTGCTCGGTGACGAACCCGCGGCCTGCAGATCTGTGGACATTAGCCGAGGCGGTTCAGAGCTTCAATGCGGACGAGGACGGACCCTGCCTCCCGCGAGCTCCATGGTGACGCTGCCGAAATCGCTTGCGACCAGGATGGGGGTATTCAAGAATGGAGAGGAATGGGGAATCAAGGAGAAGCCAGCCGTGGGAGAGACGACGCCGACACGCCGTCGACGGAGAGGCGGCTTCTTCTGCGGGCATCTACAGCGGCAGATCAGCCTCGCTAGGGTTCGCCCATGAGACGACGCCGACGACTTCCTGACCGCCATGCTAGCAAAGCGATCCGGTTCACGGGGCGTCGAGCCGGCAGGGAGGAGAGCAAGGCGGAGGCGGCCAAAATAGCATGCGGCGGCGGAAATTTTGGGGGGCTAGCGTGTCCCTCTATCCCACGTTCTGGCCCCCACGCGTCGAACTCCCAGCACGACGACCCGATAGTCGGTTCCTGTAAACATAACTGATTGAATGAGACGCGGAGCTTCTGATAGGCATGGAAATCGATCTGAAGCTAACAGGTGGGACCCTACGGCAGAACGCACCACAAGGCTAGAATTCTAGCTCGATTGTATAATGTAGTAGAGATTATGCTTTTGTTCCATTACCTCTATCGACATAAAAATTGTCCTTTTGGCTTCTGAAGCTACGAATAACATTTTTAAATAAGAAGATTTATGTCATGTTCGATTCATAACACAAATATGTCATGATTTTTTTTGTAAGTCTTTCATATAAATTATAATCTTTTTAATTTAATTTAATGAAATGTTTTTTGTTTTGGCGTACCAGGAGCTCCAGCGCCCGTCGGCTTGAGCCTATGCGAATGGGCCGAACCCGTACCTCTGAAATTGGACTCGAGGGCGCAGGTCCAGATCCAAGGGCAGGTCCGGCTCGACCCATTTCCGTATGTTTGCCGGGAAGCATAGCGGCCTAGTCTAGCCCAAATCCGCCCGACCCGGCCCGGCCCGCTAATTCGCTGACGTCGGCGTGTGGTCTTGACCACCGAAGCGAAGCTGCTTTCCCTTGGGCTCCTCGTCTCATCCACCCGAGAGCACCACCGGCGGAGTGACGAGGCATCGATGGTGGTCACCACCTTCACAGGTCCCGGGATTGGGCTCGGTGAGCGCCCGACCATGGATGGATTCGTTAACTTTTTGGATCTCGCTGTCAATTTGGCGCTCGCTTCGTTTTAGGTTTCCTGATCTTGCTGTCTGTTTGAAATCGTTACAGGCTTCGGCGTCGGGTGCGGATTCGGAGTCGGATGGGGGTTCGGAGGTATGAGATGACTCGTGTTCTCGCTTCATTTGTTTGTGAGCAGTTTACGCTGCTAATGCTGTAGGCGTGGGGACGAGAACTAGGAAACGTTTTGTTTCTGTTTTATGTTTCAAGCATATTCGGGAGAATTGCTTTCGAGTTTTGCTGGTAGATTCCGATGTTTTAGTTGTAGCTTCTTCACATTAAAGGAAGATAACCGCTTTCATAGAAATGCGAGACATAGCCAAAGCTAGAAGCCTAGAAGCCATTAACCTCCTGGGTTGGAAGGGTAGAGCGGTCCAATATATTTTATGGTTTGGGGTTGAAGTTTGTTGTTGATACATCTACTTTCAGCTCCATCCCTCCCGAGCTAGGCGGCCTAGGCCTTCCACCCACTGTTAGCCAATGTTTCAAATTTTCATAGTTAAATACCACATTACACGGATGCTTTCTCTACAAGAATCTTTTTAATTCATCCTAATATAAGATGCGAAAGAACATATTGTAGTTAACCAGGGAGCCAGAAAGTTATATGCAAAAACTAGAGTGCCCTGTATTTAATTTGATATGTATACTGCCCTGATAAACTAAATCACTATCCAGAAAGAAGTATTTCATACCTTTTCGTGATTTGGGTTAAGTATCCAAGCCTCAATTGTATTATTGTACTTTCCATTTAGATGTACTATTATTAATTATTGTTAGTGGAGATGACATGGAAAATTGATTGGCTAAAATAGTGGGTGATGTGGATAGCTTGCATGTTGAGATAGAAAAATAATTAATGCACTTAGTGGGGTTTTGCTTTATGAGGTATAGATAGATATGATCCATATCCATACAGGTCGATAGCATTATGTTATTGTGTAGTCCCAGCTGGAAGGAGCTTTTGACTTTTGTAACTGGCTTGTCGTGAAGAAAAAATTGTTGGGAATAGACTTTGAGAGTTATGGTCCCATTATACCTTAGTAACTATTCCTTGTTATGTGGGTTCATTAACTACGTCCATTCATTGTAAGAAAATAACATGTTTTTGTTCTGCTTTTGTACCACAGGAATGCCTATGAACGTGTTTGGCTTGGGCTTGGTACTAAGTTATCAATTACTATATATGTCTAAATTATCTAGTGTACATTGGCACTGTATTAAAATTCATCTTTGTTAATAGGTGGGGGATGCGGAGTTGGTCTTGGGTTGGGATGGGGCTTTGGCAACGCTTATGGCTGTCAATATCGATCTTCAAGGGTCCAGTTTCAGGGCATTGAATTTCAGAAGAAGTCTGAAGGAGATGAAGCACCAAAGGTTGTTTCGTCAGGGCTTGTTGAAAAATCTCGTCCTTATGGCTAGTATAGATGCCATCATGCAATTGGCGCAAGGAATGTTACCATTGTCCCTTTAATTGTAGTTTAATTATCTATCTGCAAGTTCATTAGAAACATTTTGATGAACTCAGGCATTTTCATTGTAACCAGAATGTGAATAATCCTTGGCAATGTGTACGAGATGACAATACATGGCATTTTTGTCTTGGCTAATATCCATTTATCATCTCTTGGTTCAGTGCACCTTGAGAATTTTTTTCTTACTCTTGTTAAGTACCTAGCCAAACACAGTCTAATGAAGAGAAGATGCAATACTGAGCACCGTTACAAGCTCATGATCCTTCTCTACATGCTTTCTTCCCAGAATAGAACGCAATACTGAAATCTGAATCATTTTAATAAGATTATAATCAGTAGGATAATGTTTCCAGTAAGCATGAAAATTGAAGCTGTTAGCTCAAAGTGTTCGAAATATTACAATCAGGTAGCACCTTTTATTTTAATAGGATCAACGAAAATGATAAGGCAGTAGAGACGATAAACGCAGAGTCCTGATCTGTTGGTCTCTGCGGTGCCTATGCACTGGGAATCTGAGTAACTGGTCTATCATATGATGTATGGACCTGCCAACAATGGTGCTGCACAGCTATCAGCGATTCTTCCAGTGCAAAGTCTCATGCATTCACACAAATGGATGATCAAAGGCAGCAGTGGTGTCGCTCGACGTGGGAGAGCTTGCTGTCTCTGTGTCGCCACTCCTGAGCCAGTATGTCTGCTGGAATGATGCTGCGCTCTTTGGGACATCCTCCATGACCCACTCAAAGCCCCTGGGGTAGTAGATCCCTGTCCTTGGGTGTGGCACCCACAATGCTGTCTCTGCTGACCTTGCTTCTACAGGTTGCACCTTGCTCGTCAGGTAAGAGCTTTGCCTGCTCTTAATTTCCCTGCATATGGCATTCTAACTATCTAAGAAGTTACTTCACAGAGCTTAATGATGTTGTGTTTCTCATTATACTTAAGTAATGCTTGAACATCGTCGTGCTGGAATCTACAAACTAATAGCTTGATCGCAGGCTTGTCATTGCAGGTTTAGAAAGATGGTAGAGGCTAATTACCAGAGAAGACCAGTCGATTTTGCAATTGCACTGCGGCTCATCAACACAGGCTGGAGAGGCACCAAAATGTGTTGTCGGTTGTTCTTTCCTCGTTATCAAGCAGCTGATGGCAGCTCCCTCTTGGTTGGTGTCTCTCTCCTTCCCAACCCCTGTATTTATACATACACTATCTGCAGCTTTGTAAGTGGAATGCTACCACCATGGTTAGGGTCATAGACTGCACATCTGGTAGGATATGAATGATTTGACGAGCTACTACAGAGGATCATGAATGATTTGATTCACAGTTGTTAGCTTCAACTTGAACAGAGGTTTTGAGCTTGATTGGACCCCTTTGGTCCAAACACCACGAGAACTGATGCTCCAAGAATATGAAGTCAAATCTGACCTAGTACAGTCCTATGTCAGGGCTGTTACTACTTGGAGAATCATGAGACAGCCGTACTGGTGCTGGTTGTACCTTATTAGTAAAGATAAGAATACAGTTCTCCTGAAGAAAGGGTGGGAGAGATGGGAACACAACTAGAAGAAAGGCAATCACAGAATTTCTGTGCTGAGGCCTGTTGTTGCCTTGTTGCAAAGGACATTATCCGTTAGAAACTGCTATGAACTCCTTAATACGTGCGAGAAGCAATTGACATGTGGAAACCAGCATGGATTCCACATCAAAGCATGCCTAGCTAGCATTCCCATTTTACCTGTTGCCCTTTTCAAATGGTCCCTAGAGTTAATCAACAATCAAATGGCTCACTATCTTTGGAATGACTTTGAGGCAACAACAACAACGACGACGACTTTTGTCCCAAGCAAGCTGTTGTAGGCTAGAGATGAAACCCAGCAAAAACCTGTGGCAACCAAAGAATGAAGAAGAGAAAAAAAAGTACATGAAGAGTAAATGAAGGTTCTGGCTCATGGATTGCTAAAATCCGATCAAGTGTCAAAAATCTGTAGTTACATTCTAATCTTTCAAGTCCCTTTCTGTCATCTCCTCCCATGTCCACTTTGGTTGCCGCATTCCCCTCTCAGTACTGGTGCTTGAGGAGGCCTCCATTGGATATGCCCAAACCACCTTAGAGGTGTTCGACAAGCTTCTCTTGGTTCGCTGCCACCCCTATCACGTATTACCCTCGTTCCTGATTCGGTCATTTCTTGTACTTTGAAGGACATGGGGAAATTCATATAGCTAATTGGAGGTTAGTCTGTATGAAAAAAGAATTTAGGGGGCTAGGAATCCAAAATCTTCAGGAAATTAACCTTCGTGTGGTTGGATCCTGGATCAAAGGTACATCCAGGGGGAGGCTAGACTATGGAAAACCTTCCTCCCGCAACATCTTTAGTAGTAGTGGTAACAACACTTCAAGATTCTGGAAAGGAATCATGGTAGTGGTGAAAGCTATTAAAGTTTGTTTCATGTGGATAGTAGGCAATGGTAAACATATTAGATTTTTGGAAGATACCTTGGTTGGCACCTCACCCGTAGCTGTCCAACTCAGAAACATTTATGTTATCTGCAATGGAAAATCTGCTATCATCTCTCAAATTTGGAATGGTAGCCAGCTTAAGCTGTTCTTTAGAAGGATCTTTACTCTCTCTATGATGGAGCAATGGTAACAGAAGAGGTTGACTCCTGATTTTTCAACTAGAAAATAAGGTTCAATAATCTACCAGCTCCATATATCATGTTATTTCTTTCAGGGGTGTTTTTCGTGTGTACATCCCCTCTATCTGAAGTCTAAATAAATCCCTCCTAGAGTTCATATCTTTCTTTAGTTGTTATCACACAATAAAATCTTGATTAGTGAGTAGAGACAATTTTTAGAAAAAACAAGACAGCTCTTTGAGCCTGAAGTTTGTGTTTTCGTGCTGATTGCATCAAACACGTGTTTACTGGTTGCTGACTTTTTCTCTATTCAATTGGCAATTCTTATGAATCTGTTGCCAGGTTCTGGATTTCTAATAAGAAAGATTTGCTCTCGATTCCATTACAACTGCTGCCATGTGATGTCTTTGGAAATACAGAGTTAACGTAGTCTTTAATGACATCTCTTGGTTGGACATCAAACAGGTTTGGTGATCGATCCTGAGAACTGTGAGGAAATGGAGGATGTTGATCCCAGAGCTGGTGCTGGAAAGGTTTGATTCCTTCTGCCTGTTTCTTGCTCAGCGGCTCCAGTCTCTCTTGATGTTGATGAGTGGCTTAACAAGAGGCTAGACCTGCTGAAGGCAGTTCATCTGCCCATAACTCCTCACCCTCGTGCCCAAACTGCCGTTGCCTGAAGACTTTCTGGACAACCTGAAGATATAAGATCGACAACAACAACAGTTTGCATCGCCTGACAGAGAAGCTAACACCTGTGATAAGAAGACATCGCTGCTGAGCCCCGCATCACCACTGTAATTGAGCTGCTGGTCACCGCACCCGAGAGCCACTCCGCTGAAGAAGCCTAAGCACTCTGGAGCTAATGTGGCTGGCCTCTCTCTGTCTTTCTGATTTAGCCCTTCAGTGACATTGTTTTTTCCCCTCAGGCGTTGATAAGAACTTCCTTGGCTGTAGGCTTGGCGTACCTGTGCACTGTTCCCCGGTTAAGTTTTTGCAAAAGATCTGCATTAGTTTCCTTGATTGAAGTATTGGACCGGGGAGGGTACCTCCATGTTCATCTAAAAAAATATGTGGACCCCATTGATTGAAGGATTCAGGAAAAAATTGTTCATCTTCTGGTGGCTTCCATCACTGATTTTGAGCTAGAAACTCTAACTCTCATGGCACGGATGTGTTCGCCTGGTGGATATTGTGTGGTTTGTGGCTTCAGAAGAACATTCACATATGGTGTTTAATGACCAGATCCATCTTTCCCATATTTTTATCTGATCTGCATCATCAACCATCCTTTAGCCGAATAATGGAGAGCATGGGATCTGATTCTCCTTGTGGGATGCATAGCTGTGGTGCAAAACTAAAGATGAAGCATTTCAATTGCTTCTTGTCTCTTCCTGCCGCAGGCTCGAAAGTAAGTTTTTTCCCCTCCAGATTTGACATTAGAGAACATAGAATTGTTGTATAACAAAAAAGAAAAAAAAAGGATTTACTGACATTTTAGATATTTGATGCTCGACGTGGTACTATTAGAGTTCCATCAGTGCAATAAAGCTCCTAGTCTTAATTCTCAGTGGCTCTGGTTCTTCTGTTCTCTCTTTTGGTTTCATCGGAAGTCTGCGGTATAGGATGGTCTGTCGGTATATAGTGTAACATCTTATATGCCCGTGGATCTCAGTTGCTTACGCTACTGGAAATTGTGATCATATAGTTTTGGAATATCACTACCGCTTGAAATTTCGGTGCTTATCGCTCTCTTGGGTGGCTAATCTTTGGATATGTTTTGGAATATCAGCTAATTTATGACATATTGGTTCATATTTTTAGCTGGCTAAATCATTATGTCAATGTCATATTTTTTACAGCAGATTCATATTGCTTCCTCATGTTAAAATTTAGTTTACTCTCCAGTGTTTTGTTAGTTAACTAATGTGCAGTAGTAATTTTGCCTGTTCAGCTACCTTGTTTGGATAGCGAGTTTTAATAGAACGGGATTCCAGAAAACTTGTAACCACCGTAACAAACTAAAACCCTGTTTGGTTTGCCCAACTAATTTGAGGATATCCAAAACTCGGTTTTCGTAACACCGGAAATCCAGGTTTTAGGAAAAGCGACTATTTCACGTTTTTGTATAAACGCGTTTCTGCTAACTCGATCTAACTAACTTTTTTGCTTTGCCCACTTTACTCGTCTCTTCTCTTTCTCTTATCTTCCCACTTCCATTCTTTTTTCTTGGACATGATGGTAACACCGGATGTAAAGAGGAAAAACATGTGCTCATCTACAGATCATACACAACGTCTGGCCGGCCGGCGACGCTGCCGGCGTGAAGACGACGACACAAATTCTTAAAAAAAAATTCGAGAATAACAGGGGGGAAAATCCCCACCGCTTGTGGCATTCATTCGAAAAGTAGCCTGGCGGGACATGTTCTTACAACAGAATAGCAATTGTACATGGGATACAGGGGAAGAGAGAACAATGAAATACAAGAAAAAAATACAACTAGAAGGGGGAACAGCAAGAGCCACCAAGAGATACAAGAGGTGGGGGTGTAATCGAGGGATCACGATGCCAAGACTCTGCAATCATTGTCTCACGCACCGCACCGGCATGCGACTCGAACCCCAGGCACAACTCATGAGCACCACCATCATCGTCGGAGTGTCAAGCCTAGCACCTGACACTAACCTAGATAGGGAGCTCCGCCACGAAGAGCGAGACGAAAGCAGGTGGGAGAGACATACATTGCGTCGTCAATGAGCAAAGGTGAGCCGAGACGCCACCAAGAATACGGAGCTCCCACACCTCAACAGCAACCAAAGGAGGTTCTTGGGCAGGCACGGGAATGCCGGCCGAAGAGAGGACACTCGCCGTCGGCCCCAAGCTGGCCGCACCAACACCACCAAAACGCAACACCGCCAGCACACGCCGCAACAGAAACCATACGCAGGGTCTCCAAGATGACGCCTCAAAGGAGGTTGTGCTGCAGAGACAACACCGTCATCCGAGTCGGCAGGCCGACTCCAAGGTTTTCACCCCGGAGTTTGAGCAAAACCCTACAGAAGAGGCAAACACCATCTGCAGCCGCTGCAGCCAACCACGCCTCGCGGAGACCACCCACGGCCTCCCATCAACCCAAGCGCCAGATCTCCAGAGCCGCCGGACGCTGCGCCAGCCACCGTGCCGAGCACCATGCCGGCAGAGGAAGAGGGGCGCTGCCCGAGGCCCGGAACCACACACAAATTCTTAATCATCCACAGACCGTACGTAATGGGCTGCCTAGGACTGACATATTCTGAACTCGTGTGACACCAGAATCCTAGTTCCAGCATGTCGCGATCAAGGACGACTGCAGTGGACCTCTCCGGCGGACGGCGTCCGACTCCCGAGCTCTGCTGCATGGGGACGACTGCCACAGCCCACAGACCTTGCGGCGGGCGGCGTCCAGCACCCTATCGACTCTCGAGCTTTGCTACTGTGGGAACGACCGCCACGGGTGTCAAGGTGGACGGCGCCGACCACTCTCCCGATCTCACGGCTACCTGGGTGCGGCTGCTACGAACTTCACGGCGGTCGTTGTCGGGCCCGTTGTGAGCTTGGGTCGCTCCGGCGGTATCGAGACTGCAGTTGTGCGCCCAGGCCGGCCGGCGCTGAGCATGCTTACGAGCTTGGCGCACTCCAACGCGCTGAGCTCGACAGCCGTTAGGTGCTGTGGATCGAGTAGATAATCTGGGGAAGCAACTGATTTTGAGGAAGAATTGGATAAGCTGAGAGAGAGACGAACAAGATACAACACATACCGGTTTAAGCATTAACCGACCCAAACATGGTTTTGTGCACACTCGTTCCTAACAAAAATATTAGGAAAACCCGTTCTCCGAAAAATCCTGCTAAAACTAGTTTTGCTAAAACTAGTGCTATTTCTTCTCTATCCAAACAACCACTAAAGGTCCATTCGCAGGAGAATAACATGGTAACAAGAAAATGAAGGAAAGAACAAATGATTTGCTGATAATCGGTGTGGGTTAACATTTTGTAGCCCCACCAAAAAACAAAAGAAAAATAAATTACTCCCTTCATTTCTAAATATGAAATGTTTTAGCCTTTTCTTGATTCACATGTATGTAGACGTATTTTAGTGTGTTGGTTCACTCATTTCAGTCCATATTTAGCCAACATGAAAACAGCCAAAACATTTTATAATTGGAATGGAGAGTATACAACTTAACGATAAAACGATAAATTGGAGGCCATCATTAATCAGCGGTCGTGCATCGGTACTAACATAAGACAGCTCCATCGAACCCCTGTAGAATTTGTAATTGTCCGTATACACTATATTGGCTTGTAATTGTGCGTCTCCATTATCTCGGCCAGCCTCACGCTATTGTGTCCTGGCATTTCTTCAAGTATCTCCCTGTTGCAACTGACCTGCACAGCGAGCAGATAGCTATCTCGACCAAAGGTTATGGCGTCTTCAACCGGGTGGCGCAAATGGACACATAAAAATGTCCCTTTTTATCCGTTTGGGGTGGTCCACGGACACAGAAAAGAGCTTTGTCCGTTTAGGGTGGACACTGCCCCCAACGCCTAGCGCATTTTTCCACACATCTCCATTTTTTTTCTCTATTTCAGCTAGCTAGCACAATTGATCACGCAGTTTTAGCTAGCTAGCATCATCGATCGGCCGTGTAGTACTAGTACACAAGCAGCTCGGCGGGGAGCTCGTCTGCGTGCTCCAGCGAGGCGACGAAGAACGCGTTGCCGGCCTCGTCGAGCCGCACGGCGCCACTCCACCCCGGCGTGCCCTGCCGCATCCATCAGTCATGGCAGCAACAACCCGACCCTCCAGTCCGGCTGGTCCTGGGCGCATCAGCGAGGAAGTAGAGCAGCGGCGGCCGAGCTTGGAGCAGAGCGGATAGCCGGCAGATCTCGAGTGGCGTCGGGTTGCTCCAGGACCTCGCCTCCATCCAGCAAGTACTTCGCCCAGGAGCAGGAGTTGAACGCTCCCTGGCTTCCGCGCACACCGCCGACGCCAAGGCGGCCGTCCGACGAGCTCCCACACCGGCAGGAATCAAGCGTGCGTCGCCGTCAGGAGCACGCGTCCAGGCCAGCGACCGGAGCTTGGTGCCAGGGAGTTCGAGGTGCGCGCATCTCGAATCGGGCCAGTGCTACGGCATCTGCGGCGGCACGCCCGTACTCGAATCTGAAGAGGAAAGAAGGGTAGGTGGGCGGCGGCGGCAGCACCTGGTCACGGCAGTGCTCGAATCTGGAAGAGGAATGGGGTCCGGCGAGGCCTGGTCGCGGTGGTGGTCGCCGGCAAGGACCACGGAAGTGCACAGGGAGAGAGAAAGGGGAGAGAGCGGTCGCGCTGGGTGGCTGTCTGGCTGATTTGTGGGGTAGGCCGGACACGGAAGGCGGACACAGTGGACAGCCGAACAAAATCTTTTGTCCGCGCTCGCCCCAAAGCCGGACCAAAGTTGGGCCAGGTTTGGTCCAGAACGGACAGTCCGCCCGGACAACTGTCCATATGCGTTAGCCCGTTGGAGCACCTCCCATGTCCGTTCGGACAAAAACGGACTGGGCTGGTCCGTTTGCGCCAGCCCGTTGAAGGTGCCCTTAGCTTACTTTTCTTATGGTGTAACGGCTTAAGGATAACTCGGAGGGTCGGTAAAAGGCTCAAATATACCTGCTTGGATCCTTTGATCCAATGTCTTCTCCTCTTTGAATTGGAGGACTTCCGTAGCAATTTTGGAGGATTCCAATACATAAATTCTTTCCTGAGGAATCTTGTTGTATTAAAGGAATGACACCTCCAAAATTCTTATAAATTGCATTCCTACACCCCATTCCATAGGATTTCTAACCTCCACTTTAACATCGTCTTTAAGCTTCTTCGCGTAAGATCAAGTCACTTTTCATGTGTTTTCATCCAAATGGCTATTCTCACGGATTTCTCTTCTGTTTTGAATCTGCTATCAATTTCTGTGTTTTTTATAATCCTATGATCGAAAGAAAAAGGCCTTACAAGTTTGAAAAACAAATGAGAACCCTACCAGATTACGTCCTGTAGCAAGTGACCGCAAATGGGGCTCCAAAGTAACTCTAAATAAACGGTCCCGGGAAGAAAAAAAAGTCTATTTTCATCCTTTAACCCTCGAGAAGTTCATTATTGGCGCCAAAACTTCTGTTTAATCTAAAACGAACCCTAAGCTCTTGAAAAAGTACATAACCCATTTAACTCGAGAAAAACACTTATGTGGACAACATGCTTTGCGACACACAAAAATGGTACACTTGACCGAATGGAAACGTTATCTAGATTTGTCTGCTTCACTGAGTTAAAATCCTCGCACGGACGGCAAATCTCCATACATCCCCACATGATCGCTCATGCCACCTCACTGTCATCGACTAGATAGTATGTTGCTGCGGTATTTCTCATCACCCCTATATCTCATTTGACACATCCAGAAGCCTGCTTGCCTGCACCACCACCTCGTTTGCATCTCCCCTCATTGTGCAAACCGATGCCATCTTCATTGTCTTCATTGTGCTTGTTAGCAATATTCCATCATAAGCACGTTGAGAAATCATCGTGGTTTTGATTTAATTTGGAAGGCATAACTAGCCGATCAATTTTGATAGGGTGACGGGATAGGGTAATACACGACATCATTTTTCTCTTAACAAACATGATATGAACTTTTCAAAGTTTGAGATTTGTTTTGGACCAAACAAGAGTTTTAGAATGAAATTAGGGACCAAAACTGAACTTTCTTCTCTTGGGAATGATAGATGCATTTTATTCTTGTCTTAGTTTAAAAGAAAAAACAGTTTTCTGTTTGGAATGGCGATTTGTTTAGGCTGCGTGGCCGCTTTCCCCTCCTCCTTTCTTCTCTCCCAAGTCCCAAACCTTTTGACCTCAGCAAAATTTCCCAAACCTTCTAAACCCCGCAAGCACCGGACTGCCGCAGAAAAAGCCTAAGTCCGCCGCCGCCGCCGTCGCCATGGCCGCCGCCGGAGCTCTCCACGCTGGCAGTCGCGTCTTCCTACCCATCCGCAGAAGCTCCAGCTCCAGCACCCCCTGGTCCCACTTCCGCTCCCACCTCCACTCCACCAAGCCCCCTTCTCCGCCGCTCCCACCCCCGCCGCCGCCGCCTCCTTCTGCCCCCTCGCTGTCCTCGCGCTTCACCCCTGCTTTCGCTCCTACCACTAGGAGGACCGGATCGGTCGGGTCCGGGGTAGTCGCGTGGTACCTCGGCTCAATCGAGGCGCGGCCGGTGCTGACCAAGAGCATCACGGCAGCCGCCATCTTCACCGTCGCCGACATCACCTCCCAGGTAGCATTCTGCCGTATCACGTTGGCTTCCAAAGATCCGCGTTTCCATTTCCTTAAGGAAGCGCTGTTGGCCGTGATTTCCGTAGTGCTGGAATCCTGGAACGGTTTAGGGAGCTGTAATCTAATACGCTTGAGGATTCGGAAATGTTGGTCTCTTAACGTTATTATCTACTGTGGCGTTATTCTGTTCATGTCGCAGAAAGGATGATCAGTTAGTTTGCGTGGCATCGCTTACAGAAATGGTGCTATATTGTCATTAGCAATACAATGTGGTGAATTTCTAAGATGTAGCACATTTTTGGTGTAGCAAGTTTCTGGAAATGGTACCCATTGAGGCCTTGTTTACTTCTAGTGTATTTTAGGAGATTGGAGGGGATTATCCCGGATCCCAAAAAATCCCCACTAGTTTGTTTACTTCTAGTGTATTTTAGGGGATTAGAGTGGATAATCCCTAGATATCCCCCACCAACCATCTCATTTTTGCCTAAAACAAAAACTCTAGTCCATGCTAGTGTATTGTAGGGGAAGAGTATTTGTGGGGATTTGTTGGGATTGGGTGTTCACCAAATCCCCTCCCATCCCCACTCCTCCCATCCTCTAGAAAACCCTTGGAGTAAACAAGGCCTGATTAAGATTTGTTTGTAGTTGATTCAAATTCTCAACTGCTGAATAATGGTGATGGCAAACCTGTTAGGACTTTGAAATTGGGAAGTGGTGCATTTGGGCGTATAAGTTTCTTATTGGCAGGGAAACAGATTAGCAGTATGGACTCTTGCAATTGATTGCATTTGCCGGTAAACTGGTTCACAGGGGGCTAAGTTGGAATAGGTTGCTCTTAACTTTTTGTTTTGTTTTCTACGAGGGATATTGCTTCTCATATGTTTTCTTTTGTTTTGCCGTTGCCTCTTCAGATGATCACACTTCCTCCTGAGGAGTCAATCGACCTAGTTAGGACTCTACGCATGGCTAGTTATGGGATGCTGATATCAGGACCTAGCCTGCATTTTTGGTTCAACTTTGTCTCGAAAGTATTCCCCAAAAAGGATGTACTGAACACCTTCAAGAAGATGTTTCTAGGGCAAGCAGTTTATGGGCCAATTATTAATTGTGTTTTCTTCTCGTACAATGCAGGACTACAAGGTATCATTCTCATATGATTCTCTGTAAACATACTTAGATAGATTCAAATGTATCATGTACTGCTGTTTTTGCGTTAATGCACCTGTGCACGCACAAACCACCCATTTGACTTGATTTTTATGTTACTTCATTTTAGACTTCCTTCAATGACACTATCTAGAAAATGTTTCCATATCAACTCCAACTATGCTGCTTTAGTGCTTTATATGCTGATAACTACTCTATTTTGATAATGTAAAAACAACTACCTGAGCACACAATTGCATGCCATATGAACTGAGTACATGAAAAACCTCAATGCACAGTCGGTATATAAACGGCACTTCACGATCTGCAAAACATGGAAATTTGTATACCACCAGTTCAGTTATAAAATGATGTTACTTAGAGGATTATTATTGTTGGGAATTTTCTTTTTTAGTTACAACTTGCTTTTTTTTGTTTGACCAAAAATATAAGCTGGAGCTAAATTTGTCAATTTAGATACGTCTATTTCCAGACAAAAAGATAACAATACAAGATAGGCAAGTCAATTTGGATGCTCCTTGTTTATTTTCCTTAACTCATTGTTCTATGGCTTCCAGCCACGTAGTGTACTGAACTACTGATGCTGTTACATTACTGCAATCTGTCCTTGCTATGGTGTCTATATGTAGTTTGACTGGCTGACATCGTAGGAAACAAATAATACCCAAAGGCCGGTGAATCATTCTTTTGGCAAATTTGTTCACTAACAGTCTGATGTTAATATGTTGAGTTGTATTATTTCTAGTTTCTACACATGGACACACAAAAAGATCATATATTTACGCCTTTATCATTTCTTGGGATCCTTTTATGTATGTGATAAAATGGCCCTTACTAAATAGTGCCGTAATTCTTCCTTCCTAATCTAGCCATTTGAAGTGAGTTATGGTCAAGTTTATGACATATGCGTCATGAACGAAATACTACCAATTTCAGTATACGGTTTGCATGTAGTAACATTGGCATTATGTACTGTAGAACATGATGGGAGAAGCTATGTTCAAATAAGCTTGCATGCATTATACCTTCCCCGCCAACTTTATCAAATGAAAACCTTTCTTGTGCGACCTTTCTGTCAAGGGCACTCGTGTCCTCTAATTGCTTGTTTGATATGATTCACAGGTGAGACCATTCCAGAGATCGTTGCAAGATTGAGGCGGGATTTAATTCCAACCATCAAAAGTGGGCTCATATATTGGCCTCTTTGTGACTTCATCACTTTCAAGTTTATCCCTGTCCATTTACAGGTAACGTCAGCTCCTGACATATTCTTCCTATTTGAGCTGAGAACTTGTTTGACAGCAGTCTGAACTGATGATTTGTTTTTTCAGCCGCTAGTAAGCAATTCCTTCTCGTTTCTTTGGACCATCTACATAACATACATGGCCGGCTTGAAGAAACCAGAAGTAGAGGGGATTACAAGCTCATAGTAATATTCGAATGACCTCAATTTGACGAGTTTCTGCCAGTTATTCTGAAAGGAAGTCTTTATGCACATGACCTGGAATGATGACGGAGCTGTCAATGCCACAACTCGCCCATTTTAGCTTTCAATATTCAACGACTAAACCAGAGATAAACTGCTTCCTAGGTGCATTTCGTTTTCAGTAGGGTAGTATCCACCAGGCTCTAGTTTGCCTACAGTTTTGGCTAAAACATCTCTGTATGGATAATACTCCCTCCGTTTTTTAATATAAGATGTTTTATGGGTTGCACATGTTGTCTAGATACATACTAAAGTAAGTGGACACACATACTAAAACATGTCTACATACATTTGTACACATATGAATGTAGACAAATGCTAAAACATCTTATATTAAAAAACGGAGGGAGTAGAATGCAATAGGCATTTCTTTTATCACTTCCAAGCCTTTCTATTTTGCATTGGGAAGCAAACATTTTTCACCAAATTGTCCAGTCATGCAGTCAGGTAAGATTGTGCTTTTCCTTATGATACTCCCTCCGTTCCGAATTAGTTTACACGGATTTGTCTAAATATACGGATGTATCTAGACATGTTTTAGTGAATGCTTTTTTAAGATTTTAAGATCTCTACATACGATGCAGCATTTGTTGGTGAATGCTTTTATACATCTATTTCTCTCTTATATACGCAAGGAAGAAGATTACACATTTCATTCCATTTTTCTTTATGTTGGTGTTTTGTTAATGTTTTTTGTTGTATTCTTGTATCTTTTGTTAGATGTGGCTGTGGACATTCTATTGAGCTCATTCCTCTAGTTGCAACGAATCAGTCTCTGATGTACATATAATAATGCATATGCTTCTGTGTAGACTTTAAAACACTCAAGCCACCCGTAGCTAAGCCATCAGGCCATCTTCAGACTTAAACATTGGTAGAGCCAAGGAGATTGCATGAGCTGATCATCATGCCTCTTGCTCTCATTTTGAAAGCTCAGGTTTACATTGGACTTGGGGAACTGCTGCCTTGAGTCCGATTCAGTGGAAGTTGATGACGACAGTGTTGCTCCGGACTCCGAGTTGAATACCATCTCTTGCTTCGTCTTATCACCCCCAGTTGCTAGTGTCAACTCCAGGTCGAAGTCTTCGATGAAAGCAGCGTTCTTCCCGCCTGAGTTACCGAAGTATTGCGGTCGATCTGTATCAAGCTTTGGTTTGGTTCGATTATCCTCTTTTGCCAGAGCTGGCTCAGCTGGGTCCATCTTAACAACCTGCATATCCTTCATCAGTTGCTTCTGGACCTCGTATACGCGGTGCAGCTCGTGAACCTGCTTTGACAAAGAACAGATGGTTAAACACTTTTCCACCAATACAAAAGATGACACTACCTTTAACCAGACACGGTTGGTCTTAGTTTACCTGTTGTCTGAATGTCTGTTCTTGCCTTAGAATGGCCATCTTCATGTGTTTCTTCTCCATCTCTCACCAACCCACACGAAGTATCAGCTTCACCTGCCACACCTGTTTCATCAGAGCCTGACGAATGAGTTCTTCTTGCAACAGTAGCAAGATACTGCATATGCACTGCAATTATTGGAGCTTTGTTTATGAGCTGGTTGGGTGTCTGCTTCTTGTGAATTATCTCCCATCTTTTTCAGCGTTAGATGGTGACACTCTGAATGATTATACTTCTCTATAGTTCTACACAAGTTCACTTGTTCCCACATGGGAGTGTCCAGCTTTGCCATTTTGTCAATTAATTTGCATGTAAATGGGTATCCTATGCAAGCATAAATGCCACGGTTGTGTGTGATGTAACCTAACACATTAATCATTTGTCTGTGCCCGTGTACACTGGTTTGCAACAAGGAAAAACTGGGAGGACAGGACATGTTTTTTGTTGAGAAATCTCTTAAAAAATGTTATTTTTTCCTCGTGAGGTTCTATGAGTTATAGAAAATTTACATGGTTGTGAAATGTTAGGACAAACCAAGACTAACAGTTGATGCTGTCATATATTCAGGTAACATTTAACAAGTACTTTAGGTCTGATCTTAAAGCTAGAATTTTCAAGCTTGCATGGTTAATATTGTCTCCTAATGTACTGGAATTGCAACTATATTTAGGTTGTGCTATGTGTACCTTCTCCAAGTAACCAAAACTATAGAATCTTCCACTGAACAAGACGACTGAACAGACACAGAAGGTGCCCCCAAAAGGAGGAACATAAACAGGAATTCTCCCACGTATCCATGCCCAAATCGAAACCTATAAAATTTACACTTTTTATGACTATAGTAATATCGAATTCTTCTTGAAACAGGCTTTCACACGCTTTATAAATAAAGCAACCAAACCATACAAGGTTAATGTCCAATTCTCTGAGGCAGAATTAATGATGATGCGACATAATTCTGCATCTGTTTTGTTGTTCTGCATGCTTGCATGCCATTATGCATTCCAAGAGAAGCTACTAAACAGTATCAACTCAGAAAAGCAGTTCTGGAAAGATCAGAGGGCTCTAATAGAACAAGAGGAAGACCAGCTACAGTTCTTGGCAAACAGAAACATGCCATTGCACTTTCTGAAGGTTGAGCGTCAGCTCCTACCTTTGCACATGGAATCGCAAAAACTGAAGAACAGTAAGAACTAAGAACGAAGAACCATTCAAAGAAAAGAATCGAGGCTCGCAAACTTTCAAGAGTAGAACCATGGGAGACGAACGAGCTAAGAGGAAGGAAATATGACGGGACTTGTGCTCACCTCTGGCAAGGAATTCCTGTTCCTGAATTCTTCTGAACAAGGCAAGGCACTCTCTGGCTATCTCCTTCTCCCACAACAAAGATCTCTCTTGCTAGCTACTTCTAGGCCAAGGTCCAAAACCTTTTGGTTCTGTTAAGAAGCAACAGGTTGGCATGTATCAAATCTGGCGAGGCAGGAAGGGGAGGGAGGGAATTTAAGATTCTCTCCTGTCATTAGTTCTACTGTCATGGTGGGGCCTTGGTGGGCATGCCAAACAAATCCAAGCCAACTTAGGCCAATGGAGTTCATGCATGGTAAAGGAGCCAAAGATGCTCCTATGTAGTGCCAAGAAAAGGATAGGACCAAGATAACAAGCCCCCCCAGCTATTATATTCGCATTTTTGCAGCACCAATAATCTTATGCCGCCCCACCACTGTCGCTACATCACGCAAGATTTTCGTAGAAGAATCGCTCGAACCGTTGTGCTTATGGCGCGAGCGTGCATGGATCTTGTTCATGTTATGACAAGTGTGTTGTTTCTTTTGTCTGAAGTTTATTCAAGTGTTTGTGTTCTGAGTGGGGCTGCGTAGCTTTTGTTGGTTTTTTTAGAATGTTATTTGTGGATCACTACAGCAGAAGGATCACCGAACAGACAGCTAGGCATGCCATGTTTAGATCTCGTACTCGCATGCGCATCAGATTAAGATCATCACCACCACTTGCCAGTTGCCACAGCTCAAACATATAAATCTTTCATTACTGTAATCCAAAGTCAGAACATATACCTTAGCACGACATGAAAAAGAGAGAGTATATAATAAAGGTGGCCAACTGATTGCGACAACAGAAGGAAATTAAGCAGTAAAACTCTGTCGTTTTTACCAGGCTAAGTACTTTCTTACCAGCAAGTGAAGAATTACTAACCTGAACGCAGGAAGAACAGATCCAGCAATGAATCCTGACCAGATTCAGAATTGAAGTGTGGATCTTGTGTTGGCTCATATGCTGCTCAAGATTGTGCACTGTGATTGGATAGCCAGTTATGTGGAGTGGTTGGTAACAATAACATGTGTTGGTGTTGGTCCCCCTCAGCAGGGATATGTGAGGCCTGCAATGCAAGCAAACTGTTCACTCCCGTTCCAAGGATTTTGACAAGTCTGGGCATGAAGATCCAAGAAGTGCATGATTAGTTCCAGACACATGGTGTCAGCCCTGTCATTGTCCATCTAATTGCCACCGGATGCACGTCCCTCTCACCTCTCTCTCACAGGATTAGCTGGATTTGTTAGATGTTTGTAGACTTGTCCTCTGGGTTAGTAGAGGGATCATTTGTCGGGGGACTGGGTGTTCATGCCCACAAGTATTTTTTGTTTTGTTTTGCCAGTGCTGTTGCAACATGGAATCCCTGTCATTTTCCTTTTATTTGTTACTTTATTGACCTTCATTTCGAGTATTTGGAGACACCATTTTGAAGCTAGTATATAGAATAAAATTCAAGTGCATGTTCACAGACAAAAAATAGCTGGATATTTTTTTAGGAAAATTTTAATTGGATATTTGTATAGAATTCTTGTACTTTTGAGTATCAGATAAGACTACAGGGAAACAATATTAACTTCGATTCATTGTCAGATATCGGAATAGTACGAGCACCAGAAAGCATCGAGTTCCATACCTACTGTAGCATTGGATGTAGAAAAGGAATAACTACAAACATTTCAAAGTATTTATTGCTCTTTGAGATCTCTATCTTTTCTGTTAAGAGAACTAAGATTTTGCTAGCTAGGCAAACAAATTAAACTCATGACTGTAGCAATGCAATAAAAAACATGATTCAAACTGTAGTTGCAGAAGGCCCTCAAAATGGGCAGACAACTGATCACGCGTGATGATGTTTTCTTGGATTAGACGGCTCAAGTGAAGACGACACAATTTCGCAAGGAAAATCTTTTGTCCAGTAATCTCATCGTAGCATGGACAAACCTACCCAATGCCACAGTCACGTGGTTTTGCCTAATAAGAAACTTGAAACAATTTTCTAAGACCGCATCATGTCACCACGTCGGCACACACAAGATGCCATCTCAAGATCTCCTCACTGTGCTTGGCAAAAGAAAACAAAATCCCCAGATCTACCTTTTTTTTTTGCGATCACAAACCCCGATCCATTAACCAAACACAGCAATACAAAGGACTCCGATAAAATCGGAAATCACAACCAGGTCCTCGGAGACCCACACCTCTGCACCCACCGACGCGGAGCAAGGATGCGCCGCCGCACTGCCTCCGCCGCACCCTCCTGGCGCCGACGAGAACCTTGGATCTTCAGGCAGTTTCCACGCGCACGGGAAGTCGTCGCTCTCGGTCTCAGCGTACCCGCACGACGGTGAAGAAGAGGAGTGGAGCACCGCTGCGAGAAGATCGTCTCCTCCCTCGCAAACCTGCAAGAGAGAAGGAGATTGGGATCCCTCCGAACACACCTTACAAGCCCCACTTCGCCGACAGAGGAAACGGCGGAGCGTCGACAGCCAGGCCGAAGGAACAAATCCCCACAACACGTGGACGCCGCCGTCGCCATGACGGCCACGCGGGGGAACTCCCACAGATCCGTCGCCGGTGCAAGCAACGGCGAGAGGAAGCTCGGATCGAGGAGACAAGGAGGCCGATAGCACCGCCGCCGCTTCCACACAAACACCGGCGCCGGCCACACACACCCACACCCTATTTACACCCCAAACGCACAGATCCGGGGTTCCCCCACCCTTCCGCCGCCGAAGCGAACGGAGAAGGGGGAGGGAACCCACGGCGGCGCCGGGGAACCAGGGGGGGGGAGGGGGGAGACGGGATCGCCCTTCTCTTCGCATGTGGGAACTGTAGCAGGGGAAGGGAAAAGCGAGACGGAAGATATTAGTAAGTTCGATTATAATCCCCAGATCTACCTATCTCCTAGCCAATAATGTTGGCTTGCTTGCAAACAATTGAGATTGTCACATGGATCCTCGATGCACGCATGTGTACTATCTGACTATGTGTTATTCTCATTCAATATTGATGTGCATCTTAATCCGTACTAATCTGATTTTGGAGGGATACATCTTGCTTCCATAATTGGAACACTGGAGTTCAAATTTATTTGATTAGTGTTATAAACGATAGCAAATAAACGACGAAGAGCGGAACGATCAAACCAAAGGGGACACGAGATTTTAACGTGGAAAACCTCTCCAAACAAAGGAGAGGAAAAAACCATGGACGCCAGCCAGCAACACTTCACTATATCGGGGTGAGGTTACAAACGCCGGGGATTTACACAATGCGACTTATCCCAACCGGCGGCTTACAAGATGTATATATAGTGGTAAAACCCTAGGTCAACTGCAATCCGACCCGGAAACAACTCGTACCGTACCACGGGGGCGGCAGCCCCCGCACCCCCCTCCGTGCGGCCGCCACGGATTGGGCCACGGCTGTGATCCGCTCTCCTCGTCACAAGTCGCCCTTTATCAGTATATACGAATTTGGATCACCACACAAAATAACAATTAGCGCTATAAGATAGCCCCAAAGTAGCTGAAAGGACAACAATGTCGCCTAGAGGGAGGGGGGGGGGGGGTTGAATAGGCGATTAAAACTTTTCCGGTTTAGGCTTGATAAATGTGGAATAAAACTAGGTGTTTTAATTTAACAAGCACACAACCTAAATATACTAGGCTCACCTATGTTCACCAACAACTTACGCTAAGCAAGACAAGTAACAAGATGATAGTGAGATATAAGACTTCAAGCACGAAGACTATCACAATGTAAAGTGCATAAGTAAAGAGTTCGGGTATAGAAATAACCGAGGCACGCGGAGACGATGATGTATTCCCGAGTTCCTCCTTTTTAGGGGAGTACGTCTCGTTGGAGGGGTGTGAGTTTCAAACTCAAGACGTCACAAATGGCCTCACCCTATTCTCCGATGAACCTTACCCAAAAACTCGGTTCACCTTCCACTATCGGAATCCTTCAAGGCAGAATTCGGAGCCTTTACAACAATCTTGAGGCACAACCCACAAAAGTATTGAGAGCTCCCAAGTGACCACAAAAGGTCCCAACTAGCCACAAAAGGCCTTGACCACAAAAGGTCTCAAGAACACACCGTCTAGGGTCCAACGACCCAAGAGTAACAAGCTCACGAACTTTCATTTCCACGAATCCTCGTGGAGAGAGCAAACCGATGCACCAAAATGCAATGGCAAGAACACAAGAAGTGCTCAAGTCCTTCACTCTCAAATTTCAACAAAGCAACAAATGCTTATGGGGAAATAAGCGAGAAAGAACAAAGGAGGAGAAACACCAAGAACTCCAAGATCAAGATCTACTAGGTTCCCCTCACTTAGAAGAGATATGGATTTGTGGAAATGTAGATCTAGATCTCCTCTCTCTTTTCCCTCAAAGATATGCAAGAATCATGGGAGGAATTAAGAGAGAGACAAGCTTTCCAAGGTCAACAATGGTGGGAGAGAGAGAAAAACATGCTTGGCAAAGCTAGAACCGTTGGGGAAGAAGGGGGCCTTTTTATAGGTCCCCAAGAAAAAGAGCCGTTGCAGAAAAGTCACACCGGAGACTCCGGTCTGGCAGACCGGAGACTTTGGTCAAACTGGAGACTCCGGACAGTCTCTAGTGATACTCCGGACCGAGTCCAGTACGCGACACCATCAAAGATTTAGTCGATTTTTCGATAGACCGGAGACTTTTCCCTGAGACCGGAGTCTCCGGTCTGGTCTACAGTCTCCGGTCTACAGGCGGAGACTCTGGCCTAGAAATTCCTGCAGCAACTCAGCAAACAGAAGACCCCATAACTTTTCATCCGGACTCCGTTTTCGATGATCTTGGGCTTGTTTCGAAGATAATCACAAGCTCTACAAGATTATGCACATAGACATCATAGTCCATCATGTGAGGAGGAAAACAAGAAGAGAGTTTGACCTCTCTTAGAGAATATAAACCGGTAAAACATCCAACATAAAAAAGTAACAAGATATGCATATGAAATCGTTTTTGATGAACTAGAGCTTGTATGGAGATGAACACTAGCTCTAAATCCTCACATGGATAAAAGCCAAATAAGAACCAAGAAAGATGATATGCCAAGTATGCAAATGTTTGAGCTCTCCACAAAGATGCGATCAAGTTACTCACTTGAGAGCCCCTCTTGATAGTACACCGTCTATCCTATAACCTGGTCTCCCACTAACACCATGAGACCGGTAAAATAGAAACCCTATCAAGATCATACCTTTACCTTGCGCATTCCACTTGAGCTAGATGATAACGATCTTGACTCTCTCAAGTTGGAACACCTTTCTTGATCTTGTTTGTTAGCACATGCTTGATGAAGACTTCTCCAAATATTCCCCCATACACATTTATGGGAGAGCCTCGCTAAGCTCCGTCTTCATGTATCCATTTCAAGCTTCAATCAAATGATATCTTCCGAGATGGATCATATTGAACTTGCACTTCATAATCTTCTCTCTTTTCACAAAGATGATGTCTTGAATCTTTCAGGACATTCTTGCAATATGCTCAACTCTAGATGGCCATTCTTTATATAAACCATTGGATAGAACCTTGGTCATCACTTTATCTTCTAGAGTCCAATATATGAATTCCAGTCTTTTCCCATGGATAAGATCTATAAGGATAACTCAATGCAAACATTAGTCCATAGGGATTGTCATTAATTACCAAAACCACGCATGGGGGAAACATGCACTTTCAGTAGCTATCTCAAAATTCGCTAGTGCCTGATACATCTCAAACGTATCTATAATTTCTGATGTTCCATGTTGATATTATACCAATTGTTACATGTTTTATATACACTACATAACATTTTTATGCATTTTCTGGACTAAACTATTAACAAGATGACATAGTGCCAGTTCCTGTTTTCTGCTGTTTTTGTATTCCAGAAAAGCTAGTCTGGAAATATTCTCGGAATTGGACGAAACTTGGACAGAACCTCCTATTTTCCCAACACGTACACGGAGTCCAAAGGAGAGTCGGAGGGGAGCCACGAGCCAGCCACACCATGGGGCGGCGCGCCCCCCCAACCGCGCCGTGGGGTGGTGTGGGCCCCACGGGTGTCTCCAGCCCGCCCTTTCGCCTATTTATTCATCTTCACGGGAAAACCCTAGACACCCGAGCCATTATCCACGAAAAGTTCCAGAGACGCCGCCGCCGTCAACCCTAGCTCGGGAGGGTTCAGAAGCTCTTCCCGGCACCCTGCCGGAGAGGGGAATCATCACCGGAGGGCTCTACATCACCATGCCTGCCTCCGGAGTGATGCGTGAGTAGTTCATCCTTGGACTACGGGTCCATGCAGTAGCTAGATGGTTGTCTCTCCACTTTATGCTATCATGTTTAGATCTTGTGAGCTGCCTATCATGATCAAGATCATCTTATTGTAATGCTACATGTTGTGTTTGCTGGGATCCGATGAATATTGAATACTATGTCAAGTTGATTATCAATCTATCTTATATGTTATTTATGATCTTGCATGCTTTCCGTTACTAGTAGATGCTTGTAACTCCAAGAGTGAGTATTTATGCTAGATAGTGGGTTCATGCCTCCGGTAATCTGGGAGAGTGACAATAACTTCTAAGATTGTGGATGTGCTGTTGCCACTAGGGATAAAATAACCGATGCTTAGCTTAAGGGTGCGCCGTTAGGTCTAATGCATTTGTTTACATTACGCACATTACTTAATGCAATTATCCGTTGCTTGCAACTTAATACCAACGGGGAACTCGGATGACAACCTGGTGGATTATTAGTCATAGACGCTGTTGGATAACGGTCTATGTATTTTGTCGTAATGCCCACATGAATATCATAGTAATCATCATGTCATATATGCATTGTCATGCGCTCAATATTTTGTCAATTGCCCAGCTGTAATTTGTTCACCCAGCATGTTAGTTATCTTTTATGGAGAGACACCACTAGTGAACTGTGGACCCCGGTCCATTCTTTTACACTGATAATACAACCAACTGCAAACATTGTTCCTTTTCATTCTCTGCAATTTACTACTGTTTTCCACACCATACGTTTAATCCTTTGTTTTCAGCAAGCCGGTGAGATTGACAACCTCACTGTTTCGTTGGGGCAAAGTAGTTTGATTGTGTTGTGTGCAGATTCCACGTTGGTGATCGAGTAACGGCGCCACCAACAACCTTCAGAAGTGATTTCTTGCTCCTACTGGTTCGATTAAACCTTGGTTTCATACTGAGGGAAACTGCTGCTACACTGCTTCATACCTTCCTCTTGGGGTCTCCCAACGAACGTGTGATCCACGCATCAAGCACTTTTTCTGGCGCCGTTGCCGGGGAGCAAGAGGATTTCTGCAAGGGGAGTTTCACGCTTCCAATCTCTTTACTTTGTTATTGTCTTGCTTAGTTTATTTTTATTTAGTCTTGTTTGCTTTATTTATCAAAAACACAAAAAATTAGTTACTTTTATTTTCAAGTTGTTATCTTTCTGTTTTGTTTTAATTTTGCTAAAATGAGTACCCCTGAGAACACTAAGTTGTGTGATTTCACTAGCACGAACAACAATGATTTCATTAGTACACCTATTGCTCCACCTGCTTCTAACGCAGAATTCTATGAAATTAAACCTGCACTTTTAAATCTTGTTATGAAAGAGCAATTCTCTGGTGTTAGTACTGATGATGCTGCTGCTCACCTTAATAATTTTGTTGAACTTTGTGAGATGCAAAAGTATAAGGATGTAGATGGTGATATTATTAAACTGAAACTTTTTCCTTTCTCTTTGAGAGGACGTGCTAAAGAATGGTTGCTATCTTTGACTAGAAATAGTATTGATTCATGGACTAAATGCAAAGATGCTTTCATAGGAAAATATTATCCTCCTGCTAAGATTATATCTTTGAGAAGTAGCATTATGAATTTCAAACAATTTGATAATGAGCATGTTGCTCAAGCTTGGGAGAGAATGAAATCATTGGTAAAGAATTGTCCCACCCATGGACTGACTGCTTGGATGATCATCCAAACCTTTTATGCAGGACTAAATTTTTCTTCAAGAAACCTATTGGATTCGGCCTCTGGAGGTACCTTTATGTCCATCACTTTGGGTGCTGCAACAAAGCTTCTTGATGATATGATGATAAATTATTCTGAATGGCACACCGAAAGAGCTCCACAAGGTAAGAAGGTAAATTCTGTTGAAGAAATCTCTTCCTTGAGTGATAAGATTGATACTATTATGTCTATGCTTACAAATGGAAAAATGCATGTTGATCCAAATAATGTTCCTTTAGCTTCTTTGGTTGCTCAAGAAGAGCATGTTGATGTGAACTTCATTAAAAATAATAACTTCAACAACAATGCTTATAGGAATAATTTTGGTAATAACAATTATAAGCCCTATCCTTCTAATAGTGGCAATGGTTATGCTAATTCTTATGGTAGATCTGGAATGCCTAGTGAGGAAAGGATGTTAGAAGTTGAAAAGGCTACTAAGAACTTTATGCAAACGCAATATGAGCAAAACCAATTGTTTACTAAAACTATGAATGAACAATCTGCTATGTTGAAGAATATAGGACATCAACTTGAGAACTTAAATAGGGAAATTTCTGGTTTGCAGATTAAGATTTCTAATGCTGAAACTTGCATTTCATCCATGTCTGAAGCACAAGCTTCTTTGATTAATAGAATGGCAGCTAAACCTGAAACTATTGATAACAATACCTTTGCTACTGCCAATGCTTCAAGTTAAAATTGATAATAATGTGAGGATGTTAGCTGATTTACATGCTAGGTGGGCAAGAGAGGATGAAATTGCTAAAAAGAATAGTATTGCTAGAGTTTATACTATTACTACTACTGAAAATGCTATAAACTCAAGTGTTAACAAACCTCCTACTATCAATGGTAAAGTAATTGGTGTTGGCAATGTCTCTACTTCTGTTGCAAAACGTTTAAAATTGCCTGAAAACACTGAAACTGTTCCTGATAAAAGTGCTGAAATTTTTCGAGATGTGGGAGACAATGGTCCCATTACTTTTGATAATAATGACTTTGATTTTGATGGTTGCAATATTTCTGAAGTAATTAAGTTCTTGCAAAAGCTAGCTAGAAGTCCTAATGCTAGTGCTATAAACATGGCTTTTACTAAACATATTACTAATGCTCTCATGCAAGTTAGGGAAGAGAAATTAAAACATGAAGCTTCTATCCCTAGGAAGTTAGAAGATGGTTGGGAGCCCATCATTAAAATGAAGGTGAATGATTTTGATTGCAATGCTTTATGTGATCTTGGTGCTAGTATTTCTGTTATGCCTAAGAAACTCTATGATATGCTTGATTTAGCACCTTTGGAACACTGTTATTTGGATGTTCACCTTGCTGATAATACTATAAAGAAACCTTTGGGGAGAGTTGATGATGTTTTTATAATGGTTAACAATAACCTTGTCCCCGTTGATTTTGTTGTTTTGGATATTGAATGCAATGCTTCTTGTCCTATTGTTTTGGGAAGACCTTTTCTTAGAACTGTTGGTGCTATTATTGATATGAGAGAGGGGAATATTAAATATCAATTCCCACTCAAGAAAGGTATGGAACACTTCCCTAGAAAGAAGATGAAGTTACCTTTTGATTCTATTGTTAGAGCAAATTATTCTGTTGATGCTTCATCACTTGGAAACACTTGATTCTTACTTTCTGCGCCTAGCTGAAAGGCGTTAAAGAAAAGCGCTTATGGGAGACAACCCATTATTTTATTTCTGCAATTTTTCTTTTTTTTTGAGTCAAGGAGTTGTTTACTTCTGTAACAATTCCTTTGTATCTTTATTTTATCGCATTGTTGTGCCAAGTATTGCCTCTAATAGGAAGATGATGCTAGATTTGGATTTCTGCGCAGGAACAGATTTCTGCTGTTCACCGTTTTATTCTGTAAAATCACAGAAAAATTATTTAAATCTGCAAATTTTTGTGCGTGATCCTCAGATATGTACGCATCTTTCGTTAGTTTAAAGTTTTTCGATCTGAGCAACGTAAGTGCCTCGAAAAAATTCGTCTTTGCGGACTGTTCTGTTTAGACAGATTCTGTCTTTTATTTTTCGCATTCTCTCTTTTACTAGTGTTGAGTGGAATTCTTTTTTAGGGTGAAGAGCTTCACATAACATCAGTGGCAGTAGTTAATGTTAAAAGTAACGGTCATGTTTGTGTCCTTATAGAACATGTGAGTTTTTGATTGTGCACTAACCCTCTAATGAGAATTACTTTGAGTTTGGTGTGGCGGAAGTTTTCAAGGGTCAAGAGAGAAGGATGATATAATGTGATCAAGAAGAGTGAAGAGCTTAAGCTTGGGGATGCTCCCATGGATCACCCCAGCATATTTCAAGAAGACTCAAGCGTCTAAGCTTGGGGATGCCCAAGGCATCCCCTTCTTCATCAGCAACTTATCAGGTCATCTCTAGTGAAACTATATTTTAATTCTTTCACATCATATGTGCTTTACTTGGAGCGTCTGTGTGCTTTTATTTTCAGTATTTTATTTTTCTTATGGTCAACTTGATTGGACCCAGCATTCTTGATTGGGAGAGAGACACGCTCCGCTTTTTCATATGAATACTCCTATTCTTCACTTATACTTGTTGAGTATTCTTATCTAGCTATTGCTATGCTTTTAGCTCCTGTTTTGCATGCATCTCTTATTCAGAGCTGTTAGTTCTTTTAAAGAAAGTACTCTCTTGCTTCACTTATAATTGTTTGGAGAGTTTATGTTGAAATAAATTGATTGGTGTTTGGTTGGAACAGAAAATGTTGCATGTGGTAGATGGTATAATGGAAAAAGCTTACATATTCTTGTAGATCACTGTATTGGATAATTTGATACTTGTCAATTGTTTTGAGTTATCAAGTAGTTCATGTTTAAGCTTTTGTATCATGTAGTTAAAACCTATTAATGAAGAACTACCGTAAAGCTCGTTGAAATTTGGTTTGCATGATTGGTATCTCTAAGGTCTAGATATTTTCTAGTAAAAGGGTTTGGTTAACAAGGAAGACAGTGTAGAGTCTTATAATGCTTGCAATATGTTTTCATATAAGTCTTGCTGTGTCGGTTGATATCCTGTGTTTGCTTCAAATAACCTTGCTAGCCTAAACTCTGTACTGAGAGGGAATGCTTCTCGTGCATCCAAAACCTTGAGCCAAAATCCATGCCATCTGTGTCCACCATAACTACCTATATGTGGTATTTCCTTGCCATTCCAAGTAAATTTTTCATGTGCTACCTTTAAATTATTACTCCTATTTTGTGTCAATGTTTACCAAGCTCATGAGGACGGGGTGGATGTCTTTATGTCAACTGTCAAACAGACTTTACCACCGGACTAGCGGCATATACATCCGCTTATCCATTAATTTTGCAAAAAGAGCTGGCAAATGGGGTGCCCAGTCCCAATTAATTACAACTTTAACCGCTTAATTCTCTTCACATTTTTGCCCTGATTTATCAGTCAAGCAATGACAAACAGTGAAATATCTGCATGTGTAAACAAAAGAGAAAGAGGGATGATCTGCCTTGCTGGTAGAAATAACGTCCTTCATGGGAGCCGCTCTTAAAAGTCTGGTTGGCAGGGGTCATATTGTACTTTCCATTTTCTGATTCGTTGACAATTAACAAACACCTCTCAAAACTTATTTTTACTCTCTATATGATTTCAAAAACTTAAAAAGCTCTAGCACATGATTTAATCCCTGCTTCCCTCTGCGAAGGGCCTTTCTTTTACTTTTATGTTGAGTCAGTTTTCCTACTTCTTTCTATCTTAGAAGCAAACACTAGTGTCAACTTTGGTGCAACAATTTTTATATGCTTGTATATTGCACTTATTATATTGCTTTGTGTTGACAAATATCCATGAGATATATATGTTGAAAGTTGAAAGCAATTGCTGAAGCTTAAATCTTCCTTTGTGTTGGTTAAATACCTTTTACTTAGAATCTATTGCTTTATGAGTTAACTCTTATGCAAAACTCTTTGATGCTTGTCTCGAAAGTACTATTCATGAAAAGTTTTTGCTTATATGATTCAGTTGTTTGCTCATTATCTACTTGCTAGCAAACTATAGACCATTGACCTGGATCACTTCATTCATAACATGTGCTTTACAATACTATTTGATCAAGATTATGATTGTAGCATGTCACCTCAGAAATTATTTTGTTTTTATCGTTTTACCTACTCGAGGACGAGTAGAACTAAGCTTGGGGATGCTTGATACGTCTCAAACGTATCTATAATTTCTGATGTTCCATGTTGATATTATACCAATTGTTACATGTTTTATATACACTTCATAGCATTTTTATGCATTTTCTGGGACTAACCTATTAACAAGATGCCACAGTGCCAGTTCCTGTTTTCTGCTGTTTTTGTATTCCAGAAAAGCTAGTCTGGAAATATTCTCGGAATTGGACGAAACTTGGACAAACCTCCTATTTTTCCAACACGTACACGGAGTCCAAAGGAGAGACGGAGGGGAGCCACGAGCAGCCACACCATGGGGCGCGCGGCCCCCCCGCGCCGTGGGGTGGTGTGGGCCCACGGGCGTCTCCAGCCGCCGCCCTTTCGCCTATTTATTCTCTTCGACGGAAAACCCTAAACACCCGAGCCATTATCCACGAAAAGTTCCAGAGACGCCGCCGCCGTCAACCCTAGCTCGGGAGGGTTCAGAAGCTCTTCCCGGCACCCTGCCGGAGAGGGGAATCATCACCGGAGGGCTCTACATCACCATGCCTGCCTCCGGAGTGATGCGTGAGTAGTTCATCCTTGGACTACGGGTCCATGGCAGTAGCTAGATGGTTGTCTCTCCACTTTATGCTATCATGTTTAGATCTTGTGAGCTGCCTATCATGATCAAGATCATCTTATTGTAATGCTACATGTTGTGTTTGCTGGGATCCGATGAATATTGAATACTATGTCAAGTTGATTATCAATCTATCTTATATGTTATTTATGATCTTGCATGCTTTCCGTTACTAGTAGATGCTTTGGCCAAGTAGATGCTTGTAACTCCAAGAGTGAGTATTTATGCTAGATAGTGGGTTCATGCCTCCGGTAATCTGGGAGAGTGACAATAACTTCTAAGATTGTGGATGTGCTGTTGCCACTAGGGATAAAATAACCGATGCTTAGCTTAAGGGCGCCGTTAGGTCTAATGCATTTGTTTACATTACGCACATTACTTAATGCGATTATCCGTTGCTTGCAACTTAATACCAACGGGGAACTCGGATGACAACCTGGAGGTGGATTATTAGTCATAGACGCTGTTGGATAACGGTCTATGTATTTTGTCGTAATGCCCACATGAATATCATAGTAATCATCATGTCATATATATGCATTGTCATGCGCTCAATATTTTGTCAATTGCCCAGCTGTAATTTGTTCACCCAGCATGTTAGTTATCTTTTATGGAGAGACACCACTAGTGAACTGTGGACCCGGTCCATTCTTTTACACTGATAATACAACCAACTGCAAACATTGTTCCTTTTCATTCTCTGCAATTTACTACTGTTTTCCACACCATACGTTTAATCCTTTGTTTTCAGCAAGCCGGTGAGATTGACAACCTCACTGTTTCGTTGGGGCAAAGTAGTTTGATTGTGTTGTGTGCAGATTCCACGTTGGTGATCGAGTAACGGCGCCACCAACAACCTTCAGAAGTGATTTCTTGCTCCTACTGGTTCGATTAAACCTTGGTTTCATACTGAGGGAAACTGCTGCTACACTGCTCATACCTTCCTCTTGGGGTCTCCCAACGAACGTGCGATCCACGTCATCAGTGCCCAAAGAGCTAGTCAAGATATTGACCCACCCTAGCATCTTTCTGCATATGTGCCTGCTTCGCCTGCCGTGGATTCCTTGTTCTACGGTGGTTGGCCAGGAGCATTCTATTCAGGATTTGCTGCAATAGATCAGACATCACATCTCTTCTCTCCTTCTGCCACTCCCGGACGTTCAAAGTACTATGAAGCAAAGTCAGGGCACTATGAGATAGCCCCAAAGTAACTATCTCAAAATTCGCTAGTGCCCAAAGAGCTATTCAAGATATTGAAGCTACCGAACCCCGGGTGCTCAGCAATCTCCTCGGCTTGACCCGACCCTCCCCTCCCCCAGCGCCTTTATGCATATGTGTCTGCTTCACCTGCCCGTGGGTTCCTTACTCTAGTGGATTGCAGCACGGTGGTTGGCCAGGAGCATTCCATTCAGCATTTGTTGAAATAGATCAGACAACCCATCTCTTCTCTCCTTCTGCCACTCCCGGGCGTTCAAAGGGGAAGGAGGCACAAGCTGTTCATCCCTAATGAAGATATGAGAAGAAGTGCAAGAATTGCATACAAAGCCAAGGAATTGCTATTGTCTTATGTGAGACAGGCTCAGCCCATTCTCATGGTGCGCCTCGGGATTTGTGACAACGAAAGAGAACCTAAAGTCGATTGTTGGGAAAAGTATGGGAAGTTTGAAAGTGCATGGTGCCCCCATGTGTGGTTTTGATAATTAATGACAATCCTTATGGACTAATGTTTGCATTGAGATATTCTTGTAGATCTTGTCCATACGAAAAGATTGGAGTTCATGTGTTGGACTCTAGAAGATTACATGATGATCAATGCTCTATTCAAGGGTTTATATGAAGAATGGTCATGTGTAGAGTTGAGCGTAATGCAAGTGTGGCTTGGAAAATAAGATTGAGTGAACATTCATGTTTATCTTCAAGCCATCATATATATTAAGAAAATATTATGAAGTGCAAATTCAAGAGAAGCATCTCGAAGAAATCGGACTATGCTTGAAGCTTGCCACCCATTTGGAGATATTGGCCAAGTGAAGATGTGCCTATGAGAGGCTCTTCCACATTGGAGTATGGAGGAGCAACATGTGAATCTTCATCAAGCGAAGCGTAATAAAAAAAGGTGGTCCACTTGAAGAGATCAAGGTCGACATCATCTAGCTCAAGTGGAATGCGCAAGGCAAAGGTATGATCTTGATAGGGTTTCTATTTTACCGGTCTTATGGTGTTAGTGGGAGACCGGGTTATAGAATAAACGACGTACTATGAAGGCCTAGACGGTGAAAGTTCGTGAGCTTGTTACTCTTGTGTCGTTGGACCCTAGACGGTGTTCTTGTGACCTTTTGTGGTCAAGGCCTTTTGTGGCTAGTTGGGACCTTTTTTGGTCACTTCGGAGCTCCCAATCCTTTTGTGGGTTGTGCCTCAAAATTGATGTGAAGGCTCCGGATTCCGATAGTGGAAGGTGAACTGAGCTTTTGGGCAAGGTTCATCGGAGAATAGGGGTGAGGCCATTTGTGGCGTCTTGAGTTTGAAACTCACACCCCTCCAACGAGACGTACTCCCCTAAAAAGGAGGAACTCGAGAATACATCATCGTCTCCATGTGCCTCGGTTATTTCTATACCCAAGCTCTTTACTTATGCAATTTACATTGTGATAGCCTTCGTGCTTGAAGTATTATATCTTACTATCACCTTGTTGCTTGTCTTGCTTAGCATAAGTTGTTGGTGCACATAGGTGAGCCTAGTATATTTAGGTTGTATGCTTGTTAAATTAAAACACCTAGTTTTATTCCGCATTTATCAAGCCTAAACCGGAAAAGTTTTAAAATGACTATTCACCCCCTGATGCACCTAAAATGCATCTACTTTTCCAAGCACTTTGCTTCATAATTTGCTCCGAAATCTTCCCATATTTGAATAAACCTGCTGAATCTGACGCTGTTTTTAGCAAAGTCTCGTTTCTGGTTCTTTTTGCAGGAAATTAAATGAGGAAAAATACCACGTTATTTTTTATGGAAAAGGAGGACAACGTGTAAAGGATGGACACGAGGAAGCGCTCGAGGGCCAAAAGAGGGGGCCCCACGCGGCCCCTGTACCTGGCCGCGTGGGCCCACCCCAATTGAGCCTCGGGCACCGCCTCGCCTTCGGTCTTCGGCGTACTCCCTCATATATACGAAAAAGTGGGTGCCCTAAGAGAAGAGGAGCTTTCGCGAAACACACCGCCGCCACCACCACGATCTTCGTTTTCGGAGACAGATTGATCCAGAATTTCTCCTCCGGTGGAGGGATCCGGAGACCGTCTTCACTGCCATCTTCACCGCCTTCATCTCCATCGACCATGAGCTCCCTCTCCATCACCATGTGTGAGTAGTCCGCTGTAGGCATGTGAGGTGGATGGGGATTGGATGAGATTGATCATGTAATGATACCCGTTGTCCGAGATCTTAGGGTTTATCTTGAGGATACTTTGTATTGTGTTGATGCACTTATGCTATGTTTAATGCTTGCTACTAGGGGCCGAGTGGCATGATTTCAGTACTGAACTTATTTTGCTTCATCATATAATTGAGTTTGGTATTTATCTGCAAAGTGTATCACCTGCTATTATGTTGAACCTACGAACCCTAAAAGTGATAGTATAGGGAAAACAAGGGGGAGATGTTTTAGTTTGAGGATTCTATGTGTTCATGAAGTGTTAATGCGTTGTTCCGGGCTATTCGAAAGGGTAGACCTTAATTACCTGTAGTTCCAAGTTGGCCCCGGTGAAATGGGCAGGTAGGACAATAGATGTTGTGCAAATTCTCTTGGTTAGTACGCACAACTAATTATGGAACACATACCTACATATATCGGAGTTAGAGATAAGTCCCATGGCTACTTATATCTTATTATATGATCAATCTTATTCATGCAACACCCCGCTATCACCTCATGCCTACGTTTTAAATCTCTGAGTAACACTTTCACTTTTCCGGTGAAAACTGGGAAACCCTTGTTCACTACTGCTGTTCTATTTGCTACTTGAATCATACTACTGCCATCACTATTGCTGCTGCAAGTTTATTGATATACATGTGTGGTTGAGAGTGACGCCTCAATTGCCAAAGTCTTATTGGTATTCTTGTGTTCCCATCGTGTCGAACTATAAATTTGGGTAATACTTCCCAACGAAGATTTCAGCGATCCCCTATACTTGTGGGCATCAAGACATTTTCTGGCGCCATTGCCGGGGAACCTAGCTTTATTGGTAAGACAACTTGTTATCATTTATTTGCTGCACTTGCTTGTTCCCAACTATGGGGAAGGAAAAGAATACTCCGAAGGAAGTAAGGCCTTCAACTAGTCATAGAGGTACTGATTTGCCAAGTAGGCCAAACTTTTCACCTAATGTTGCTTCTGCTATTGTTGCTAAGAAGAAAGAAAAAGCTTTATCTAGTTCACCATTGTCTAAGATGTCTACTAGTATTGAAAATAATTTAATATGTGGTAGCGTAGACAAAGAAGTGACACCTGAAACATCTGAGATAACTGAAACACCTGAATCTGTTATTAGAAGATAATGAATATTGTGATGATGAACATGAAACTTCTTCTGAGGAAGAGGATGCATTTATTATGGCTTTAATGGATTCGAATTTTGATAAATTGGATAAACTTGATATCTATAAAAATTCTCCTCTTGATAATTATTTCCCTCTTACTGAGAAAATGAATGCTCCAGCTATTAAAATTAAAGACAAACATTATGAGTTTAGTGTTGATCCTGAAAAAGCTGAGAAGTATAAGTTCTATGCGAGAGACAATGAGTTCTCTTTTGAACACATTGCTGATTTGAATGATTTATCTGTGTTATTTGGTAAAGATGAAATCTACCAACGCTATTATTTCTTAAAGTTGTTTCCTTTTACTTTGGGAGGAAATGCTAAAACTTGGTATAATCGTTTAGAACCTGGATGTATTACTAGCAAGGAGGAATGCTTGCAGGTATTTTTTAATAAATATTTCTCTGCTGATAAGATTCATGGTTTAACTATTGAGATTAGCAACTTTTCACAAACAGAGAAGGACGATTTACCCCAAGCTTGGGGGAGGTACAGTAAGATGGTTAGGAAATGTCCTACCCATGGCTTCAAGAATAATGAAATACTTGATATATTTTACAATGGACTAACTGAAAATACAAGAGGCTATCTTGATAGTATTGCAGGTAGTGTTTTCAGGGAAAGGACCATTGATGAAGCAATTGAGTTATTGGAAACTATCTCTAGAAATTATGAAGATTGGAATATTGAAATAATAGATGACAGAGAGATATTCCCAGAGAAGAAAGGAGGTATTCTTGAATTAAACAAAGAGGCCATGAAGGGAGCCTCCAAGGATACGAAAGAGAAGGGAATTAAAACCTCTCATCTT
Source organism: Poa pratensis (assembly GCA_947311845.1). NCBI lineage: Eukaryota > Viridiplantae > Streptophyta > Magnoliopsida > Poales > Poaceae > Poa > Poa pratensis. Next base: position 27,385,304 of record CAMZMU010000116.1, on the reverse strand, counting down.
AAGGAATTATCTGAAATGGGTGTTAAACTTCCCATTGATAGACCATGTTTTCTAATCCCAGTCAATGCTATAAGCTCTTTGGAAGGTAATGAAAAGGTAACACCCCCTATTGATGTATCATATATTAATGATTTTGCTTATCATAATAAACCTGAAGAACATGATATTAGAATGAATATGATGGAAAACTCTCATAAAATTAAATTCCTTCGTGAACATATAAATGCTAGTGTGGGAGAAGTTAGAAGAATTGTTAAACACTGTGAAATGATGAATAATCAAATTGAACAAATGGTTTCTCTTCAAAATTAGTTGTATGAAAATCTTATAGAGAAGAAACAGGTTTGTGGGGTTAGTACTAGAGGTGGTGCAAGTACTCAGGACCCTGACTATCCTGAAAACCATCCCAAGAGAAAAGAGCAAGAGGCTCTCAAAAGGAAATCTTCTGCAGGAAAATCTCCCAATGGAAACAAAGGCATTGATGATTCTCAAGAACAAGACAATGATATTTCTATTTCTGATGCTGAGACAGAAGATGATAATGTTGAAGAAGAGGAATCATCTCTACCTGAAGAAGATCAACATGAAGTTGAAAATATTGCAAAACCTGAACCTCCAGAAAAGGAAGACCCTCAACCATCTACTGAGAAGAACAAAAAGAAGAATCATCCAAATCCACAAAAAGGTAAAGAGAGGGATCCATGGGTACAAAGACCCATACCATATCCCCAAGAGGTAATGAAATCTTTGGATGATGCTAGGTTTGAGAATTTTTTTCAGTTGATTAAAAATTTATGTTTGCAGATTCCTCTTGTTGATGCTATTAAAATTCCTCCATACTCAAAATATATGAAAGATATTGTCACTAATAAAAGGAAGATACCTAATGATGCAATTACTGCTATGCTTGTTGATTATTCATTTGAAGGAAAATTGCCTAAAAAGCATGGAGATCCTGGTATTCCGACTATTCCTTGTCGTATTAAAGAAACTTATGTGAAATATGTGATGGAGTTCGTAGCAGAAAACAATAATTTTTCTAACTATCGCAACACCAAAACTAGCCAGGATCTATCTATCTAGTAATGCGGTAACGGAGAAGTCATCGGAAACATACCCTTGTAGACCGATAGCGGGAATTACGCTCCCGCACAAGCGTTGCCGATGAAGACGTACGTAGCCGACCTCAAGGTCGCGGAGAACTTGGCGCGACGAAGAAAAGGAGACGCGGCGATGAAGAAGCTCCTAGTGCCGAACTCGTGAGAGAGCAGCACCTCCGAGTACTCGCACACGTACGGACCTTGACGATGACCTCCGTGCTCCCCGATCCAGCCGGAATAGCGGAAGCGAGAACTTTGGGTGGAATACCCGCAGCACAACGGTGCGCTGCGGTTTATAGGTCTCCCGTATACGCTGTCCAGACTTGGGACCGCGCACGTCGAGAGATGGGGAGGGAGGAATTGGACTAGGGAGAAGCCTGGGCCAACCGGAATTAATTCCTGAATTTTCTGTGTATTTTTCCAATTAATCCGGGTCCCTATTTATTGGAGGAGAGGGGTTGCACCTCTCCTCAACTAGGCAATGTGGGACTAAAGGGAGAGGGGGTGGTGCGGCCCCTTGGGCCAACCGCACCCCATGGTGGCGCATGGGCCCCAAGGGCCCAGCCGCACCCCTCACATGGGGGGGAGCTTCCCCTCTTGGGCCCTATGGCCCATTAAGGTGGCTGCCCCATTTTTTCTCCTTTTCTTTAATATTAAATTAATATAAATATATATAATTCCATAATTAATATATTTACATACTATTTAATCTCCCGTGACTCCGAAACAATTTCCGGATCATCCGAACTCACTTCGGTCTCCCCGGAACTCTTCCGGTCTTCCCCGGAACTCTTCCGTTCTTGCCGGAACCTTTCCGAAACCTCCTATCTCTATACCTAAGCCACTCCGATGTTTCCAAAACGTTCTCCTAGCGTCGTCAAGACCTTAAGTGTGTTACCCTCGGTTCGAGAATACTCCGGACATGGTCGAGACCCTCCGCCAATGACCGTCAGGGAGCCCTGGATGACTATGACGGCCCCGTGCATTCTAGAATAAATCATCCTTGAATCATCTTTGAACCGTTAACATGATATGGTCATTCCCTTTGTTCGTTGATACTTCCTTGTCCGAGATACGATCGTCAACATCCGATGTTGTGTTTTATCTCGTTACCGACAAGGTTGCTTTACTCGTTCCCATGAAATTATATCTCAATGACCTAGTCATACGCTGCGCAGCTTTACAGATATAATCTCACCGAGTGGGCCCAGCATATCAATCCGTCACACGGATGAACAAATCCCGCTCTTGATACTCGCCCCGACTACTTCCTTCCAATACCCGAAAGTGTCACCTTATTGTCAGCTTATGAGCATGACGTTATGCGATCAGCCGTATCTTTCAGAAGCAGCGACTTGATGTAATCTCACGGTCTAAGGAATAAGCTACCACGTTATAATCCTATTGCAGTGTTGAACTATCTGATACGATCCTAACTGCAATACTTTGGGTAATGTCCATCAAATTATTCTCCCAATAAAATGACTCCACCATCAACTGTTAATGCAATATGATCGGGAAATCACGATCATCCATTGACTGATGGACTAGTTTATCTAGAGGCTTAACTAGGGACTCTGGTTTGTTTACATACCACACGTGTATTAACAATTCCGATTAATACAGTTATAGCATGGTATAAAACTATTTATAAACTTAAAGAGATAATGCAATAAATCTTATTATTTATTTGCCTCTAGGGCATATCTCCAACAGTCTCCCACTTGCACTAGAGTACAAATACACAGCTGCATTTCTATACCAATCATACAACCTTATCTTTTATAAGTGTTTATGATAATGCTCGCTCGTGGAAGAGGTTTCCTTCGGCCTGAACCTTTCATAACCATAAGCTCTTTGCAAACCATTGATATCACCTTATTTGATATCACATGCTATCTTAATAACAAATATACATATTTGGCAACTAAGTGAGACTTTTGTTTCCCTGCGCTTACTCTGATCCAATATCAGTTAATTGCATTAAACACACTCAGTTTTAGAGAATACCTTTTCTCTACCAACTCTATGTACTTTTGCAGTATCTTTATACTTCTATATTTACCTAAGTAGATCCTGACATTCTATTGTCAGCCTAATGCCTTTTAATTTATCCTATAACGACTTGATCCTTATTTCTTTCTGTCATTTAGGTTGATCCTTTTAACACAACATTTGTTAAACTCATCATCCTTTACAGATTTGAAATAACCACATATCCTTAGTTTCTTTTAAACTATGAAGGATAATTTTGGTTCCACTAATAATGAATCACAAATTCATCTCAGCGCTTATTCTTCTTGTAAGAATACTAATCATATCTTTTCGAGTATATAATATGGTTAATATGCTGCCACCTTATCATGGCATAGAAGTGCAGCATATTTTACAACCATGATTACTTTATCCAGATTTACAAGGACCAATTCCTCGTTACGTCTTATTCTGACACATCAGAATCTAATCTGGAAAAACACCTCGACTTCTTTAAAATGATCTATTCAAAACAGATGCTCACATTTTAAACATATATGATTTTATCGTAATTCAATAATTACTTCTAATTCATTTTCCTAGTACCTATCTATTATATGTCATTTACATATAAACACCTGACTAAGCTCCCACTCAAAATGTCAATTACATTTGAGATTGTGTAACTTGTAATGCTCCCACTCAAAATGTCAAACACATTTCATATTGTGTAGCCCACAAGCTCCCACTTAACAATATGTCACTTACATATTATTCCGGTAAGCTGTCCTACTCCCACTTAAATTATACGGATATAATTTCCTTCGATATTTCGGTCATAACCGAAATCCTTGATCATGTATCAATTCGAAAATTCCAAATACGATGTATTATACTTGTTAATACAAATCCAAAAGACTTAGGCATGTCTACATCCAATGTAGTCAAAACAATTTTGATTTTGTCAAAGACATTCTTCATGACAAAATTAGCTTTATGTCCTTCTCACAGTTTCATTCTTTTCACACAACTTGTCATGTGAAAAATCAAGTAACCCTTTTACTTAATAAGATTCAAGCAACATTTACTAATACAATCTTGAATGCAACCTTTTGGATTTATGACTCTATAGTCACAATTCGAATTTGGCATCACCCAATTTCTTTGTATTTCGTAGGTATCCCTTGTTCTAGTAACAAGCTCATTAAATCATGAAATATTAATCTGTGACCGGACAGAAAATATTCTTTAATGCCTACTATTTATAAAAAGCTCCTTGCATGAAAACACCATGATCAAATATCATCATTTTTCATTTCATTTGTGGAGTTTTGTTGTCGGATCAAATTCCAAACAATATTTCTCTCACAAATCGAGTAAGGTCAATTACCCCTTTTAAGCTTTTCTTTATTTCATATCCTTTCTTGAAACTTGTTTTCAATGAATCACCAAGTTAGCAATACTAGTTTTGCCCTTGTTGGTGTTTACCATATGAAAATATATTCATTCCTATGAATATTTTACAAAGAACTATTTCGTACATAGTTTCGTATTATCATATAATCTATAAACCATGACACACAACTTATTGTCGTTCATACGAATTTTGGGTGAAGACTTCAAAATAGGGAGTTTACTAATTCTAACGGAAAAACCTTCTACGTGATTTCTAAAATATTAAGAGATAATTTTTAGGACTATACTTTATTCAAAATAGAGTATGATTATAATGTCTACATAAATCAACATGTTTGATATAGCATCATAATTTTGTGAACCGAATTTCACAAGTCCTTTTGTGAACCGAATTTTCACAAACCTTCATGATAAAATAAATCTTTAAAATCCTTGCTATTATAATCCAATTACAATGACTTGATTTTATATCCTCCTTTTCTATCCGAAAAATCTTTCTTGATCAAATCAAATAATTTCAGATAATTGTATCTTTTAGTAAATACTTATTATTTACTTAGACATACAACAAAGGTTTCAATAATAATTTCCACTACACAATTTAATTTAACAATCATCTTGCATGATCTCAAATCAAATTTCTTCTCATATTGACTTATCAATATTTTCAATCATCATGTCTCATTAGACATCACGCATGCAAATACACAAGATCAAATATCCAAAATATTTGCAATGATTAAAAATTCGGTAGTGCATTTTATTATTGACTTAGGATATTTATTTTAACATTCAAATCCACTTTGCTATCAAAAAGATTAATGCATGAATAACTTATTCATAATCGAAATATGATCATAAGAAAACTTTATTCATAATAAAACAACTTGCTTGTCTCTTACAAATATGAATAACTTGTCTCATCGAATATAAGACATACTTATTACAATCACTCTCAAATTCGACTACAAAACTCTTATTCAAAACTACTAATCAAAACTTGATAACTATGGGCGTGAAACTCCTTGGCCATCAACTACTTTGCCTTGCCATCATTCCGCACATCATGTCGAACTCTGCAATTTTCTGTTATATTCTGGTGCTGTTTCAATAAAACAGAACATAAGTATCAAATACTTTAATATCAACAAGTGTAAGAAATAACAATTATAACTTTGTATATCAAATATACCTTGCGTGTCATCTATTTCTCCTTCGATGGGTTCCACCTCCACATCTTTGATTTCGACCAGGAAATCATTGAAGAGGAGGAAATCACTCTTAAGTATATACTCATCGACAAGCTCCTCATAGCTAGGAGGTAGAGAACGCAACACCGCCTGTATTGCAAAAGTATCCGCCATCCAGTAATCGCATGTGTTTGTGAGATCATCGTGAATGTCAAACATCTTACACAAATGTGTCTCCAAGCAGGTATGTTCTTCCATCTTGAGTGAAAGAAACTTGTCCAGCTGCTTGTACTGCTCTTGCTTCATTCGGTTCAAGAACCGAACTTTAAGAGCACCTATCATCACAGCGGGTTCCATATGGCGAAACTCATTTTTCAGCTCATGATCCATGCAGACATACATCGTGATCTGAACACTTCTCCAGACCTCACGACGCTGACGAAAATCCTCTTTCGCCTCTGCACTTGCGGAGTCTCCTGGTTTATCTCCTAACAATTCTCCTATCACGTAAGAAATGTCGTTCTGGTAGAGGACGTCTTTCAGGTTTCTGTACCACGTCATGAAGTTGGATCCATCGTTCCGGAGACTTTCTTTTCTAATAAAATGGTTGAACTCAAGACTTTCTTCCTTAGGATAAGGCATGATCTACAAAGATAATTTGCAAAGACTAGGTAAGGCTAAGTTTATAATATTTGAGTTTATTTAATAATCATATTATCAAACACACTCCACTAAGAGAATTATCCCTAAAAACTGTCTTAGTGATTACACGATCCCAATCCATTAAATTACCCCCTTCGATCGGGCGGGAACGTAACTTCAGAGGTAGGCAACGAATTACCAATCGCAACAATCATGCGACTCATGCTCGATCTTTCGATCACCCGTGTTCCGAGGCCATATACTGGTATATGCTAGGCTCGCCAATTTAACCTTAGTGTTTTCGCGTGTGCAACGTGGCTTACACCCACTGTATGCGAACGAAGAGACGAGTGTAACGAAAAGGATCGAAACCCGACGACGTACCCCGTAACGTAGAACTTTATTGGTGGTGCACACTAAGGCAGAACACAATTTTGGTATTAAATTAGGGATCATCCTATTACGGCTACCGTTGTATATCTTTATATAAGCACTCAAATAGGATGCAAACACACAACGAACAATATCAAAATAATGTAATGAAGTGCGATATGACATGGCCGTCGCGCCTGGCCTTCACGGCGCGCCTCCAATGGTGCTCCGAGTCTACGGTGCCACCTTTGCCTCCGATAACATAAACTTACCGTGACCATGTCATATTAAAATAGCCCCACTGCAAAACAAAGTTAGACGCTCTACTTTATCTTTTGCATTTTTACGTGGCTGCTAGGGCTTTCGTGAAGAACCGTTTCTTACCTACGAACATACAACCACAACACGATTAAATAATTGTCTCTATTACACCCTTTTCAGGGCCCTCCATTGAAAATGCCATGCCGTCTAAAGAGAGAGAGACAGACACCCGCAGCCGCATATATGGTACAAGCCATATGTTAGTTGCGGAACCAGTCTCGCGTAAGCGTACGCGTAAGGTCGGTCCGGGCCGCTTCATCAACTCAATGCCAACAACATTAGCAAGTGCACGCGAGAGGGTAACAATTACAGAATCGATGCCCACATTCAACATGTGTTCTAACCGTACCAGCAATACTACGCATAGATCGGCTCTGATACCACTGATGGGGTTCGTAGCAGAAAACAATAATTTTTCTAACTATCGCAACACCGAAACTAGCCAGGATCTATCTATCTAGTAATGCGGTAACGGAGAAGTCATCGGAAACATACCCTTGTAGACCGATAGCGGGAATTACGCTCCCGCACAAGCGTTGCCGATGAAGACGTACGTAGCCGACCTCAAGGTCGCGGAGAACTTGGCGCGACGAAGAAGAAGGAGACGCGGCGATGAAGAAGCTCCTAGTGCCGAACTCGTGAGAGAGCAGCACCTCCGAGTACTCGCACACGTACGGACCTTGACGATGACCTCCGTGCTCCCCGATCCAGCCGGAATAGCGGAAGCGAGAACTTTGGGTGGAATCCCGCAGCACAACGGTGCGCTGCGGTTTATAGGTCTCCCGTATACGCTGTCCAGACTTGGGACCGCGCACGTCGAGAGATGGGGAGGGAGGAATTGGACTAGGGAGAAGCCTGGGCCAACCGGAATTAATTCCTGAATTTTCTGTGTATTTTTCCAATTAATCCGGGTCCCTATTTATTGGAGGAGAGGGGTTGCACCTCTCCTCAACTAGGCAATGTGGGACTAAAGGGAGAGGGGGTGGTGCGGCTGCCCCTTGGGCCAACCGCACCCCATGGTGGCGCATGGGCCCCAAGGGCCCAGCCGCACCCCTCACATGGGGGGGAGCTTCCCCTCTTGGGCCCTATGGCCCATTAAGGTGGCTGCCCCATTTTTTCTCCTTTTCTTTAATATTAAATTAATATAAATATATATAATTCCATAATTAATATATTTACATACTATTTAATCTCCCGTGACTCCGAAACAATTTCCGGATCATTCCGAACTCACTTCGGTCTCCCCGGAACTCTTCCGGTCTTCCCCGGAACTCTTCCGTTCTTGCCGGAACCTTTCCGAAACCTCCTATCTCTATACCTAAGCCACTCCGATGTTTCCAAAACGTTCTCCTAGCGTCGTCAAGACCTTAAGTGTGTTACCCTCGGTTCGAGAATACTCCGGACATGGTCGAGACCCTCCGCCAATGACCGTCAGGGAGCCCTGGATGACTATGACGGCCCCGTGCATTCTAGAATAAATCATCCTTGAATCATCTTTGAACCGTTAACATGATATGGTCATTCCCTTTGTTCGTTGATACTTCCTTGTCCGAGATACGATCGTCAACATCCGATGTTGTGTTTTATCTCGTTACCGACAAGGTTGCTTTACTCGTTCCCATGAAATTATATCTCAATGACCTAGTCATACGCTGCGCAGCTTTACAGATATAATCTCACCGAGTGGGCCCAGCATATCAATCCGTCACACGGATGAACAAATCCCGCTCTTGATTACTCGCCCCGACTACTTCCTTCCAATACCCGAAAGTGTCACCTTATTGTCAGCTTATGAGGCATGACGTTTGATGCGATCAGCCGTATCTTTCAGAAGCAGCGACTTGATGTAATCTCACGGTCTAAGGAATAAGCTACCACTATCTGATACGATCCTAACTGCAATACTTTGGGTAATGTCCATCAAATTATTCTCCCAATAAAATGACTCCACCATCAACTGTTAATGCAACATGATCGGGAAATCACGATCATCCATTGACTGATGGACTAGTTTATCTAGAGGCTTAACTAGGGACTCTGGTTTGTTTACATACCACACGTGTATTAACAATTCCGATTAATACAGTTATAGCATGGTATAAAACTATTTATAAACTTAAAGAGATAATGCAATAAATCTTATTATTTATTTGCCTCTAGGGCATATCTCCAACAATATGCACTATGTGATTTAGGAGCTGGTGTTAGTGTTATGCCTTTTTCTTTATATAAGAAACTTAACCTAAACAAATTGGTTCCAACTGAAGTTTCATTGCAAATGGCTGATAAATCAACTGCTGTGCCTATAGGTATATGTGAGGATGTTCCTATCTCTATTGCTAATGTGTTAATTCCTACAGACTTTGTAATATTAGAAATGCCTGAGGATGATAATCTATCTATTATTCTTGGAAGACCTTTTTAAACACTGCAGGAGCTGTGATAAATTGCACTGAGAGCAAAGTGACATTTAATGTCAAAGGAAATGAGCATACTATCTATTTTCCCAAGAAGAATACTGTTACAATGATAAACAAGAGTGTGAATTCTATTCAAAGAAATACTATTATGATTGGAAGCTTTGAAATTGCACTACCACCTCCCGAACCAAAATATGCTATTTTGATGATTGGAACTATTCCAATCAAGTATGAGGTATCTTGAAACTCTTCTTTATATCTATAAAATAAGAATCATGTATTATATCTTTTGCATATTATTAATGAGACTTGATCAACCTCATTACTAATGTGGAAATGATGAAAACTTGATTCCCATAAAAATTTGTATTGCATTTTAATTTTATTTATCTTAAATTTTAGAGTATATGCATAATCATAATTATTTCAGAGTTCAGAAATTCCAGAATATGAAGTTTGAAAATTCTCTTTTGAAAATTGTCTCTGAAAATTCCAGAAAAATTTGGAGGTAAGTTATTTTACCAGAGGGACCATCTGCCAGAAGTGGGACACCAGGAGGCCACCAGGGACCAAAATAGGGTGTCCCACGCGACCAGATTCCTTGGCCGCATGTGACCCACCAATTTTGCCCCCAGGTGGTGTTAGGTGAGTGTCCTGTGCCCATCTCCTTCCCTCGACAGAAAACCACTTCCAGGTATTTTTCTCAAATTTTCCCGAGCTCGTTCTTCCTGCTATCCTTGGATCTCCAAGTTTAGGGCAGATTTTTCAAATCTGTTTGGTGGGATTGCTCCTTGGTATGTGACTCCTCCTCCCATGCAACTATTTTTTGTTCTTGTGCCTCATATATGAAGTATTTTGTGCACTAGGTGTCACCTAATATGCTTGAGAAATCCATGGATTTAAGTTTTCTAGTTGATATGGATGCATGATATTGATGTGGAGACTAGTTATGGATGGCTCAATGTTGTTTTAGAGTGTTACATCTTAATTTTTGTTGAATATTATTTATGGGCAGCAAGGTACCATGATGAACAAAGGCAAGGCATTGCTTGGGATGAGCTCAAGACCGAGGAGAAGAATATCCAAAGTCTCCCTTAATTATGATGACAACCATTTGGGAGGATGATGCAGTTTTTGTGGGGAGAAGCTGAAGATACATACAACTAGATGGCAAGACCCTCATGTTCTTGAGCAGTGGGGGATAAAAGAAGACTTCGACACCTTCGCCAATGCAACTGGTTTGCTTGAGTTTGCCCAAAATCCACGAGGTACATACGAGGAACTCTCGCGAGAATTCCTCTCCACATTCAGGTTTGAGGGCCCTGAGATCTACAAGCACGGTAAGAAGAGTAAGGCACCCCTCCTACCTTTGTTTGTAAATTTACTATGAGGGGGGAGCGCCTTGTTATGTCTTTGGAGGAGTTTTGCAAAGCTATTGGTGTGGAAAACGGGGTAGTTGGGAGGAAACCCGTGCTGACTCCAACCAGGAGCTTGTTGCATTTTGGCACTCTATTTCTGTTAACTCTCATGATAGATTGAATAGGGGTAAATTTACTCATATACAACACCCAAGTTTGAGATACTTTGCGTTGTTCCTTGCAAGAGGATTTCTTGCTAGAGACAACAATTCTGCTTGCACGGGACCAATGGTTTATTTACTTAAATGTGCAAAAGAAAACACCACATGTGAGTATAACTTGGGAGTCATTCTTGCTAGATCCTTGCATACGGCTGTGAGTAGAAATATTACTGATCAAACCCCTATTTATGCTGGTGCTATTGCTACTTAGTGTATGAATACATTAAAGATGAAAGAGGTTATGGTGATAACATGGGTACTCCTGTGATGGAGTCCAATTTACTCGATTTTGCTTTGACTACCCGTATGGATATAAGTGTGATGCATGGGGATCATTATTGGTATAACTATTTGAGTACTAATGGACAAAGAGTGCCCATTAGGCTCCCCGTGCTGACCTTTTTGACAGGAGTACCGGAAAATGGACTGTGGAAGAGATGCCGCCTCAAGAGGAGCCACAAGATCCAGGGATGCAAGGCTACCAACCTCAAGAGGAGCCCCAAGACTCAGGAATGCAAGGCTACCCATATGGTTACTTCCCTGGAGGTGGAAGTGGATACAACTACTACCTGGGATACTAGCTTGATCGCAAGCTTGGGGGAGTACCTCTCTACCTTTCCATTCATTGTGTTATATCACTGTTATCTTGTTATGTTTTAGTTTCTTGTTCTAAAAATCACAAAAACACAAAAATATTTCATTTGTTTCTTTTGTTTAGTTACTTCAGGACATTTACTTTATGCATCTTAAAACTAAAAAGAACAAAAACATTTTCGTTTTATTGAATCCAAAGTGAAAACGGAGGTGCAGGAATTGCTGAAATCTGCTCACTGTTCTATTTTTCATATTTTCTCTGTAACTCCGAATGAGCTAAAATTTTAACCACTACTGCAACTTTTCATAACCTACACACCCGTAAATTATGAGATTTTTCTGAAGTGTCTAGGTAGGGTAAAAACAGTACTGTATGCAGTAGTATTTTATGGCAGATTTGAGTTTTTATTGCGCAGTTCAAATTGGGAGAGGAGAACAACAATGATGAGTTGATGTGCGTTAAGTGGATGAAAGGTATGACACCTTTGCCCTGCTTATGTGGACTTTTTAATAACAGCAAGTACGCACATCATAGTTCTTTAACATTAGGGAAGTGGTAGCAAATGTTTATCTGCTCCGTGTTCTAGTATGTTATATTATGATGCAAGTGAGATAATATGTAGCGACAACACTTGGATGTGAGTTGAGTAATTGTGGCTCTAAACAAAGGTCTACGCATCCCATTGTGCTTGCTAAACTTGCCAACCAAAGAATAAAAGAATTTTTCAAATGATAAACATGAAGTCATATGCTTGACAAGCTTAGTGGTTGGGAGTTAACTTAAATGTGCTGACACATGGAAAGCTTTCAACATTGCACTAAATTATATTTAGTTGATATCATGTACCTTTGTTTATGGATGCTTATCATGTGCGAAATAAATGTGGAAACTTAGTAAGTTTGGGGAGTAAGAATAATTGGCTAGAGAGACGCCTGGGCCGCCAACCTAAGCCATGCATCATTCATGGTGGAAATTTACAGCGTACCATAGTGAACATTCAGTGATGCACATCATAATAAAAAGCTATACAAATAGTAAATAAAAGAGTGCTGAGATTGTTCATTGTCTGTTTGTCTTGTTGTTTGGACATGGGCTTGTTCCATGTCTTGGGACAAGAGGTACCCCAGTTGACGCTCTTGATGACGCTTTTATTACTTGCAATGACTGAAAAACTCGAACTTGCCTAGTGACCAGAGTTGAGTAGCACATGGTGTAGGTACTCGTATTCACGGGGCATGAGACTTTCAACCTCTAGTTGGTCAAGCATATGAGTCATAATAGGGAACACCAAATGGTTTGATAAAACTGAGAGCAAGGTTGTAAGCACAATGAGTTCATTAGTCAATAAAAGAAAGAATCAAAAGATCTCAAAAATCTTGTCTTGATTCAATTAAAAGCGATGCAAGAACCTTTGTTTATTTCTACAGTTGGGCAAACTCATCCAAGTATTGACACTTCATGATATTTCTCTTGCAACATGTATAAATGCTTTAACACTGATTAGATATACTTTTGCTAGCATTTTGTTATTTGTTATGGAAATTATGTCTTGAATACTTGTTGGTATTAAACGGTGTTACATATGCAATGCAAAGTTCTTGTCAAAGTCTTTTTATCGCTTCTGCACTATGTTTGAGTTGTTCGAGGACAAACAACGAGCTAAGCTTGGGGGAGCTGATGCACCTAAAATGCATCTACTTTTCCAAGCACTTTGCTTCATAATTTGCTCCGAATCTTCCCATATTTGAATAAACCTGCTGAATCTGACGCTGTTTTTAGCAAAGTCTCGTTTCTGGTTTTTTTGCAGGAAATTAAATCGGGAAAAATACCACGTCATTTTTTATGGAAAAGGAGGACAACGTGCAAAGGATGGACACGAGGAAGCGCTCGAGGCCAAAAGAGGGGGCCCCACGCGGCCCTGTACCTGGCCGCGTGGGCCCACCCCAATTGGGCCTCGGGCACCGCCTCGCCTTCGTTCTTCGACGTACCCCTCATATATACGAAAAAGTGGGTGCCCTAAGAGAAGAGGAGCTTTCGCGAAACACACCGCCGCCACCACCACGATCTTCGTTTTCGGAGACAGATTGATCCAGGATTTCTCCTCCGGTGGAGGGATCCGGAGACCGTCTTCACCGCCATCTTCACCGCCTTCATCTCCATCGACCATGAGCTCCCTCTCCATCACCATGTGTGAGTAGTCCGCTGTAGGCATGTGAGGTGGATGGGGATTGGATGAGATTGATCATGTAATGATACCCGTTGTCGAGATCTTAGGGGTTTATCTTGAGGATACTTTTGTATTGTGTTGATGCACTTATGCTATGTTTAATGCTTGCTACTAGGGCCCGAGTGGCATGATTTCAGTACTGAACTTATTTTGCTTCATCATATAATTGAGTTTGGTATTTATCTGCAAAGTGTATCACCTGCTATTATGTTGAACCTGCGAACCCTAAAAGTGATAGTATAGGGAAAACAATGGGGAGATGTTTTAGTTTGAGGATTCTATGTGTTCATGAAGTGTTAATGCGTTGTTCCGGGCTATTCGAAAGGGTAGACCTTAATTACCTGTAGTTCCAAGTTGGCCCCGGTGAAATGGGCAGGTAGGACAATAGATGTTGTGCAAATTCTCTTGGTTAGTACGCACAACTAATTATGGAACACATACCTACATATATCGGAGTTAGAGATAAGTCCCATGGCTACTTATATTTTATTATATGATCAATCTTATTCATGCAACACCCCGCTATCACCTCATGCCTACGTTTTAAATCTCTGAGTTACACTTTCACTTTTCCGGTGAAAACTGGGAAACCCTTGTTCACTACTGCTGTTCTATTTGCTACTTGAATCATACTACTGCCATCACTATTGCTGCTGCAAGTTTATTGATATACATGTGTGGTTGAGAGTGACGCCTCAATTGCCAAAGTCTTATTGGTATTCTTGTGTTCCCATCGTGTCGAACTATAAATTTGGGTAATACTTCCCAACGAAGATTTCAGCGATCCCCTATACTTGTGGGCATCACCCCCCTCTAGGCGACATCCTTGTCCTTTCAAAGTTCTTCATGAAGCATCTTCCGTCTTCCGGCGTATAGAGGCCTTGGCCAAGCTTTTCTTCCTGCGTTATTCCTTGCCAGAAGGAGGTGCTCTGACATGGTCCGTTAGCGGTGGTAACGATGGGAAGGATACCAGGTAGGCACACCCGACTGAATCAAGGACCAAGTTATAAGGTGAAAGAACATGAAACCTAAGAAGCCCACAACCAGCACGAAGAGGCTGCACTGGACGGACTAGAATTCGTGGTCTGGCTAGGAGATGCACCCTCCTCTAGGAGTCATTTAGACAGGATCCTTCAAGCATCAGGATGCCGGAGCCCGGAAGGCCAAGCATTCCCACGACACAATGAATATCGGATTACAACCGTAGAGTTACTAGCCGGTGCCAATAGCGATTAACTTCCCATATTAGATGGGATAGTGGATAGTACTACTCATTATCATTGTAACCCGGCCATGTCACTATATAAGACATGAATCGGGATTTACTAGAGAAAGAGAGCTCTTGACAAGCACGCTCGGACACAATACATCCACAAGCAGGATTCGATATTTCCATCTATACAAAGGGGTCAAACCTGGGTAAATCTTTCCCGTGTCAATCTCATATCAGGATTGTTCCAAGCCTGACTTTCCCCACTTTCTCTCTTATTCTCTACGACGTCTACTACGAGCTATATGGCTACCCCCGGTAACACACGTCTACATTTGGCTTGGCGCCCATCGGCGTGTAGTTCGTTATTGGCCATTCTGTCGACACAGGTTGACGACGTCGCCATCACCGAGCAGCTGTCTGGGGCCACTCCCGCCCGTTGTAGCACCAACGAGTCAGGGTAGGCGGCCTCCTGGTTGAGGTCTAGGTCGTGTGTGCTTGGTTGATGGTCGCAACTGGCAAGAGGACCACTTTAGGGTTGACCACGTCGTATTTCTCGCCCACCTTGGGGGAGGAGAAACGTGCCTACGTCGGCGTGACAGGGCCCTCTCTAAAGTAATTCACGGATGCTGAAAATTCTGCTTGGACCTCATTGGACTTTCGGGGCTGTCGGAGGCGCCAGTGAAGACGCTCTAATCTCAATCATCGGTAAATTCCAGGGACTCGGGTTCTTCAGGATTAGAACAACACCAAACACGCTGCCAAGAAGGGAGCAAAGCTCCTTCTCGACAATTTTGAATAACTACTCTTCGACGGATCAACATAGTTTGATGCATGAACCCGTCGGTAAAGAGAAAACTTTATCCATGGCCACCAAAATTTTGTACGTAATGTGTGTGGTCGAGTTTTTTTATTTTGCAAAGACAAGATACTTACATAAATACTTACATAGTAAAATATTTAGATCCAGTTTTCTCTAGTGGCCTTACTACTCAAAGGAATGATTTCCTCGCAGTTCTCCTTCGATTGTCATTACATTTCAAGCGACCTAATTCGAGGTCGGCCGTAATGAAGCTCCCTCACGGTTGAATTTGCACATCTCTATCTCTCTAGCAACCCGACAACTCCAACAAGTAATTTCCTCACCCGTGGATCTCTTGCGATTGTCATTACATTTCAGGGGGAGCTCATTCGAGGCCGGCCACAATGGAGCTCCCTCGCGGTCGAATTCGCACATCTTCTAACTCTCTAGGGGCCTGACTACTCCAACGAGCAATTTCTGCACCCACAAATCTCTTGCAATTGTCATTACAATTTAAGGTGAGCTAATTCAAGGTCGGCCTCAATGGATCTCTCTCGCAAGTTGAATTCACACACCTCCCAATTTTGTTTCCTAAAATGGGGAAGGGGCCATGAGGACTACCACCATCACCACCGGCCTCGTCATCTTCTTCCTCCACGACTGGTGGGCAGGTCCAACATAGCTTGCATCACTACCTCACCATCTCGCCTCGCTGCAACCGCCGCTTGGCCATCCCTCTAAGGTACCGTAACTTCCCGCCTGTTGATTATCAGCGCCTCAACTCCGCTGTCTTTAGCGCAATCGGTCGTATCATCTTTGTTTGCGTCCATTCTTGACTTGCTTGCACTGTCTTCGCTGTAGCCGTCGTTGTCGGCTCCGGTTCTGACGCGTCTCCCTTCCGCCATCGAAACCGTTGTTCGACTCTGTCAATAGCTATGGCGTCCATCACTCTTTCTATTTCTTGGTGCTCTCTCGTCGGAGGGGTATGAATGAACAAAGAAACCAGAAACAAGAAATCAGCTAAGAGATGAAATCAAGGTTGGTCCACACTCCGGCAGGGGGACCCGGAATGCGGTTTTCTCCGGCTTGCGCTGGTCAGTTCGACCGCACTTGGACGGTTGATGACCAGAGAGGGTTCTGGTATGTTTTCGCTAACATTGCCACCTCTTTCATGGGCATTTCTACCAAATTACTGGCAACACACCAGCCAACGATCAATGTGCGTTGGCATTTTTAATACTACCTCCGATCCATATTAGTGGGCATAGCTTTGTCTAAATTCATATGTATCTAGTTAAGTATTTAACTAGATACATATGAATTTAGACAAAGCTATGCCCACTAATATGGATCGGAGGGAGTATTTGGGGTTGGTTCATGACGGACTCAAGCCAATCATACCCAAGGCGACAAAGATCCCATATGAAGGAATCTCCTCTCGACACCTAGCCAGGCCCAGGGGCATTGCCTTTCTTTCCAACTAGGCTCAAACTACAAAACACCAGATGCAGCTACGGCCACGAATGTCTCACCATCACCCTACCGAAATCACATCGCACTGGATCTGCATCTGCTGCTTCTGAGTGCTTAGAAAGACACTGCTAGGGTTTTGTTCAAAAGGTAGTTAGTCAAGATGGAAAACCTTTCCCGTTTCAAAAAAAAAAAAAGATGGAAAACCTTACCCTTGGCCTAAGAATGGCACTTCAATATGTTCTTCCACACATATTTTTTTTTTTGACAACTCCACACATAACTATTGGCTCAAGCGAGTGCCCGAAGCAAAGCAATCCTCGGCAATGACGAACTGCAACACTTGTATTACCAGGCCAATTACTACGCAGCGGATATAGACAGTAGATAATCTCTCCATCCAGCTAATATGTATATTGTGATTGGTTTTATACAAGGTTTAGGCCACCAATTACTCCTGCCATTATGTAGTTATTATAATACGATGCAGATTTGGAATCATAAGTAAAAGTTCTGGATACAAATCCAAAACGTTCAAACTCGGCAACTGTTAAATAGATTAAGCCTGTGGACTTCGGTTCATAAAAAACAATGACATCAATTTTGGGTCACATAAACTACATACTGATGGATTAATTGCTGGTCAATGGCTTGTCTTAACCAATGAAAATACAATATATATTCAGTCAGAGAGAAACTTAATTTGATGACATCATGTAGAATACAGTACTATGTCACTTGATAAAAGGAACAGTGACACATTTTATTTTCTATGCCCAAGATGATTAAAGATTGTTATCACCATTCAACCACTACCGCATGTCAACTTTGAAATCTGGCCAGTCATTTCTAACAAATGATGACCAACTGTACATCTGTCCTATTGTCATTCCTCTTCATTGCCAATGTAAAAGTTTTAACAAATATAAACCGAGAAGTATCACTCTAAAAATGAAGTGTAAAACACATCAGCAGTATTAAATTTTGGGGAAGAATGCATAAAACCTTAACAGGTTTCGAGGTACAAGCACAAAAGCAACTAGAGGTTTTCAACATCGGTACTTTCTGAACAAATCTGCTTTGAAATGAATGTTGGACACCAGGTATCTCCCAACACAGCACAATAACAACACATATTTCATAACCAGAATAACGTAACTGTGTTCACTTAAGGAAAATGCGATCACAAAGTTGAGATAGCCGCTCACCAGCTTTGCTAAGCACACGAATGACAACAAAAGAGGAGATATATTCTTTTACATCTGATTGGGCTGATAATGTTAGGCAACTCAGAAAGTGACATCACTATCAACCAACGAATAGAAAAATAGCATCACACTAACTTAAAAGATGATTTTATCTCAATCATCTTGCAAAAGGACACCTTGCATGACATTATTTAACCTCCCAGAAGCACACAACTTTCACACTAATAGGAGTAGCTTATTTTGAAATGCATCCAATTTCCATGTTTGCTTATACAAAATGAAAAGTTGGTCACAGAAGTTTTAGAAATGGATACCCTGTAGTGATAAAAAAGAAATGCATGAATCTCCTCTCATGCGAACCTCTAAGTCGATAAGTAGTGGACGACATTTGAGCTAGAAATAATAAGTTCCTCAAGCTCATGCCCTGGAGGCATCGTTCAGTTTTCATTTCACAATTTATAGTTTCGACAAATGCATGCTCTCCCTTTTTGTGTCACTAAATCAGAGGATCCCTATGCAATTTTCACAAGGGATAGACAACAAGCTGTCATGCTGAGCCAAATTGTGCCACCAATAATGCACTATTAGGGACTATTGAGCACAACTCTTATCTCAGAATCTAAGTCAAATGGCACATATCTAAACTTTCATGTCTTTTATGGATAAGTAAAGTAAATCAGTCACTGGAGCAAAAGATATTCACAGTTGAATACTTTTCTGGATGTCAATATCAAGGCAATTTAACGCATTTATCATCTCCAAAGGTGACCAAACTTTTACACTTGTCGTTTTGCTTCACATCTAAGAAAGTCGCGTACTAACCAAAGTAATGGGACAGCATAGGACCACTTAGCTGACTTACATTTGTGCCAGAGCTTAACAAATTCCAGCTTAAGCTATAGACTATGGTCATCATGACAAGAAAATCCCTGACAGCATATAGCACTTTAGGAACTTGAAGATGAACCTCTGTTTTGTCCACTGCTCAAATCAAGTACTTCAAGTGACCGAAAAGGGGGCCTTTCTCCAAATTTCAACAAATGTGCAACTTCATAAACTGGGTGCAGTTCTAAAATTGATTGAGCGTCCAGGTAAGAGTCGCAGGCAAAACACCAGACTGACAGATCACTGCAAATAGATACACAACAGTGAGTAACAGCAATCAAATAATAATGTGCCAGATAGACACAAGAAATATTATTCATACCACAACGGAAAAAAGAAAGAAAGGAAGGAAGAAAGAGAATGAAAGCCATCAGAAGCTACTTGGGCCAGTCCAGCCACAAATGCTTGCTCAGTACGCATGCAAATGTCTATGCCGTAAGGCACCTAACTCCCTTTAACCCCGTCGCCATATACTTTTCAGCACCTCACCCCTGCCTCCTCTCTTCCAATATTATCTGTTGTGCCACCTCCACTCCTTTGCCCCCATGCTCCTCCCGTCTTGCCTCCTTGCTGCTGCTCCCCACCGTGCCAGTGTCATCCACCCTTGCATCTTACCTTGCGTGCACCTCCTGATGAACAAGATTGATGGTCATGGCGATTGCACTCGAGCAGTGAAAGCTGAAGGACGAACGAAAGGCAAAGGTAGTGGCATGTCCAAGCAGCGAGAGCACAGGCAGGGTGAAGCGGTCGGGCGGTAAGGCAATTGGTATTGGGTTCGCGCAGGTAGTGAATCAAGAGTGAACCATGATGAATTCGAACCCCGATCAAGGATCACGTTTGACAATGTTCTGAGAGAATCTGGTAAATGTGGAGGTAATTACTGCTTTGATGATGAGAGACTTTATGGGAATGAAGAGGCATCAGACCACTAACTAGGATGGTGAGCTCTTATACATTGAATACATCTATTACAAATTAACCCAACCAACAAGGAAACTTAATGTTCTTCCAAACAATAATGCCAGCAGATGAACAATGAGCACTGTTATAGTGAGCGAATGGCAATACCGTTTGACACCGGACTAGATGAAAGTTAGATTTAAACCTGCCATACTGAATACTGGAACTGGAGAGACAACAACAAACAACAACAACAACCTAATCTTAAATGCAGACAATGAAATTTCTCTGCAGTCCAATAGAAAGTAAAGCAAAGGTATGTTTAAAAAAAATTACCTGAAGCTCAGGGCAAGACAATGGCCCGTTTCTTGATAATGGTACAGCATATGTTTGTTGATAAAACGACTGCACAGCACATCTTTGCAAATCAAGCAAAACCAGTTTTCAGAAGGATGATGACATCTGCAAGGACAAATGTTCATAAGAAAGCTTGGCATCAATGTACTTAGTACATCAAATTCTACAATTATATTTGGCTTAATTCGAGCTTATGAGGTAATTTGAATTCAATAAACACAACTACCTGGTTCCACAAGATAAATTCACTCGTTGGGGATTTTTAGCACTTTGTTTTGACGTCTTAATAATAAGTCAATTAACATCCGAGATATTACTGTAGCAACAAGTATACAAGTTCTTTACATAAGCTGGAGCCCAGAAAGATACATAGAGAATGTGTCATGATGCATCACGAATGTAAACTGCATTTTCAGGTAAAGATGACAGAAAAAATGCTTTGATTATAGAAGTTGTATACAGAGGTATTGACTTGACAGGGAGGTGCTTTTACACATTTCATCCATGTATACTGCATACATAAATCGTTCAGTTGTAGAACAATGTAAGGAGGCCATGCTGCATCCGTTCACCAGCTCACTAGCTGTTACAAACTTCAACTACGGATAACCTTTAGCCAATTCAGCCAACTGGTACAATGCACAAAATGGTACCACCAAAATCCAACAGACCTTAAATTTGGGAGTGTCTTGCATATTAGAAATATTGTAAATTAAAAGAGGAATCACATATCAATGGTTTGATGCAAGAATAATTCCAGAACATGAGGCCAGATGTTGCCACAATGCAAATAGTGTGAAGGACATGAAGTGGAACTTCTAGTTGGTAACCTCAGTAACCCTCGTTCATTATTATTAAGTATTTTTGTCACATCCCTGAACTTGGTGGGGAAATGCATAAATGCTCCAACAGAAATACCCTGTTTGTCATATGTACATACGTTAAGCTATACAAGTGACCTCATGGCACCGTATCAAAATATAAGACTTTCTACCTACTTTCTACACACATGTATGTAGACATGTCTTAGTTCAAGGTTCTATTTTGATACGGAGGGAGTAGTTGTCAACCTCACAGGCACTAGAGCACATTACTGGAAGCACTATGCGATAAAGTATGAAATTCTTGTCACCAAACCAAACCACTTGCAGGCATCCGTGTAGCACTGCAAGCAATACCAAGATACAGTGACCACTGCATGTCATAACTTGTGCCTTCTTAAGAGTTCGGCAGTTTTATAGATCAATAACATTTCAACATCTACTTGGCCGTGGTGAAATTCTGGACAAGATCTACTGGTGTCCTTAACCAAAGCAGTGATCTTTACCGTGTATATATAGCGTTGCCATAAATTTCGAGTCACCTAGCACCAGCAATCGCATTATCATCAAGTATTAATCCTTTTCTCTGTCAAACTAAATTATGTCATCATATTTCACCACAACTAAATTCAGGGATACTAGGTCTTCAGCCAAATAGTGACACTCCGAACATTAACTCGAGGAGGAGGATGAGACAAACCTAGAGCACTGAGAGTCAGGTGCAGGCACGCGGGCAAGTTCTTCGGCGCTGGCGGCGGGCATGGCGGGGAGGTGGGGGCAGCTGGTCCGCGCCTCCACCCACCCCGCGGCGCCGCCATAGAGGTCCAGATCCACATCTCCCTCCGTCACAGCAACCTCCTTCTCCTCCTTGCGGTTGCTGTCGTCGGCACCGTCCTCCCTCTCCTTCCCCTGCGACGACAGCACAATCATGAGCAAACGCAAGGACTCATCAGTATACAGTGGTGTAAGAAACTACACAGAGACGACAGGGAGGAGTACGAACAGGTCGGGATGAAGACGAGGGCTCTCCGGCTCCGGCGGCGGAGGACATCGTCGGGGAGGCGGAACAGAGCAAGAGACGATGAACTCCAAGGGGCGAGTCGTGCAGATGTTTTTTTCTGGCTCACGCGGAGTTCATGTATATCCGAGGCCCAAATGCGTAAATGAGCCGGGCCGACAGAAAGTCTCTTTAAGCCCGTAAGAGGCTTAGTGGCGCACTGGGCCAAGTTCAGCCCGTGTTCTTAGTTAGGGTTTACCTCTCCGTCTCCCTATATAAGCCTCGACCGCTCGCAGCGCCCCCACATACACCTTCCTCCTCCCACGCGCTCTTGGATTTTGCACCGGCGGCGGTGGCAGGCGGAAGGCGCAAGCGTCGACGATGGGGCACTCGAACGTCTGGAACTCGCACCCCAAGAACTACGGGCCCGGCTCCCGCGTCTGGTAACACTTCTGCCGTCGCATCGATCCCCTCCTTCTCGTTAATTCTGTAGATCTTTGCGCGTCGCTTGAGATCTCTCGCTACACGAACTGTTAGGATGGATCGACTGGTTTAATTTGGTTGCGGTCGGCCTACCTCTTTTTTGAGATGTACAGTAGCTCTTATTTTGTTCCGCTGCAGGCGTGCTACGTTCATCTTTGAACATGCTATGTTGTTCATAAGTATATTTGGTTCATGATAGCATGCTTAGCACACAACTTTTACAGGCACTGTTGTGGTAACTCTCATATTTAATGATATGCAAGTAGACATAAAAATCTTGGTAGCAAAATGTGGGAATCATTTTGTTCAACGATGTGATAATCATTCCTTGAACCTATGTGCATTAACTAATTTGAGTTCGCGTTCTGTTTCTGGTTGGTGACTTGCTCTGGAGTGCCATGCGATTACTGATGTTATTTACTTGCGTTCTATTTTTTCTGACCCCGAATTTTGTTCTCTATGGCAGCCGGGTGTGCGGTAACTCGCATGGACTGATCAGGAAGTATGGGCTGATGTGTTGCAGGCAGTGCTTCCGCAGCAACGCCAAGGACATTGGCTTCATCAAGGTATTCATAGTTATAATGAACCACGAATAATCCTGAACTATGCCATTATTTCTGTGAATCATGCTGCCTGCAATTTATGTTCCTTCTACCAACGTCGTAGTGCTCATAGATTCCTAATGGCTTTGGCAGTTTCACTAGTTCTAGCTCAAATGGTTCACTCTTATCAATTTTCTGATGTCTGTTTGATTGTTGAATAGTTAGGTATAGATTAACCTGCTAGGCCTATGTTATTTGAATAGTGTGTTGCTTCAAGTTAGTATCTGGTTTGCTTGATGAATGTTACAATTTAGCTGTTTGCTCAGTACTAAACTTTGTGTAGTTTGACCTTTACATGGAAATTTTCCTTTGGTGCTGTCCATTTTGTTTTTATGGATTCCTTACTTTGTGTGGATTCTAACAGTTGGCTAATATTCTTTTGTTGCAGTACCGTTAAGTAACCTGGACTTGCTGCCCTGAAGTGACCCTAATCAAGGGTGATGGAATGGATCTTTTAATAGAAGGCTTAATTTCAATTCCAGCAATTTAGCTGTTTGCTCAGAACTCTGCTAGTAAACTTTGTGGCTTTATGTTTTGATGGAAACTGGAATGATGTGATTGTTGAACTATGAGTTAATTGCACACATCGAAGAGCCTTTTATCAATGTGATGGCTTGTATGTGTCTACCCCTCTATTTTCAATCCTGCTGTGGTAACATTTCCCTGGAAGGCTCTTCTTTTTCTCGCTATATTGAACTCAGGCAGTCATTTAACACATACATACTGCAGGATAAACGAAGCCATAAAGTTAGCGGCTACTGTCAGTTGAGTAGCCCTTTCTCTATCGTGTTCGAACGATAAATCCAGACGTAAACACTCACAAATGTGAGCTTCTTGCACACCTGAATTTTTTAGCGAGGTTTCCCAAATTGTGTCTGCTATTGGGATGCCGGCGTGTGGTTAGCACGATGATAATTTAAACATAGAAAAATATAGTTATTCAGTACAACTCAAATCAAATTAAAGTCGTCAAGTTACAGTCCATATGAGATCATTATGCTGTTCATGAATTGTTCCATCACTAATTTGTTGATGGATGGTGAGGAATATTATCAAAGACATGATCATCGATTAATTTCAAAAAAAAAAGACATGATCATCGATTGAGATGCTAGCACATATTCAAGTATAACACTGCTCGTTTCAACATGTCCTCATTTATACATTACTGCCAAGCGAATGGACAATTTATGCAATTGCTACTCGCTTTCAGGAAACCCTCTTGCTATACCTTGTTCCATGAGCCGAGTTGTGTCCGATGCATTTGGCTTCAATGGTTTGGTTGTGGATTCATACATACGGAAATTGTCGTCCAAAAAAAAATCTGTGGGGATCTATATGAAAGACAAACATTTCTCTATAGAACAGAATAAAGTAAATTCGGTGCAATCTTTTTTTAGTTTGAAGTAGTCACCATAGTCTTGAACACAATGCACAATATCCATGAACACTTACCTCTACATCCTAAGCGTCAGAAAAAAATTACGATCATTCTTTGTTGGGTTTGCGAAAAATAGTCATTAAAAGTGACCACATGACCCATTGTCCTTCTATGATTCTTCTTGGCTAGCCGTCCCATTTACGATCCTCTGTTTTTGGGAGCGGCATCCAGCTCCGCTTGCGCAACTAAAAGTACCATCTAATTCTCTTCATCATCGGCTGTAAGGTTGGCGTCCTCTTGCATCATTTGGTGAAACATAATTTCATAGTTGCTATTCAATATTCAGCCGGTCTCCTTAGGCATCGTGTAGTTCTAATGTATTTGGAGGGTATGTTAGGAGATTAGAGGGGATTATTCTGGATCCCAGAAAATCACCAATAATCTGTTTACTAACCCGGTTTTGAAAGGGATAATACCTAGATATCACCCATCAGTCAACTCATTTTTTGTTTATATTAAAAACTCAACATGCTAGTGTATTGTGGGAGAAGAATATTTATAGGGATTTGTAAGTATTGGGTGAAAACAAAAATTTCACCAAATTCTTTCCCATCCCCAACTCACATGGGAGGAAAATACATCCCTAATAAACAAGGCCTTAGTTAGGGTTCACCCCACCACCGGCTCGCACCGCCGCCACCTAGCTTGGCTTGTCCCTTGTGACCTTGTGCCATTGTTTCTCCCGGCGAGGAAGTGGAGCGGCGGGGTGCATCTGCTTGTGGCAATCCTCTCATCCAAGACTCACGCCAACCATGTCGGTCGATAAAATCTCCTCGTCGACCATGACCACCAGCGCATCAGCGTTAGGCAGCGTTTGCCATCTGCTCAAAATCAATGGCTACTAGCGTACCAAACTGCTTCTTGGCAATGGCATGGCGGCCAGGTCGTTCCCATTATGCGCATGCGACTATGGCTCTACTTGGGTTTGGCGCATCTTGTATTATCCCAACGGGGCATCCGAGGAGGACGCCGGGGGCATCTCGCTCTTCTTCGAGCTTGTCTCCCTTCCCAGCTACGCTCAGCCTAACGTTCAAAACGCTAATGTCCGGTTCACTCTGCTCCCTCACCACGGCAAGCCAGCGCCGGCGACGCCGCACTGCGTCAGCTTCGGGCGAGCCTTCAGACCAGGGTATGTCGTCGGTCAGCGCTTCATCACGAGCGAAGAGCTCGAGAGTTCGGAGTACCTTATGGACGATTCTTTCGCCGTACGATGTGACATTGATGTTATCTAGACAATAACATCTGGGCCCGTTCGGATCATGCCGGTGGATGACCTAGAGAGGATGGGGTTGATCTGCAGCTGCCAAGACGTCTCGTGCAATCGCCGGCACGCATCGGCAGTCGGCACGCACCGTCGAGGCCACCTCCTCTTCGTCCGCCTCTTCATCCGTCGAGGCCCCCTCCTCTTCGGCCACTGCATCGGCGCCCACAAAGCTTCAGAGTAGTATCAAAGCAGCCTGGGCATGGTTACTCCATCCTCCTTCCATGCACTCCTCCAAGGTTTCGCAGCAGCGGCGGCAGCCGGAAGGTGAACGCGTGGATAATGCGGCACTTGAACAGCCCCTGCTCCCGCGTGTGGTAATACTTATATCAGTCCCAATCCCCACGGTCTACTTCAATGTCTAGTTCGCGCGCGAGGCTAGAGAAGACGAATTGTTTGGATGGATCTGTGCATTTGATTTAGTTGCAGTTATCATGGCTCTTCTTAGCTATGTAACTATCCACAAGTGTCCTCCCATCATGTTCATCTTTGCATGTTTAATGGAATTCATAAGTTTTTCTGGTTTCATGATTAGGATATCCTGAACTTATTCGCTAGGATGATATGAGAGCCTATTTATATGATGTCTGTTGGAAATATAAGCAATTTAGGATATGATTTAATCCACGAAAACAGTAAACAAATCATGAGTAGAATAATAGGAATTAAACTAATCATGCGATCTACTAAAACAGTAGATAACAGATCGAATCTAGAGCTACTACTACTACAAGCAGGAACTCTAGCAATATCTCAAACAGGAAGATCCAGAACACGTACTATGCAACGGCAGCAGAACCATTGACGTTCCCGTTGTCGCCCATGTCGTCGATGAAGAGATTGGCGATGTCGGGGAAGAAGTCGTCGTTGGGGAAGAACTCGATGCCAGTAGTCGCGCGAGTGCGCTCCCCAAAAACCTGATCGCCCCTCTCCCGTACAGGATCACAAGAGGCGGGGTTTCGGAGGCATACTGTCCCTTCAACCGGTGCACGCCGGAAGACGGGATGGAGAAGACTTGGAAGACGGCGGCGCAAGGTTCTGGAACTAGGACGGCGAGTCGGGGTAGGATGTGGGCGCAGCCCACGATCGAGTCGGTAACGTTTCCACGATCCAAAAGAATCGAAAACGGCAAAGTAATTAACGCGTCCGTTAATTATTAATCAATGACTCAATAATTTTCCTAGCCTACAAAAATATAGGCATCGGGTCGGCTCATTCCCGCAACCCGTGGCGCGTCGTGACGAGGCGAGCCGTGTGTGGCGAGGCGAGCGAGGAGGAGGAGGAGCGCGCGGGTGGCATTCCTCTTCTCATGCTCTTACTAGTGGTAGAACAACTCACTATATAAAGTGGTGCAACTGTCTCTCAACTAGCAGTATGAGACTAAAGTTTGGTCACACACAGCCATATAAATAAATGGGCCAAATGGGAATTTCGGAATTAGTTGGGCTTTAGGCTGTGGCCCATGTGCAAGTCCAGCAAATTCCAACAATCCCCCACAAAGTCTCATTGACACATCATTCCACGTTTGTTCCAAAACATTATTTTATATACCGGTGTTTAGTGAAGGACTGTTAAGTTGAACTTCCACTTAGAAACTTATGCTACACTAGATCACAACTTGAATAGTGGACTATGCCTTGAACTACAAGTTTGCTGCGAACTAGTTTCACACAAATCCTTTACCGATACTGGGTTGCCGCAAGGCTTCCCCGTGGTTTGGAGCTTATACGTCATACTCCGAGACCTTTCATGAGTTTATTAAAGAGCACCGAACTCTCACGGACTGCGACATTTAACAGTCAGACTCATATAGGTGTATTCCTCAAGAGATGCCCTGCAGGACAACATCTCCACTTATACAAGCCACTTGGAATACATTAAGATAAATATCAACCTTCCATGCAGATTAGGAGAGTATTGCATATTCACGGAGTGGGGAATATTATATAAGGATACTCTCCTCCCAGCTGTCCAACAGCTTGTCTTCCACATCTAATTCACGGGATCTCCGATCACATAGAGTAGGTTACCACTGTGGACAACTCATATCGTGGGTCTCAAACCCATCTCCCTCGATGCACTATCTATCACATTACGTGATAAACCCTTTGTGAAGGGATCTGCCAAATTCTTAGACGTTTGGATATAATACAACGCAATGACTCTGAAGTTCTTTAATTTTCGGACAGATTTCAATCTCCTCTTCACATGCCTTGATGATTTCATATTATCCTTAGAACTGTTAATCTTGTGTATCACAGTTTGATTATCACGGTTCATAAGGATAGCGGGTATTGGTTTTTCAACCACAGGTAAGTCCATCAAAAGCTCACGAAGCCACTCTGCTTCAACAGTGGCTGTGTCTAACGCTGTGAGTTCTGTTCCATAGTTGACCTCGTTAAGATGGTCTGCTTTCAAGTCTTCCAGGAAACAGCTCCACCACCGAGTGTAAACACATAACCACTCGTGGCCCTAATCTCATCAGCATCAGATATCCAGTTTGAATCACTATAACCTTCCAGTACCCTTGGATACCAGGAGTAGTGAATTCCATAGCTCACAGTGCCTTTTAAATAACGCATAACTCTTTCGAGCGCATGCCAATGATCATCTCCTGGATTAGAAACAAACCGGCTCAACTTGCTTACAGCAAAAGAGATGTCAGGCCTCGTGGCATAAGCCAAATACATAAGCGAGCCAATACTCTAAGAATATCTGAGCTGATCTCTAGCACTCTGTTGATTCTTTTGAAGCAACACACTAGGATCATATGGTGTCGGAAAAGGCTTACAGTCGTCATACCCGAAGCGACTCAAGACCTTTTCCACATAGTGAGACTGAAGCAGTGTAATCCCACCATCACCATCTCTCAGCAGCTTGATGTTGAAGATAACATCGGCTACTCCTAGATTCTTCATCTTAAAGCAACGAGATAAGAAATCCTTAACCTCCTTGATTAAGTCAAGGTTGGTTCCAAAGATCAGTATGTCATCGACATACAGACAGAGAATAACTCCCTCGCCCCCACCATGGCGATAGTACACACACTTGTCAGATTCGTTTACAACGAAACCTGCAGCAGTTAAAGTTCTTTCAAACTTTTCATGCCATTGCTTAGGAGCTTGCTTCATGCCATATAAAGACTTCAACAACTTGCACACCTTTGCTTCCTGACCAGGTACTACAAAACCATCGGGCTGATCCATGTAAATTTCCTCATCTAACTCTCCATTTAGGAAATGCGTCTTCACGTCCATTTGATGAACGAGAAGCCCATGCGAGACTGCCAATGAAAGTAGCACTCGAATCGTGGTCAGTCTAGCCACAAGTGAGTAAGTTTCAAATAAATCTTCTCCTTCTTTCTAGGTATAACCCTTGGCCACAAGCCACGCCTTGTACTTCTCAATAGTACCATCAGGTCTAATCTTTGTCTTGAACACCCACTTACATCCTACAGGTTTGCACCCATAGGGACGATCAGTGACTTCCCAGGTTCCGTTAGCTAAGATGGAATCCATCTCGCTACGGACAGCTTCCTTCCAGTAGTCAGCATCAAGAGATGCATAAGCTTCTGAAATTGTACTGGGTGTGTCATCCACAAGGTACACAATGAAATCATCACCAAAGGACTTTGCAGTCCTCTGTCTCTTGCTCCTAACAGGAACTTCATTGTCATCCTCCACAGGATTATCAGTGTGTTCTATCGAAATGGTAGGATCAAGAATATCAACCAATTCCTGACTAGATGTATTAGGTAAGTCCTGATTTGATGAGCTAGGAATATCCTTCATGGGAAAGATATCCTCAAAGAAAGTCGCATCCTTCGACTCCATAATTGTACCAACATTAATGTCAGATATCTCAGATTTTACTATCAAGAATCTATAACCAACGTGTAACAGCCCCACTTTTGGTACTGTAAAATTTGAACCAAATTTTCACTTTTGCTTTTCATGCATGCATCATGGCATCATTGGTTTAAGTGTTCAAGTTGAAACAAAGAGTTGGAGAACAAATTAAAACAAAGGGGAACAAAAGCAACAATTGAGTTCAAACAATTTAAACTCAAATGAGTTTGTTTGTGACAAAACCAATTCAAATAAACTTCCATATTTGTCAAGGAAGTTCCAAGAGTTCAAAATTAATACTTGCACTTGCTTTAAATTTATAAAGTAATGCCAAATTGGTAATTAACCAAAAATTCCTTAAACAAACCCTATGAACAAATGTTGTTCCAAACATTTTATTTCAACACACCAATTTTTGTGGAGGCTCTACATGATAAGGGGAGCCTACTCAAATATTTTCATAATTTTTGAAATATTTAAAGTGCCTCAATAAAATCCCTGAAATGCTACTGTAATTTAAAAGAAATAAGAAAAAGGAAGAAAAGAAGGGCAGGGGGTTTTCTGCAAAGTTTACTTTCTTCTTCCTCCCTGTAGCGACCGCGCGGCCGAGCCATTGCTCGCGACGCACCAGCTCGCTCGCCGCCGCACGATGCCGGCCTCCACACGTCGAGCATCGACGCCCCCTGGCCATGTATAAGAAGAGCACCCGAAACCCTAGCCCCTGCCCGCTTGCTCTCTCCCCCTCCTTGTTTTCTTTCTTCCACGGGCTCCGAAACCTAGCCATGGCTGCCGAGCTCGCTGCCGTTGATTGAGAGCGCCTGGAGCAGATCGAGCAGGCGCACCATCTCCGCCTCGTCCACCTCCTCCTCTCCGTGCAAGGAATCGACGCGGGAAGCAGCCAATCGACGGCAACAATTCATCTTCCTCCTCTCCGTCCGCCGAACTTCGAGCAAGCTCGACTCCGTCTCCGACCTCCTCCGTCACCACCACGAGCACACACGCGTCGGGGGTGAGCACGCGGATCCCCTGGACACCTCCATTTCTTTTATCTCGCGTTTTCTCGCGTGGTAGAAGTAGCTCATCGTTGTCCGAAGACCGCCGCCGCACGACCTCGTCGCTGGAGCTTCTCCCGGTGACCCATTTGGTCTGTGGGGCCGCCAGTAGGTAGCCCGTAGCCGTGCGCGTCGAATGCAGCCCTTAGATCGTCCCCGCGCTTGCTCCTCCGTCGAGCACGTGCGAGCCGCCGTCGGTGATCACCGCCGTGCGTTCGCGCCCGTCCGGTAACATCGCGGTCAACCCAAGGCCGTGGGCCTCTGCTTGCCCACGTGGACGCCAGCATGGCATGTGCCCCAGCCGTCAGTGGCTATGGGTAGCCCATGACCGAGTGCGAAACGTTTCACCGAATTTTCTGAGAATTAAAAGAAATGATCCAAATGGTTGTAAATTCAAAGGAATTTGGGAAAATTCATAACTTTGGGAATGTTTGTCCAAAATTTACAAACGAGGTATCAAAATGTTCAGAAAACTGAAACCTAACCAAAAGTATAACTCATCCATGCAAATGAATATTTAAATTGTGAAAATAACTGAAATACAAATGCATCTGTGAAATGGGCAATTTTGGGAAATTCATAACTTTTTAGATATGGGTCACAAAAATACAAACTTGGTCTCTAAATGACCAGGAGAACAAACCCAATGTTGTGACATCAAATTCTTGTTCAAATAAATATTTTAAATGACTGTTTTCTTGTACAGAATGAAAATGGCAGAAAAGAATTAATAATGGAAAAATCAATAACTCTCTAATTAACGATCCAAAATGATATTTTGACCTACCAAAATGTTCAGTAAGTTATGTACTTCATGATTCAACACTTCTCCACACCTAGATAATTAATTTCATTGATGTTTAATGGAATTTGCAAAAATGGCAGCACTAAACCAAATATTGAAAATGCAATAACTTTCAATTGGTTCATCAGAAAAATGTGTTCCTTATATCAAAATGCTCACAAAATTATGAGGTATCCAGTAACATCAATTGCATGCATTTTTGGGCAATATTTCAGTACTGTACTTTTTCGAGGATGGCTAATTCCATTAAGTTTAGATATGGGGATTATTCCAAATAATGCAATAATTATAATTGGGACCCCATTTAACTTGTTGGTCATGTTTAATACTTTTACGGTGCATTTAAATTGTCATATCATCATGTGCTTGTGCATTGCACTTGTTTTATATGGTGTGGTATTTGATTGTGCTTTCCGGTGTTTTTATACATTGATAGATCAAGGAGTCGGGGTTTCTCCACAATACCCTGACGACCCGTATTACCAGCCTGCTGAACAAGGCAAGCGTAATCCCCCCTCTGAGCATGTCTTGTAACAGCCCGAAGTTTGTAAACCTAAAATTGTGAACAAAATTTCCACTTTTGTGTTTCATGCATCATGGCATCCATGCACCTTGTGTTCCACCCCAAAACCATTAAACTTCGGTAATGGAAATGTTGTGGTCTGACAAATTGAAGTGATCAAGTTAACATATTTGTCAAGAAAGTTCCAAGAGTTCACAATTAATATTTTTACAATCACTTAAATTTTCCCAGGAAATACCACTTGGGTTTTTCAACCAAAATACCCTAACCCAACTAAAATACCCTAACCCAACTTTATGAACAAAAGTGGTTCCAAACTTTTTATTTTGAACCACCAAATTTTGTGGAGTTTCTATATGTTAGGGGGAGCCTACCCAAATAATTTCAGATTTTAATAAGATGTTTTAGTGCCCCAATTAAATACCTACAGCAATACTGGGTTTTTAGAAGGAAATAGGAAAGGACCAATCTGTGATGGGGAAAGTTTCTCCAGGGGGTTTTCCGCAAATAGGTCATCACCTTCATCCTGTTGCTCCTAGGGCCACGGCATGGCGCCAGTGGCGAGCTCGCCACTGGGCCCGTGCCCCTCCTGCCGCGCCATGATGGGGAAGAGCACCCCGAGGCCGCACTGCTCCCCCACCCCTCACTCGCTCACCTGCTCTCTCGCTCCCCAATTTCTCCACACGAGCTCCACACCGCCGCGCCATGGCCGTCGTCGCCGCCGCGGATTGAAGCTTCCCCGAGCAAATCGACAACCACAGAAAACTCCGCCGCCACGTCCTCTACTCCTCCGCCAAAGGAATCGAGCTGGGGCGACTGGAATCGCTGCCGCCGTCCACCATTTCGCCGCCGCAGTCCGAGCTCCGCCGCGGGAAGTACGCCGTTCCCGTCCACCTCCGCCCCTGCTGAGCGCCACCACAAGTCCAGGGTGAGCACACGAACCTCCCAGTGCCCTCCTTTGCGTCGCTCGCGGTCCGTAGCTCGGGATGCGTTGGAGCTCACCGTAGCATCGCGTGCTTGCTCGTGCTTCGGATATTCCGAGTTAGTCCGAGCCGGATATTCCGCCTGATGCCAGTGCGTCGAGAAACATTACATTTCCCTACCTCGGATAATCCGAATGCGGACCGAACCGGATATTCCGCATAATTCCAGTACCTCCAACCCTCCAATTTTTCTTCCCCATTGGATTTTCCGAGTCAAAAGTAACTCGGATAATCCGATTTAATCTGGTACTTTTTTTTGAATTTGATTTAATCCGGTACTTAAAAATACTTTATTTTCACCTCTCTCCAATCCTAAATATTTAATTTTGTTGTTTAAATAATTTAGCAAAAAGGGGAGATTTAAAAGAGGGAGCTTATAAAAAAATAATAACTTGTATTTTGGAGCATCAGAAAAATGCGTGTAATATACCAAAATGTCCAGAAAAATGTGAACTACCCTTTAAAATAAATATCATGCATATTTGAGCACCAATAAAGGACTGCACTTGTTACAAGTTAGTAGAATCATTAAGTTAAATATGGGGTGTTTTCCTTATCTACTTAAGTAATCCTTTTCACACCCCATTTAAATTACTAGGTAGCTCAAAATAAGTTCAGTACATTAAAACGTCATGTCATCATGTGTTTGTGCATTGCGCCGGTGAAGCATGTGTGTTTATTGATTGTTCTTGTCCGGTATTGTTTGTGCATCGGTAGATCAAGGAATGGAAGTGCCACCACAGTCTCGTGACGATCTCTACAACCAGCACGTTGAGCAAGGCAAGCGTAATCCCCCCTCTGAGCATGTCTCCTCCTATGTTTTCTGCAAATATTTTCTCCACTATAATATTGCATGCGGTTCCAAATGTCAATTTGGTTGGAGTAGAGTATCCTATAGTTGCATTATGATTCCAATGCCATTACCCGTTTCCCTCCTATCATCCATAGGTATGTGTTGTTGGCCTGGGTTACTTTACTATGCTATGTTGATGCTTAGCCATGCTTAGTTAAATGCCTAGCTGTACGATGGATACTTCATGTTGGAAACAGGTGATGAGATGCCCGGATGATGGTGGAGAATTGTGGTGACAGGTAATAAAATGCTTATAGGTGGGGATGAGAGGCCACTATGGTTGGTGGTGCTTTGTCTCGTTCTCGCCGCCTAGATGCGAGTTCTCGCCTACGAGCCAAGTTGAGCGTGCAACCATGCGTGGGCATATGGAACCTCGTCGACCGACTAACTTGTGGCAGACTAACCGAGGGTCCTCTAGTTTGGCTTTCCATTTGCGCGTGCGTTGAGATGGTGGCCAAGACTGAGATGAGGTTTGTGGTGTTTAGGAAAATGGTGGCCACGGGGCAGGGTGTTGGAGGCACTGAACCTGTCCCGTCCTCACTGATGATCCTTGGTTAGTCTTAAGCGAGGTAAAGGTTGTAACCGCTCCCACCCAGCCGGCTTTCCCCGGAAGAGAGCTAAGAGCTAGGCAATGGGCCGGACGGTACGCATGGATAAGATGCTGGGAGGGCCCTTGGGAGCCTGGCGACTTTCACATTGTACACCCCTGCATGGATAAATCTTTTCAAAAAGCCGTGTCCACGGTTATGGACGACTTGGTGACGGATTCAGAGATCATAGGATAACTTGAACGGAATGCTTAAAAACCGAGTACTAAAGGTACTACTCAAGAATGCAAGGTTAGCTTACTCGAGGGTGATTCGGGGAGGTGCCTTTGTAGAACAGGTACAGTGATGATGGTGGTTGATGATGAGAAAGGATCAAAAGAAAAGAGTTACTTCTTTCCCCCTTTCAAAATACTCTGATTAGTCGATGCCATTGAGTTATGTTTTCATAAATAAAATCAGCTTTATGCAAAACAGCCATAAAATTTTGAAAGCCTCATTGAGCTAAAGCTCTATTTATAATCTTGCGAGTTCGTCGAACTCAACGTCGTTTGTTTTGTTTCAGAGGAGGACTTCACCGACCTCGAAGGTGGGTTCTTTGTGGACGTCAACGAGTAGTCTGGGGTTCCCAGGTGGCAGCTTGGGACATCCCGGAACAGCTGGCGCTTGAATGTTTATCTGTAGGCCTCTTAGGCCATAATTTGGATCTTGCTGTTTAGAACAACTTAATTCGCTTCCGCATGTTGTAATGTTGGGTCTGTGACCTCTGTTTGTAATTTGCTATCTTTCTCTATTATAAGAGTTGAACTATAATGTTTTGTGTCGTAGAGTCTGTGATGTGCCAGTTGTTCCACAAGTCTTGATCTCTCTATTATGCATTGATAGTTGTGCCTGTGTCAAGGCATCAATCGGGGTGTTGCGTTGTCGATGATCAATTTCGAGCAACGCCTGCCAAAGGTTTTGGCCGGGGATTGGTAAACCCGTAACCTCCGGTTGTATCGCTTAACCGGTGACACACAGCATCACTCTATAGCAGTCGGGTCGGGGCGCCACAAGTTGGTATCAGAGCAGTACTGCCTGTAGGAAACCCTTCTACTGGTCAACGTTGAGTCTAGTGTTTGTGAAAATATTTTGAACCTAAAAATGAGTTGTGAAAACCATCTTAGGATTCTTTTTACTCCTTACCTGGTTACACTCTAATCTCGGAGCAATCTTACCTCGATTTGAGTTAAAGGTTTTACTTCTCATCTGTTACTTCAAAATGATTAGTATCACGGGTTGGGTTCTACCTTTAGTGTTATGTGTCCGGTTGCTCCCCCTGCGTTGCAAACAAAAATCAACTCAGATGTTTCTATCGAGTCTGATCACTTATTCCTTTGTTGGGTTTTAACCCGAGGACTTGAACAGAAGGTCCCGGATTGTGCCAACTAGAGTGTGTTGACTCACATGGTTTCTTAACTATTTGAATCCCACGCTAGTAGTACATGATGCTGATCTTTGACCCAAGTCCTATCTTGTTGGTCCCTTGGTAGTTGTTACACAATGTATTCGTCCCTAGTCTGTGTACTTGAGTAGACGCTAATGCTATTGTTCCAACCATTCGGAGGAAGATACTAACTGTGTTATTGTAAATTCTCCAGAATGGCTCGAGGAGGCCGTGGTAACCACAATGATGAGGAACCACCACCACCCTCGATGGCTCTAGTCTTAATGGCCATTGAGGAGAACCGTGGGCGCAATGAGCGCTTGTTGGAGCAGTTGGTGCAGCAGAATGCACAGAGGAATGGCTGCAACACTCTCACTGAGTTCCTGCGCTCGCAGCCACCCACCTTTGCTGATGCTAAAGAGCCACTGGAAGCCGATGATTGGCTTCGTGCTCTGGAGCGCAAGTTCTCCGCGTTGCATGTCCCAGTGGCTGAACAAGTCAACTTCGCCACCTACCTCCTGGTAGGTGCAGCTGGCTGTTGGTGGGAAAGCCATGTGGCATTGTTTCCAGCCAACCATGTCTTCACTTGGGCTGATTTCCGCACTGCCTTCCGTGCGGCTTACATCCCTCAGCCGATCATGGATTTGAAGAGGAGGGAGTTCCTGGATTTGCAACAGGGACGTATGGACCTCCGCACTTATGGTTGTGAATTCAACCATCTCTCTCGTTACGCCCCAAGGGACGTGACAACTGATGCTGACAAGCAAGATCTGTTCCGCAAGGGTCTTGCACCGCAGCTCCGCTATGAGTTATTGCCCTTCAAGTTCCAGACCTACCAGGAGCTGTTCAACCAGGCTCTTACTCTTGAGCAGGGAAGGAAGGAACTCGAGGCTTCCAAGAGGCCAGCACACGAGGACCACCAGAGTTCCTCGGGTTCTGAGAGCAAGAAGCGCAGGGTTTTCGTTCCCTACAGCGCTGTACCGTGTGCTCCATTCATGCCGAGGGCCGCGGGATACAGGCCACCACCGCCGCGCCCCACTACTTCGACACTTGGGGCAAGCGGGAGTGGGTATCGTCCTCTGCTACCTGCTCCACCTAGACTCACCTGCTACACTTGGCCAGGCTGGCCACTACTCCAGGGACTGCCCCCAGAAGGCACCTATCACGGGAACACCTGCACGAGCCCCTGCCACTCCAGCTGGCAAGGCTGGACCTATTGTGCGTGGTCGCCTGAACCACGTCTCTGCTGAGCAAGCTGAAGAGGACCCCGGCGTCCTCATGGGTGAGTTACGAATCAACAACAATCTTGCTACAGTTTTGTTTGACTCTGGTGCATCGCATTCCTTCATATCCATAGCTTTTGCAAAATACCACAAAATACCGTTCGAGAAAATGAGACGTCCCTTGGTGATCTCCACTCCTGGCTCCAAATGGCAAACCGATGGGGTTACTCCTGAGGTTCAGATTACCATTGGTTACTCGTCCTTTCCTTTTGCTTTGGTAGCTCTGAGGTCAAGTGGCATTGATGTCATACTGGGCATGGACTGGTTAGTAAAATACCGGGCTAATCTCGACTGTGCTGCCAAGACCATTACCGTGGCCACCTCTTCCGGTGACATTGTTGAGTATTGGTCTGCACTATCAAGACCTCCATCTTCAGTCATACCCAACTCACCCGAGATCCTCCTTTGCTTTATGGAAGGCGAATCCCCTCCTGAAATCAAGGACATACACGTGGTGTGTGACTTCCCGGATGTCACTAGTACAGAATGACACATCGAAAACGGGCCAAAAACCCCTTCAGCAACGGAGAAAGGGTCCGTGTCCCCGACCCTGTCACTGATGTGAAGGCCTTCATCGGTAACGGAGGCAAAAAAACCATTTCCGATGAGGTCTCCATTTGGCAACGGTTGGCGTAGACCTCCGTTGCTTTAGTTTTCCTACATCAGATACGGAGTTTTCCATCTACCTGTTTGCACTGAGCTTTTCACATATTTCGGTTATATGCCATAATACATGAAAAGCTGATTGCCCAATGCAATAAAACGTTATTCAATTCATAACATAGAACAAATGCCATCATTACATTGGTATACAATAATATCACTGTTTTTTACAATTTGACTACAATCATCTCTATCACACATTGGCATAATGTAATATCACCTATTACACTTTGACTACAATCATGAACTCTAAACCTATAAGCAACTAACCTAACAAGATGGAAGGCTGGCTTAATTAAGCCAGCCTTCCATCTTTGACTTGGAGCTCACCTTCTATGAGCTCTCGGTGGTCTCAGTACCCACTCCAAGACCAGTATCCACGAAATTTCCTTGCCTTAAGTTTTCTGGTTCTCGGAATGATAGATTGGTACTTTTATGTAGTGTTGCCAAAATAAACTCCTGCGTGAAAGAAAAAAACTATTAGCGAAATGTACAAAATACATCTGGATATTAAAAAAATAAGTGGCTATTTTCCAGCAACTGCTTTGTTCGGTTGCCATTTTCGAGAAACTGCTAAGATCAACGGCAAATATCCAGGAACTGCTCTGTTTGGTGGCAGACAGTTCGCATTCCTTCCTTCTCTTCTTCCTCGTTCCACCCCAATCCCCCACCCGCCATGGACGACCGCAACAGAATAACAGAGACAACTACCGTCCATACCCACGGCACCGTTCTGGAGGTGGTGTACACGAACGAGGAGCATACCGTGGAGCGGATCCTCAACAAGTATGAGGAATGGCTAGCAGAGGAGAAGCATCGGTGGAGACGAGAGGGACGGAATGGGTGATCTAGCGGCAGACCTCATCGAAAAAATTATACACCAACATGAAGAAGGAGTTCCCATCCAACCAGCACGGTTTTTGGGAGCGGATGCCGCTGCACAAAGTTCATCGGCATCACAGCCGGTCACAGAAAGATTTATACCTTTCACCCGGTGGGAGATCGAGGAGGTGCAGGCCTCTGCCAGATGCGCTGAGATGCTACCAGCGCGCTGCGATGCAATCACCTCCTCCTCCTTCTCCTTCGTCGACATCCACCTCCTCCTCCTTCTCCAGATCAGACACCACCTATAGATCCTCCACCACCTCCAGATCGGCCACTTCCTCCTCCAGATGGGTTTCTGCTGGTAGATCCGTCGGAGGTGCTGCTCCACCACCTCATGAATGACCTCCTCCACATCGGCCTGGCTTAGAAGAAGCCGGGCATCACCGGAGGAGGAGGACGTCAGATGGTGGCGCTGCCGCATCATTAGCGGACGCATGGCCGCCTCCAGATCGACCTTCCCCTCACGAAGGGCTGCCGCTAGAACGGTGCTGTCGCGGCGGCTAGAGCCGCGGCCGCGATGGCCAGATCTAGAAGCGCCGACAGAGGAAGCCATTAGAGAGAGTGAGGAGAGTTGAAAGCCACAGTGTGCGGCGGCTAGGGTTGGAAGAGAGACAGTGAGAGAGTGATAATGAGAATGAGCCGGCAGTATATATAAGCACCACATTGGCAACGGACATTTTATATAACCGTTTCCATTGATTTTACACCAGCGAGAGAGTAAACTTACTACCCAACTTACTAACAGGTACTCTAAATTACATATGAACGCAGAGACCACTTAGCAGCTAATGCTACTACATACGGACTTGATAATGAAGTAAACGATTACATATATGCTACTACTAGCTAATGCTACTACTAGCAGCTGCTGATGAAGACTCGGGCTCGTCGTCGCTGTACACGAGTGCGTCCCTCCGGCATAAGGTACCGTCGAAGATCTTGATGAAGAACCCGTTGTCGCCGTCGAACTCGAAGCACAAAAAGTGCCCCTGCTCAAGCTTGTATGCTTGGGCGAATGACTTCCATCCCTGGCCGAGGTACAAATTCCCCCCGGCACTCACGGCCGTCTTCACCGCCCAGCTGCCATTCTCGCAGTCCTCCATCTTCAGATGCATGGTAGCTGCCACCATGCCTTGGAGCTTCTCTGCGAACGCCCTCGGGAGCCTCAGGCGGCTCTCGATGCCCTTGTACAGGATAACCAAGAACTCGAAGCCGCGCAGCTCCGGGGACATGTCTTCAGAGGACGGTGAGGGCGACACCGACGGCGTGGCATTGCGGCTGCGCCCCCTACCACGGCCGCGCCCTCGTCCACGGCCGCGACCGCTGATGGTACCTCTCGCCGGGGACATGTCTTCAGAGGACGGTGAGGGTGACACCGACGGCATGGCATTGCCGCTGCGCCCCCTACCACGGCCTCGCCCTCGTCCACGGCCACGACCGCTGCTGGTACCTCTCGCCATGGATTTGGACGGAGGGGATCTGGCGAAGTTTGAATAACTGTAGGCGATGGACTGGGGCTTCAAAGAGACCGCTGCTGGTACCTCTCGCCATTTATACTCGCGGGTCTGCTCGGCCCACCTCCCCATCTTCCCATTCGCTAGCCTCCACGTATCAACATTTTTAACGGTTGGAAAATTCTATCCGTTACCATAGAGGCAAATATTGGAAACGGACAATTTTATTTACCGTTGCTAATATAATAGGTGACGGAGATTGGAAAGGGTCCGTTGCCAATGTAGGCAGGCCTGGTCAAGTTTGTACGCACCGGCCACGCGGAAAGCGCGATTCTCCGTCGCCTAACACCTGCCGTTTCCATAGAGGGGTATCCGATATGTCGTTCTGTACTTGTGTGTGTTCCCAGAAGAATTGCCTGGCATGCCTCCTGACCGAAGTGTGGAGTTTGTCATAGATCTGCTTCCCGGTACTGCACCAATTTCCAAGAAGCCCTACCGTATGCCGGTGGAAGAGTTGGCTCTGTTGAAAGAGCAAATCGATCAGCTGTTAGCAAAGGATTTTATTCAGCCTAGCAGTTCACCTTGGGGTTGTCCGGTACTCTTTGTAAAGAAGAGGGATTCTACCGTGCCTCGTCTAGTCTCTGACTATAGACCATTGAATGCGGTGACAATCAAGAACAAGTACCCTATTCCCCGGATCAATGATCTGTTGGATCACTTAGCTGGTGCAACCGTATTCTCCAAGATGGATCTGAGGCCAGGATACCATCAGATCAAGATCAGAAAGGAGGATATTTCAAAGACGGCTTTTGTTACTCGTTATGGCTCATATGAGTATACCGTCATGTCCTTTGGCCTCACCAATGCTCCAGCTACCTTCATGAGGCTCATGAACTCCATCTTCATGGATTATCTCGACAAGTTTGTCGTCATTTACATAGATGACATCCTCGTTTATTCCAAAACCGATGAAGAGCATGCCGAACATCTTCGGTTGGTTCTGACACGACTTCGAGAACACCGCCTCTATGCCAAGTTCTCTAAGTGTGAGTTCTGGTTAGATAATCTTGTCTTCCTTGGTCATGTGATATCCGCTAATGGTGTGGCTGTCATTCCCGACAAGATTCAGTCCATTCTGGATTGGAAAACTCCAATGTCAGTCAAGGATATTCGCAGCTTTCTCGGATTGGCGGGTTACTACCGCCGATTCATCGAAGGTTTCTCCAAGATAGCCAAGGCCCTACTGACCTTCTCAAGAAGGATACAAAGTTCGTATGGACGGACAAGGCTGAAGAGAGCTTCAAAACACTGAAAGCGAAACTCACGACTGCTCCTGTGCTTGTCCTGCCGGACACAAGCAAGGATTTCGTCGTCTTCTGTGACGCCTCCCTGCAAGGCTTGGGTTGTGTACTAATGCAAGATGGCCATGTGGTGGCATATGCTTCTCGCCAACTTAAGCCGCATGAGCACAATTACCCTACTCATGATCTAGAGCTTGCCGCGGTGGTCTACGCTTTGAAGCAATGGAGACCATACCTGTTTGGTAACCGTTGCGAGATTTTCTCGGATCACAAGAGTCTGAAGTACCTCTTCACCCAGCCGGATTTAAATCTCAGGCAAAGGCGTTGGTTGGAGTTAATCAAGGACTATGATGTGAGCCTGAACTATCAACCCGGCAAAGCAAACGTCGTGGCTGACGCGCTGAGTCGGAAGTCTTATTGCAACAACCTG
Source organism: Poa pratensis (assembly GCA_947311845.1). NCBI lineage: Eukaryota > Viridiplantae > Streptophyta > Magnoliopsida > Poales > Poaceae > Poa > Poa pratensis. The sequence goes on along the minus strand of CAMZMU010000116.1, from coordinate 27,342,980 downwards.
ATGGTTGAGAAAGCCCACATGCTCTTCGTGAAGAGTTCGCCCGTTTGAACCTGGAAATTGTTCCTTCTGGTTACCTTGCAAATCTGGAGATCAAATCTACTCTTGTAGACCAGATTAAGGATGCTCAGAAGCTGGATGAGGGTATCCTGAATATCAAGAAGAACATTGCTAGCGGAAAGTCCTAATGTTTCTCGGAAGATGAATCCGGAATTGTTTATTTTGGTGACCGTCTAGTAGTGCCAAAGAACCGGAATTTAAGGGAGCTGATCCTACAAGAAGCTCATGAATCACCTCTCTCCATTCATCCCGGGAGTACCAAAATCTACCAAGACCTTCGACCAGAATTCTGGTGGACCCGGATGAAACGGGAAATCGCCTGTCGTCGGGTAAAGGCTAAACATCAAAGGCCTACCGGCACTCTTCGCCCTATTGCTATTCCCGAGTGGAAATGGGATGAAATTGGTATGGACTTCATTACTGGACTGCCGAAGTTTCCAAAGGGAAATGATGCCATTTGGGTCATCATTGATCGACTATCAAAGTGGGTCACTTCCTCCCTGTTCGTGTTGACATTACAGCTGCCAAGTTGGCAGACCTGTATGTTTCTCGGATCGTCGTACTTCACGGCATTCCCAAGAAGATAATTTCTGATCGTGGAAGCCTATTCACCTCCAAGTTTTGGACTAGTTTCCAAACTGCTATGGGCACCCGTCTCAACTTCAGCACCGCGTTCCATCCTCAAACTGATGGTCAGACCGAAAGAGTGAACCAAGTTTTGGAAGACATGCTTCGGGCATGTGTAATCTCTTTTGGCAAGGGTTGCGAAAAGTACCTTCCTTTCGCGGAGTTCTCCTACAACAATAGCTACCAAGCTAGTCTGGGCATGGCTCCATTCGAGGTTCTGTATGGAAGAAAATGCCGAACTCCTCTAAATTGGTCCGAGACCGGAGAGAGGGCACTCTTTTGTCCGGATGTGATCAATGAAGCTGAGGAGAAGGTGAGAATCATACGGGAGAGCCATGGCCGTCGTCGCCGCCGCGGATTGAAGCTTCCCCGAGAAAATCGACGACCACAGAAAGCTCCGCCGCCACGTCCTCTACGCCTCCGCCAAAGGAATCGAGCTGGGGCGACCGAATCGCCGCCGCCGTCCACCATTTCGCCGCTGCAGTCCGAGCTCCGCCGTGGAAAGTACGCCGTTCCCGTCCACCTCCGCCCCTGCTGAGCGCCACCACGAGTCCAGGGTGAGCACATGAACCTCCCAGTAACCTCCTTTGCGTCGCTCGCGATCCGTAGCTCGGGATTCGTTGGAGCTCGCCGTAGCATCGCGTGCTTGCTCGTGCTTCGGATATTCTGGGTCAGTCTGAGCCGGATATTCCGCCCGATGCCAGTGCGTCGAACAACATTACATTTCCCTACCTCAGATAATCCGAATGCGGACCGAACCGGATATTCCGCATAATTCCAGTACCTCCAACCCTCCAATTTTTCTTCCCCATCGGATTTTCCGAGTCAAAAGCAACTCGGATAATCCGATTTAATCCGGTACTTAAAAATACTTTATTTTTCACCTCTCTCCAATCCTAACTATTTAATTTTGTTGTTGATTAAATAATTTAGCAAAAACGGGGGATTTAAAAGAGGGAGCTTATAAAAAAATAATAACTTGTATTTTCGAGCATCAGAAAAATGCGTGTAATATACCAAAATGTCCAGAAAAATGTGAACTACCCTTTAAAATAAATATCATGCATATTTGAGCACCAATAAAGTACTGCACTTGTTACAAGTTAGTAGAATCATTAAGTTAAATATGGGGTGTTTTCCTTATCTACTTAAGTAATCCTTTTCACACCCCATTTAAATTACTAGGTAGCTCAAAATAAGTTCGGTACATTAAAACGTCATGTCATCATGTGTTTGTGCATTGCACCGGTGAAGCATGTGTGTTTATTGATTGTTCTTGTCCGATATTGTTTGTGCATCGGTAGATCAAGGAGTGGAAGTGCCACCACAGTCTCGTGACAATCCCTACTACCAGCACGTTGAGCAAGGCAAGCGTAATCCCCCCTCTGAGCATGTCTCCTCCTATGTTTTCCGCAAATATTTTCTCCACGATAATATTGCATGCGGTTCCAAATGTCAATTTGGTTGGAGTAGAGTATCCTATAGTTGCATTATGATTCCAATGCCATTACCCGTTTCCCTCCTATCATCCATAGGTATGTGTTGTTGGCCTGGGTTACTTTACTATACTATGTTGATGCTTAGCCATGCTTAGTTAAATGCCTAGCTGTACGATGGATACTTCATGTTGGAAACAGGTGATGAGATGCCCGGATGATGGTGGAGAATTGTGGTGACAGGTAATAAAATGCTTAAAGGCGGGGATGAGAGACCACTATGGTTGGTGGTGCTTTGTCTCGTTCTCGCCGCCTAGATGCGAGTTCTCGCCTATGAGCCAAGTTGAGCGTGCAACCATGCGTGGGCATATGGAACCTCGTCGACCGACTAACTTGTGGCGGACTAACCGAGGGTCCTCTAGTTTGGCTTTCCATTTGCGCGTGCGTTGAGATGGTGGCCAAGACTGAGATGAGGTTTGTGGTGTTTAGGAAAATGGTTGCCACGGGGCAGGGTGTTGGAGGCACTGAACCTGTCCCGTCCACACTGATGATCCTTGGTTAGTCTTAAGCGAGGTAAAGGTTGTAACCTCTCCCACCCAGCCGGCTTTCCCGGAAGAGAGCTAAGAGCTAGGAAATGGGCCAGACGGTACGCATGGATAAGAAGCTGGGAGGGCCCTCGGGAGCCTGGCGACTTTCACATTGTACACCCCTGCAGGGATAAATCTTTTCGAAAAACCGTGTCCGCGGTTATGGATGAATTGGTGACGGATTCAGAGATCATAGGATAACTTGAACGGAATGCTTAAAAACTGAGTACTAAAGGTACTACTCAAGAATGCAAGGTTAGCTTACTCGAGAGTGATTCGGGGAGGTGCCTTTGTAGAACAGGTACATTGATGATGGTGGTTGATGATGAGAAAGGATCAAAAGAAAAGAGTTACTTCTTACCCCCTTTCAAAATACTCTGATTAGTCGATGCCATTGAGTTATGTTTTCATAAATAAAATCAGCTTTATGCAAAAAAGTCATAAAACTTTGAAAGCCTCATTGAGCTAAAGCTCTATTTATAATCTTGCGAGTTCGTCGAACTCAATGTCGTTTGTTTTGTTTCAGAGGAGGACTTCACCGACCTCGAAGGTGGGTTCTTTGTGGACGTCGACGAGTAGTCTGGGGTTCCCAGGTGGTAGCTTGGGACATCCTGGAACAGCTGGCGCTTGAATGTTTATCTGTAGGGCTCTTAGGTCATAATTTGGATCTTGTTGTTTAGAACAACTTAATTCGCTTCCGCATGTTGTAATGTTCGGTCTGTGACCTCTGATTGTAATTTGCTATCTTTCTCCATTATAAGAGTTGAACTATAATGTGTTGTGTCGTAGAGTCTGTGATGTGCCAGTTGTTCCACAAGTCTTGATCTCTCTATTATGCATTGATAGTTGTGCCTGTGTTAAGGCATCAATCGGGGTGTTGCGTTGCCGATGATCAATTTCGAGCAACGCCTGCCAAAGGTTTTGGCCAGGGATTGGTAAACCCGTAACCTCCGGTTGTATCGCTTAACCGGTGACACACAGCATCACTGTATAGCAGTCGGGTCGGGGCGCCACATGTCTCCTCCTATTTTCCGCAATTATTTTCTCCACTACAATATCGCATTCGGTTCCAAATGTCTTTTGCCTGGATTAGAGTATCCTACTAGTTGCATTAGATACCTGTTGCCATTACCTGTATCCTTCCTAATATCCATAGGACTGAAGTGTTGGCCTGAGTTAATTATACTTGCGATATATATGCTTAGCCATGCTTAGTTAAATGCTTATTAGTCCGGTGGATGTTTCAATTGTCGGAACAGTTGATGGAATGGCCAGATGCTGTGGAAAATTGTGGGGACATAAATAAACTGCTTAAAGGCGGGGATGAGAGGCCACATGGGATGTGGTGGGTTGTCCCGTTCTCGCCGCCTAGGTGCGAGTTATTTACCTCTTGAACCAAGAATGAGCGCGCTTCCATTCGGTGGGGTATATGGAGCCCCCGTCGACCAACTAACTTGTGCGGGGCTAGCCAGGGTCCTCTAGTTTGAGCTTCCATTTGCACGTGCATTGAGATGGAGGCCAAGACTGAGATGAGGATGGTGGTGTTTAGGAAAATGAGTGGCCACGGGGCAGGGTGTTGGAGGCACTGAACCTGTCCCATCCTCACTGATGATCCTGGGTTAGTCTCAAGCAAGGTAAAGGTTGTAACCGTTACCACTCAGCCGGCTTTCCTCGGAAGAGAGCTAAGCGTAGGCGATGAGCCGGGCGGTACCGAAGGTTAAACACAATGCACCCCTGCAGGGTTAAATCTTTTCGAAAAGCCGTGTCCACGGTTATGGACGACTTGGGAAAGGACGATAAGACCATAGAATAACCTGAACGGAATAATTAAAACCTGAGTACTAAAGGTACTACTCAAGCATGCAAGGTTAGCTTCCTCGAGGGTGATTCGGGGATGTGCCTTTGTAGAACAGGTACAGTGATGATGGTGGTTGATGCTGAGAAAGGTGATCAAAGAAAAGAGTTACGTCTTACCCCTTTTTAAAAATACTCTGATTAGTCGATGCCATGGAGTTATGTTTTCATAAATAAAATCAGCTTTATGCAAAACATCCATAAAACCTTGAAAGCCTCATCGAGCTAAAGCTCTATATTTAATCTTGCGAGTTCGTCGAACTCAACGTCGTTTGCTTTGTTTCAGAGGAGGACTTCACTGACCTCGAAGGTGGGTTTTTGTGGACATCGACGAGTAGTCTGGGGTTCCCAGGTGGCAGCTTGGGACATCTCCGGAACAGCTGGCGCTTGGAATGTTTATTTGTAGGTCTCTTAGGCCATAATTTGGATTTGTTGTTTAAACAACTTAATTCGCTTCCGATGATGTACTGTTGGGTCTGTGACCTCTGGTTGTAATTTGCTATCTTTCTCTATTATAAGAGTTGAACTATAATGCTTTGAGTCGTAGAGTCTGTAATGTGCCAGTTGTTCCACAAGTCTTGATCTCTCTATTATGCATTGATAGTTGTGCCTGTGTTAAGGCATCAATCGGGGTGTTGCGTTGCCGATGATCCATTCCGAGCAACGCCTGCCAAAGGTTTTGGCCGGGGATTGGTAAACCCGTAACCTCGGTTGTATCGCTTAACCGGTGACACACAGCATCACTGTATAGCGCGGTCGGGGCGCCACAAGTTGGTATCAGAGCAGGCTGCCTGTAGGAAACCCTTCTACTGGTCGATGTTGAGTCTAGTGTTGTGAAAATTATTTATAACCTAAAAATGAGTTGTGAAAACCATCTTAGGATTCTTTTACTCCTTACCTGGTTACACTCTAATCTCGGAGCCATCTTACCTCTATTTGATTTACCGAGGTGTCTTGGCCGTTGTTTCAAATTAGGGTCACGGGGTTGGGTTCCTATCCGTTCTGTGTTACTTCGTCAGTTGATTTACTTTTAGTAAATCTAACCTTTGAACTTCTCCTGTTACAGATGGTTCGTTCCGGCTTGGTGGTTCGTTTGACTCGCTGCGAGGACACCCGCGGGTTTCCCGCCCTGCTCGCCGCCGCTGTGCACGGCCAGCATTGCCTGTGGTATCCCGAGTACGTGGTGTACCAGGAGTACCTTCCCTACCACCAGGGTCAGTTCTTCTGCGAGTGCCGCCTCCTGGATGATGAGGGGACTGAAGTGGAGTACCTTGCAGGAGGAGTGGGCCTCACCGTGACACAAGCTGTGCATGAGGCTGCACACACCGCCCTTTCCACTTACCGTGGTTACTGCCCTTACCTTGCTAGTGATGAGTCGGATTTCCGTCACTTTCCTGCATCAGCACAGGGTGCAGAGGGTATCTATCACGCTGTGTACTCTGAGGGTGAGGGTGAGGAGGATAGTGCGCACCGCGCACTGATTGAGCTAGTCCGGGCCCTGGACCTCCGCGCCCGTCAGTGGTACACGTACGCGATTGCTTCACGCGAGAGTCACCGGGCCACTATGAGGGATCTGGAGCCGTACTTCCTCAGCGGGGCGCTTCCTCGCGCAGCCCTTCGGCCCCGTCCGTTGGTGCTACCTGACGATATGCGCAGCAACCGAGTTGGGGGTACCGTGCCGCTCCTGGACCCCTCCGTCAGCCTCGGGGTAGCCTCAACCTGCCGCCGTATGGCAATCAGCCTGAGAGTTCTCGCGAGTTCGACACCCCACCCGTTCGCTTCCCGGCGAACTTCTGGGGGGCTACTAGTTTCTTCTCGCTGAGTATCGAGGAGAGTACCTTGCCTTCCTGCGTGATGTGCAAGATACTCAGTATCAGTATCTAGTTGTTGCTTTATTTCTAAGGGAACTTTGTCATGTATCAGACTTGGTGACTTGTATCATCCGTGCTTCCATTCAGTGTAATAGATACTAAAGCTTGTATGCTGGTACTCTTAATTATCACGTATGGTTTGTATTACAGCTGGTGTATGATGTATGCGTGTTTGTGTCCAAATATGCTGTCGCTAGTTGTTGGATGATACGTGAATGTCATTGAATGTATGGCTGGTATTCCAAATAAGTTACTGCTCCTATCTCAACCATTTTTCGGAGGTAGATACTAATTGTGTCCTTGTCAAATCTCCAGAATGGCTCGAGGAGGCCGCGGTAACAACAACAATGATGAGGAACCGCCGCCACCACCCACAATGGCTCAGGTCTTGATGGCCATTGAGGAGAACCGCGGGCGCAATGAGCGACTGCTCGAGCAGATAGTGCAGCAGAATGCACGGAGGAAAATGACTGCAGCACTCTCACTGAGTTCCTGCGCTCGCAGCCACCTACCTTCGCTGATGCTAAGGAGCCACTGGAAGCTGATGACTGGCTTCGCGCTCTGGAGCGCAAGTTCTCCGCGCTGCATGTCCCAGTGGCCGAGCAAGTCAACTTCGCCACCTACCTCCTGACTGGAGCGGCTGGCTGCTGGTGGGAGAGTCATGTGGCGCTATTCGCGGCAGGCCATGCCTTCACTTGGGCGGACTTCCGCACAGCCTTTCGTGCGGCTTACATACCTCAGCCGATAATGGACCTAAAGAGGAGGGAGTTCCTGGATCTGCACCAGGGTCGTATGGACCTCCGAGCTTATGGTTGTCAGTTCAACCATCTCTCTCGTTACGCCCCTCGGGACGTGACCAATGATGCCGACAAGCAGGAGTTGTTCCGCAAGGGGCTTGCGCCGAGGCTCCGCTATGAGTTGCTGCCCTTCAAGTTCCAGAACTACCAGGAGTTGTTCAACCAGGCTCTTACTCTTGAGCAGGGAAGGAAGGAGTTCGAGGCTTCCAAGAGGCCCGCACAGGGGACCACCCGAGTTCCTCGGTTTCTGGGAACAAGAAGCGCAAGGTCTTCGTTCCCTATAGCGCTGTGCCGCGTGCTCCATTCATGCCGAGGGCCGCGGGATACAGGCCACCACCGCCGCGCCCCACTACTCGACACTTGGGGCGAGCGGAAGTGGGTATCGCCCACCTGGACTTACCTGCTACACCTGTGGCCAGGCGGGCCACTACTCCAGGGAGTGCCCCCAAAGACACCTATTTCGGGAACACCTGCACGAGCCCCCGCCACTCCAGCTGGCAAGGCTGGCCCTAACGTGCGTGGTCGCCTGAACCACGTCTCTGCAGAAGAAGCTGAGGAGGACCCCGGCGTCCTCATGGGTGAGCTACGAATCAACGACAATCCGCTACAGTTTTGTTCGACTCTGGAGCATCGCATTCATTCATCTCTATAGCTTTTGCAAAAGACCACAACATACCGTTCGAGAAGATGAGACGTCCTTTGGTGATCTCCACGCCTGGTTCCAATTGGCAAACCGATGGGATTACTCCTGAGGTCCAGATTGCTATAGGTCACTGGTCCTTCCCTTTTGCGCTGGTAGCTCTGAAGTCAAACGGCATTGATGTCATACTGGGCATGAACTGGCTAGTAAAATACCGGGCTAATCTCGATTGTGCGGCGAAGACCATTACTGTGACCACTTCTTCCGGCGACATTGTAGAGTATTGGTCTGCACTATCAAGACCTCCATCTTCAGTCATTCCCCTCTCACCAGAGATCCGCCTCTACTTTATGGAAGGCGAATCCCCTCCTGAAATACACGAAATACACGTGGTGTGTGACTTCCCGGATGTGTTCCCGGAAGATTTGCCTGGCATGCCCCCTGATCGAAGTGTGGAGTTTGTCATAGAGTTGATGCCGGGTACTGCTCCGATTTCCAAGAAACCCTACCGTATGCCGGTGGAAGAGTTGGCTCTGTTGAAGGAGCAAATTGATGAGCTGTTAGCGAAGGATTTCATTCAGCCTAGCAGTTCACCTTGGGGTTGTCCGGTACTCTTTGTCAAAAAGAGGGATTCAACCGTTCCTCGTTTGGTCTCTGATTATAGGCCGTTGAATGCGGTGACAATCAAGAACAAGTATCCTATTCCCCGGATCAATGATCTGTTAGATCAGTTAGCTGGTGCAACAGTATTCTCCAAGATGGATCTGAGGTCAGGGTACCATCAGATAAAGATCAGAAAGGAGGATATCCCAAAGACGGCATTCGTTACTCGCTATGGCCTATATGAGTATACTGTCATGTCCTTCGGTCTCACCAATGCTCCAGCTACCTTCATGAGGCTCATGAACTCTGTCTTCATGGATTATCTCGACAAGTTCGTCGTCATCTACATCGATGACATCCTCGTTTATTCTAAAACCGACGAAGAGCATGATGAACACCTTCGGTTGGTTCTGACACGACTTCGTGAACACCGTCTTTATGCCAAGTTCTCCAAGTGTGAGTTCTGGTTGGATAAACTTGTCTTCCTTGGTCATGTGATATCCGCTAATGGTGTGGCAGTCATTCCCGACAAGATTCAATCTATTCTGGACTGGAAAACTCCAATGTCAGTCAAGGACATTCGTAGCTTTCTCGGATTGGCGGGTTACTACCGCCGATTCATCGAAGGTTTCTCCAAGATAGCCAAGGCCTGACTGACCTTCTCAAGAAGGGTACAAAGTTCGCATGGACGGACAAAGCTGAAGAGAGCTTCAAAACACTGAAAGCCAAACTCACGTCTGCTCCTGTGCTCGTCCTGCCGGACACCAGCAAGGATTTCGTCGTCTCTGTGACGCCTCCCTGCAAGGCTTGGGCTGTGTGTAATGCAAGAGGGCCATGTGGTGGCGTATGCTTCCGCCAACTTAAGCCGCATGAGCACAATTACCCTACTCATGATCTAGAACTTGCCGCTGTTGTTTATGCTCTGAAGCAGTGGAGACCATACCTGTTTGGTAACCGTTGCGAGATTTTCTCGGATCATAAGAGTCTGAAGTACCTCTTCACACAGCCAGATTTAAATCTCAGGCAGAGGCGTTGGTTAGAGTTAATCAAGGACTATGATGTGAGTCTGAACTATCAACCCGGCAAAGCCAACGTCGTGGCTGACGCGCTAAGTCGGAAGTCCTATTGCAACAATCTGATGATTGAAAAGGCTCAACCTGCTCTTTGTAAGAGTTTGCCCGTTTGAACCTGGAAATTGTTCCCTCTGGCTACCTTGCAAATCTGGAGATCAAGTCTACTCTTGAAGACCAGATTAAGGATGCTCAAAAGCAGGATGAGGGTATCCTTCATATCAAGAAGAACATTGCTAGCGGGAAGGCCAAATGTTTCTCAGAAGATGAATCCGGAGCCGTTTACTTTGGTGACCGTCTGGTAGTGCCAAAGAACCGGAATTTGAGGGAGCTGATCCTCCAAGAAGCTCATGAATCACCTCTCTCTATTCATCCCGGTAGTACCAAAATGTACCAAGACCTCCGACAACAATTCTGGTGGACTCGATGAAACGAGAAGTCGCCAAGTATGTTGCTGAATGCGACACCTGTCGTAGGGTAAAGGCTGAACATCAGAGGCCTGCCGGCACTCTCCGCCCTATCGCAGTCCCGGAGTGGAAATGGGACGAAATTGGTATGGATTTCATCACCGGGTTTCCCAAGTCTCCTAAGGGCAACAATGCGATCTGGGTAATCATCGACCGTCTTTCCAAAGTCGCTCACTTTCTACCAGTTCGCGACGACATACGTGCGAGTCAATTGGCTGTCTTATATGTGGCTCGTATTGTTCCATTGCATGGGGTCCCTCTGAGGATCATATCGGACTGTGGAAGTATTTTTGTATCCAAATTCTGGCAGAGTTTCCAAACTGCTATGGGAACCCGTCTCAATTTCAGCACCACCTACCATCCCAGACAGATGGACAGACTGAGAGGGTGAACCAAGTTTTGGAGGACATGCTCAGGGCATGTGTAATCTCCTTTGGCAAAGGTTGGGAGAAGTACCTTCCTCTCGTGGAGTTCTCCTACAACAATAGCTATCAAGCTAGTCTGGGTATGGCCCCATTCGAGGTTCTATATGGAAGAAAATGCCGAACTCCGCTAAATTGGTCCGAGACCGGAGAGAGGGCACTCTTTGGTCCAGATGTTATCAATGAAGCTGAAGAGAAGGTGAGAATCATACGAGAGAATCTGAAGATTGCCCAGTCTAGGCAGAAGAGTTACTATGACAAGCATCACCAGGAGATCCATTATGAAATTGGTGATAAAGCGTATCTCCGCGTCTCTCCACTTCGTGGCATTCGCCGCTTCAGGATCAAGGGAAAATTGGCCCCTCGCTACGTTGGCCCCTTCACCATTCTGGCCAAGCGAGAAGATCTTTCTTATCAGTTGGAGTTACCGGTCATCTTCCCAAATGTGCATGATGTGTTTCATGTATCCCAACTTCGCCGTTGTTTCAAAGATCCTATCCATGGAGTCAATCATGAGGAGCTGGATATCCAGGAAGATCTCACTTATCACGAGCATCCTATTCGTATCCTGGATGAAGTAGAAAGGAAGACTCGTAACAAGTCCACCAAGTTCCTCAAAATTCAGTGGTCTAATCATTCCGAAGAGGAAGCAACTTGGGAAAGGGAGTCTAGTCTTCGTGAGGAGTATCCCGACTTCTTTCCGCAATCTTAGAATCTCGGGACGAGATTCCTGTAAGGGGGGTAGACTTGTAATAGCCCCACTTTTGGTACTGTAAAATTTGAACCAAATTTTCACTTTTGCTTTTCATGCATGCATCATGGCATCATTTGTTTAAGTGTTCAAGTTGAAACAAAGAGTTGGAGAACAAATTAAAACAAAGGGGAACAAAAGCAACAATTGAGTTCAAACAATTTAAACTCAAATGAGTTTGTTTGTGACAAAACCAATTCAAATAAACATCCATATTTGTCAAGGAAGTTCAAGAGTTCAAAATTAATACTTGCACTTGCTTTAAATTTATAAAGTAATGCCAAATTGGTAATTAACCAAAAATGCCTTAAACAAACCCTATGAACAAATGTTGTTCCAAACATTTTATTTCAACACACCAATTTTTGTGGAGGCTCTACATGATAAGGGGAGCCTACTCAAATATTTTCATAATTTTTGAAATAGTCAAAGTGCCTCAATAAAATCCCTGAAATGCTACTATAATTTAAAAGAAACAAGAAAAAGGAAGAAAAGAAGGGCAGGGGGTTTTCTGCAAAGTTTACTTTCTTCTTCCTCCCTGTAGCAACCGCGCGGCCGAGCCATTGCTCGCGACGCACCAGCTCGCTCACCGCCGCATGATGTCGCCCTCCACACGTCGAGCATCGACGCCCCTGGCCATGTATAAGAAGAGCACCCGAAACCCTAGCCCCTGCCCGCTTGCTCTCTCCCCCTCCTTGTTTTCTTTCTTCCACGGGCTCGGAAACCTAGCCATGGCTGCCGAGCTCGCCGCCGTTGATTGAGAGCGCCCGGAGCAGATCGAGCAGGTGCACCGTCTCCGCCTCGTCCACCTCCTCCTCCCCGTGCAAGGAATCGACGCGGGAAGCAGCCAATCGACGGCAACAATTCATCTTCCTCCTCTCCGTCCGCCGAACTTCGAGCAAGCTCGACTCCGCCTCCGACCTCCTCCATCACCGCCACGAGCACACACGCGTCGAGGGTGAGCACGCGGATCCCCTGGACACCTCCATTTCCTTTATCTCGCGTTTTCTCGCGTGGTAGAAGTAGCTCGTCGTTGTCCGAAGACCGCCGCCGCACGACCTCGTCGCCGGAGCTTCTCCCGGTGACCATTTGGTCTGTGGCGCTGCCAGTAGGTAGCCCGTAGCCGTGCGCGTCGAATGCAGCCCTTAGATCGTCCCCGCGCTTGCTCCTCCGTCGAGCGCGTGCGAGCCGCCGTCGGCGATCACCGCCGTGCGTTCACGCCCGTCCGGCAACGTCGCGGTCAACCCAAGGCCGTGGGCCTCTGCTTGCCCACGTGGCCGCCAGCGTGGCATGGGCCCCAGCCGTCAGTGGCTATGGGTAGCCCAGGACCGAGTGCGAAACGTTTCACCGAATTTTCTGAGAATTAAAAGAAATGATCCAAATGGTTGTAAATTCAAAGGAATTTGGGAAAATTCATAACTTTGGGAATGTTTGTCCAAAATTTACAAACGAGGTATCAAAATGTTCAGAAAACTGAAACCTAACCAAAAGTATAACTCATCCATGCAAATGAATATTTTAAATTGTGAAAATAACTGAAATACAAATGCATCTGTGAAATGGGCAATTTTGGGAAATTCATAACTTTTTAGATATGGGTCACAAAAATACAAACTTGGTCTCTAAATGACCAGGAGAACAAACCCAATGTTGTGACATCAAATTCTTGTTCAAATAAATATTTTAAATGACTGTTTTCTTGTACTGAATGAAAATGGCAGAAAAGAATTAATAATGGAAAAATCAATAACCCTCTAATTAACGATCCAAAATGATATTTTGACCTACCAAAATGTTCAGTAAGTTATGTACTTCATGATTCAACACTTCTCCACACCTGGATAATTAATTTCATTGATGTTTAATGGAATTTGCAAAAATGGCAGCACTAAACCAAATATTGAAAATGCAATAACTTTCAATTGGTTCATCAGAAAAATGTGTTCCTTATATCAAAATGCTCACAAAATTATGAGGTATCCAGTAACATCAATTGCATGCATTTTTTGGCAATATTTCAGTACTGTACTTTTTCGAGGATGGCTAATTCCATTAAGTTTAGATATGGGGATTATTCCAAATAATGCAATAATTATAATTGGGACCCCATTTAACTTGTTGGTCATGTTTAATACTTTTACGGTGCATTTAAATTGTCATATCATCATGTGCTTGTGCATTGCACTTGTTTTATATGGTGTGGTATTTGATTGTGCTTTCCAGTGTTTTTATACATCGATAGATCAAGGAGTCGGGGTTTCTCCACAATACCCTGACGACCCGTATTACCAGCCTGCTGAACAAGGCAAGCGTAATCCCCCCTGAGCATGTCTCCTCCTATTTTCCTCAATTATTTTCTCCACTACAATATTGCATTCGGTTCCAAATGTCTTTTGCCTGGATTAGAGTATCCTACTAGTTGCATTAGATACCTGTTGCCATTACCTGTATCCTTCCTAATATCCATAGGACTGAAGTGTTGGCCTGAGTTAATTATACTTGCTATATATATGCTTAGTCATGCTTAGTTAAATGCTTATTAGTCCGGTGGATGTTTCAATTGTCGGAACAGTTGATGGAATGACCGGATGCTGTGGAAAATTGTGGGGACATAAATAAACTGCTTAAAGGCGGGGATGAGAGGCCACATGGGATGTGGTGGGTTGTCCCGTTCTCGCCGCCTAGGTGCGAGTTCTTTACCTCTTGAACCAAGAATGAGCGCGCTTCCATTCGGTGGGGTATATGGAGCCCCCGTCGACCAACTAACTTGTGCGGGGCTAGCCAGGGTCCTCTAGTTTGAGCTTCCATTTGCGCGTGCGTTGAGATGGTGGCCAAGACTGAGATGAGGATGGTGGTGTTTAGGAAAATGAGTGGCCACGGGGCAGGGTGTTGGAGGCACTGAACATGTCCCGTCCTCACTGATGATCCTGGGTTAGTCTCAAGCAAGGTAAAGGTTGTAACCGTTCCTACTCAGCCGGCTTTCCCCGGAAGAGAGCTAAGCGTAGGCGATGAGCCGGGCGGTACCGAAGGTTAAACACAGTGCACCCTGCAGGGTTAAATCTTTTCGAAAAGTCGTGTCCACGGTTATGGACGACTTGGTAAAGGACGATAAGACCATAGAATAACCTGAACGGAATGATTAAAACCTGAGTACTAAAGGTACTACTCAAGCATGAAACGTTAGCTTCCTCGAGGGTGATTCGGGGAGGTGCCTTTGTAGAACAGGTACAGTGATGATGGTGGTTGATGCTGAGAAAGGTGATCATAGAAAATAGTTACTTCTTACCCTTTTTAAAAAATACTCTGATTAGTCGATGCCATGGAGTTATGTTTTCATAAATAAAATCAGCTTTATGCAAAACAGGCATAAAACCTTGAAAGCCTCATCGAGATAAAGCTCTATATTTAATCTTGCGAGTTCGTCGAACTCAACGTCGTTTGCTTTGTTTCAGAGGAGGACTTCACCGACCTCGAAGGTGGGTTCTTTGTGGACGTCGACGAGTAGTCTGGGGTTCTCAGGTGGCAGCTTGGGACATCTCCGGAACAGCTGGCGCTTGGATGTTTATTTGTAGGCCTCTTAGGCCATAATTTGGATCTTGTTGTTTAGAACAACTTAATTCGCTTCCGCATGATGTACTGTTGGGTCTGTGACCTCTGGTTGTAATTTGCAATATTTCTCTATTATAAGAGTTGAACTATAATGCTTTGAGTCGTAGAGTCTGTGATGTGCCAGTTGTTCCACAAGTCTTGATCTCTCTATTATGCATTGATAGTTGTGCCTGTGTTAAGGCATCAATCGGGGTGTTCCGTTGCCGATGATCCATTCCGAGCTACGCCTGCCAAAGGTTTTGGCTGGGGATTGGTAAACCCGTAACCTCCGGTTGTATCTCTTAACCGGTGACACACAGCATCACTGTATAGCAGTCGGGTCGGGGTGCCACACAACGCTATGAAATGCATAGCCCAGAAGAACACAATCCATAGTTTTTGGTCCAAGCTTCCGCTTCTTGGGAATTGGTATATTAACTTTCGCCAAACAACCCCAAGTATGAAAGTAAGAGAGTCTCGTATTTTTCCTTTCCCATTCCTCAAATGGAGAAACAATTTTCTTCTTTGTGGGAACTCGGTTTAGGACATGACAAGCTGTCAATAAAGCCTCCCCCACCATGCCTTGGAGAGACCAGAAGTGTCTAACATAGCGTTAACCAAATCAGTTAGAGTTCGGTTCTTTCGGCCACCCCATTTGACTGAGACGAGTAGGGAGGCGTCCTCTCATGGATTATACCATGTTCCGCACAAAAAGAATCAAACTCATTGAAAAAATACTCTCCACCACGATCAGACCTTAGCCATTTTATTTTCGATCAAATTGGTTCTCTGCTTTACCTTTATAGATTTTGAAGGAATTTAAAGCCTAATCTTTTGTTTTCAGAAGATACACATAACAATATCTAGTGGAGTCATCAATAAGCGTCATGAAATATTTCTTTCCGCCTTTTGTCAATACACCATTCAGCTCACAAATATCTGAATGTATAAGTTCCAGTGGTGCCAAGTCTTTTGCCTCCGCAGTCTTATGGGACTTGCGAGGTTGCTTAGCTTGTACGCATACTTGACACTTGGAAACACTTGGAAATTTTGACAGTAGTGAATTTCAGAATTAAATCCAAACTAGCTAGCCGCGTCATGCTACCAAAATTAATATGACAAAGTCATGAATGCCAAATATTAGACTCAATTTCGTGGCAAACATGATTAATAACTTTAGTGCAAATATCCAACAAAGATAGGTGGAACAAGACTCCGCACTCATAGCCTTTACCAACAAATTGTCCATATTTAGATATTACAACTTTATTGGACTCGAAAACCAACTTAAAACCATCTCGACACAGAAGCGATCCGCTGACGAGATTTTTATTGATGGAGGGCACATGATGAACGTTCTTCAGGCGCACGGTATTCCCCGAAGTAAACTTCAGATCCACCGTACCAACACCTCGAACAAAAGCATGTGACCCGTTCCCCATCAGCACGGGGGAAGTCCCTGTGATCTGGTAAGAAAAAAACATGGAGGCATCAGCACAAATATATACATTGCCACCAATGTCAATCAACCATTCAGGAAAATGACAAACTGAAAAGATGGTAAGAGATATACCGTACCCAGATTCCTTTCTCAACAAGCTCACTTACAAAGCCACATCTTCTCATGGCGTGGCCAGTGCATCATGCGCTCGTGTGTGGGTGTCTACACTTTCTCTGAAATTAACGTCTTTATGTTTCTCCTTGTCTCTGATCGTCTCAGTACCCGCTCCAGCCTGTTTGCGAGCGATACACTGAGGTTGAAGATACTTCTCACCTGTTCTTTAGCTGCTCCCGCAGCTCGGAAGTTTGGCATCTCACCGGCATTTGTATTCCCAGCTCCATGGGGGGCCCCGATTCCTTCTCGCCATGTCTCTGATACTGTGATCATGATGCTCTGCTGGCAATATGGAAGGCTAGGAATGAACTCATTTTGAACGCCAAGGACTGTTCCGTGCTGGAGATCGGACCCGTCATCGACACCATTGATCTATGGTCGTGTAGGTTTAAGCTCAGGTCTAATGCCTCGGCGCTCTCTGCTTGGTGATTTTACCTTCTGTCTCTGTTTTAAATAGCCGGCTATCACCCGGCTATGGCTATAGCCTTGCGAGAGGCACGGCGCTATAAATTAGACCTTCATAGGCTAAAAAGGTAATAGCCGCTAATAGCCCGGCTACACGAATTTAGCCCCTTAGCGGCTATATTCCCGCTCAGGGGATCAAAAAATTTGGACCAAAATTTGTCCCACTCAGCCCACTTTTGCGCGTAAATATCAACCCTACCCCTAAATTCTTCTCATTCTCTCCTCTATCTCCCGAAAATAGAACCAGGAGGGGCGGCGGCCATGGCAGCGGCGCAACCTCGCACTCCCGGTCAGAATTGTGCTACTTAATGTTGTAATATGTGGACAGAACTATGTCAAGAACTTCTAATATGTTATAAATATGTGAATTTTTGATATATACACAAATATATGCTACCCAAATATTATTATTTTCCATTATTTAGCAAAATGGCTATAAGGTCATAGCCGCGCTATAGCCTTTCGTAGCTTCTGAAATCGCCGGGGCTAAACACAATAGCCCGCTATTTTAAACAGAGCCTTCTGTCCTGTTGCATCAGTAATTAATTTGTAGCGGCCTCAAGCCTCTTTCGAGTGACTGCAACAACCTGTGGGGACTTGTTCCCCCATCAATCTCGAAAAAAATATATACATGCCCTCCTTCACGGTTTGAAAACAAAATTATGTGTCAAACACCAACATTGATTTCTAAAAAGATTATCACCCAACATCAAGTTCCAGAGTAAATCAATCTAATAATCAGGTTTTGAAACGACCGTAATTATACCTCAGAAGTAGGATGCATCAGTGGCGTACAAAATATCGACTTCATCTAAGAGCTATCAACACTCATCAACTGGATCTTCACCAGGACTAATGTGATTTCATAATCCTTTATGGACATTAAGAGCAGCTGCACTTCGATTTCCGAAAATATCGAAAGGAACTAAAGGGTTTAGTTAGCATGAAAATAAAGTGCCAAGTGGCAACAAGAATGTTTGCATTTTTACAGGAAAAGAATCCTACAATGCTAATTTTGATAGCTTGGAAGAATCTGTATTATCAACAAACCATGGGAATTAATAAATGCAAATAAAAATACTAGTGTTTAGATACTCAATAGGGTACAGAGATCGGGCGATGCAAAATATGAGAATTGGCAAATGCAAAATACCACAATCTTCTACCAAACATTTCACTCTAGCTGAAGCCAATTCATCACCCACAGACAAACTTCTTCAATACAAATAGGAAGTGAGTTTCACAAAACTCAAAATAGCCAATTAAATGTTTCGCTCTAAGGTAAGCTGCTGCTGCGGTCCACGAACTACATGAAAAAAGGCCACCATAATTCAAAGTTAAGCGGTTTTTGTCCGAGAGAACAGGTAAACATCTTCCAGTTCCACGTGGGCTTCTCTCTGTTCTCAGCGTGGAGCGGCTAACTCCTCAGTTCCATTGCCTCCCTGCAAGAATCAGTTGATCAGAACATGGAACTGAAGAACTGAATTCTACTGAAGATGGCAAACACCCAGAACATGTAACTGCTGACAAATAACACTCAAGAAAATACAATAAGACAGATTTTATCTCTTACCAGAATAATTTCTCGACCTCTTCACTTTCAGGGTCCAGCTCCAAAGCAATCGAGAGAGAATGATAGGCACGGTTATAATCCTGAGGAAAGGCAAGCATTTTTTTGGAATCAAATAACAAATATAACATGAGAAGCGTAATTCTCAAACTGAACTGTTCAACTGCACCTTCATAAACATAGCAGCTGCGCCTAGCCGATACTGTGCCTTTGCCCACTTTGGGCAAAGCTCTGCACATGTGTGTGCATCTTCAAAAGCCCTTTCGCCATTGCCCATTCGAAGCCAGCGAAGACTCCTGTTTGATAACAGCTTGGCGTCGAAGTTATCCATCTTCAGTGCCTGCAGCACACAAAACAGTAAAAATTTGCCGTTGTTGCCACGTTCCAGAAATGCTGCTCAGTCTGGACCAATGATTTGTCATTTGGTCCACAAATACAACCGTACCATGACCAGAAAGTAAAACTGTGATAAAAGAGTAACTCACACCTGAAATTCCTCGCAAGGAAACGAATATCGGACGCTAATGAGTCGCCATTCTTATTTATTTATTTTAAACTTATTATCACAATTTTGGTTACCAGTTACCACTATCTCTAGGCATGAAAATTCTCTTGTCTACACTGTTCATCTGACACTCCATACATGCAACGAGATGCTCGCACTAGTAACTAGTCTTTCAACAGGTTCATGTCATAGCATTACAGGTAGCAGGTTAATTTTTAAACCGTGCCAATGCCAATTAATATTAATGATAAATCAACTAAATTCTAATAGAGGAACATGTTTGATGGCTGTACGCCTGTACCTACAGTTTACACAGGAATGTACCTGTGTGTAGAACACTGATGCATTCAGATAATCCTGCTTCTTAAATGCTTCATCTCCTTGTCGTTTCAGGTCAGACATCCTCGTTTTCACAAAATTATCATCCTGGGCAAACATAATAACTTGGTCAGGTATACATATTAAGAGGTCTGATGTGTATAAGTGAATGATTTCAAGAAACAGTTTCAGCTAACTTGTATAGTCAGTGTGCACTATTTACATTACATGTCCTGTTACATATATAGAGCAGGTCTATCTTACTACTGTGGAGAAAGGCGTTGCATTACTAGGATTACAAATGATTACACGTACAGCTATAACGTGTACAATATACAGGTTAACAGTTTCAACCTCAAGGAAAAAGACAAGAGACAGTTCTCATCAATGCGAAATTTGAAAATCCCAACCCGCAAAAAAAAAGAGATTTGAAAATCCCAGTTGTCTTTTTTTTTTTTGCAAATGAAAATCCCAGTTTTCACTTGTTAGTTGTTACACAGATAGGAAATGAAGTAAGAAAGCTCTTCATGAAAATTAATTGGTAAACCTGCTAATGAATTACATGCAAGAAAAATAAGTTATTCAATGAAGCATCATTCACATATGATGAGTTTTCAGAAACAGATCTTAGAAAACAAAGCAGATGCATGAAAACACATGTGCAATTACCGAGTACTTGATGTATGAAGTTTTAATTAAAAATTGACGCCCAATATTGCTTAAAGAGTTAACATGGGCCAACATTGCTGTGGACAGCGGCGGAGCTACAGCTAGCTACCCGGGTGCACAGGACACCGAGTAGACAAAAATTTCTTTGCACAACAACGCATTTTCACCATGTGTGCACCCCTAAAACGATGGATTTTATCTGCTTTGGCACCCGTATGAACCCTGGTGTTGAATGCTCTAGCTCCGCCACTGGCTGTGGATGTGCAAGAAAATTTGATACCGTGACATCTGACATACCTCAAGTTGCCTGATTTCCATCTTCACATGACTAATGATTCCATCAACGCTCCAATTTGGCACAGTTGAAATGGGAGAGGTAAAAGGAAAGAGTATCTCAACGTCTTCCCGTGTACCATACTCAGCAGCAAACTCTATTGGCAATCTATCAAACTGTTGAGGAACAACTAAAGCTTTACAAAAGCAATATTCAACATGAGGAAATAAGCGAATATTTATGACACAATCCATGCAAGCCATATTGATTCACATCCTGACCAAATTAACAAAGAGATGGCATAAAGGAGAAATGGTGAAACTGTAAAGCTTATTCAGAAATTTCACTTAGCACAGCCTTTTATTTTATACTACGGATAGCATCATGAAGGTGTACTTGCATCATAAATCTTACGGTCATTGCATATATGTATAAGGCAAGTCTACTGATTCACCATATGATCAAATTAACAAATAGATGACACAAAGGAGGAAAGGCGAAACAGTAGCACACTTATGCAATGAAGGTAACTTAACACACCCTTTTATTTTATATTACAGCCAGCGTCTGTAGGTGTTTTAAATCATAACTCGTACAGTTGTTTCATATCAGTGTAGCAAATTACTGAAACTACAAAGAAGAGCAAGACACAAGAATATGTGACAAAATGAACATTCTAACCTTGTCAAGAACATTTGGGTTTGAGCCAGCTTCCACCAAGCACTTGATAGCTTCAGTTAAGCCCTTCTCTGCAGCCGTTACCAAGGGATTATAACGAGGACCATCCCCACTCACATTAGCTCCACCCTATCAGATGCAAGTATGACAAGCTAATCATTTTTCTAGTTGTTAACAAAGATGACTAAATCAAACATCAGTTTATCAAAATCCTACATTCCAACTGCAGTATAAACAGAGGATATTATACCTGAATCAATAGCTTCAAACATGACACATTTGATTTGTGTAATGCCATGTCTAAAGGTGCAAGCACACCAGTACCCTTGTTGGGCTGGAAAAAATGAAAATAAAGTACTTCATTTCATGTCAAGTATGACAGTTCCAAGAGAAAGATGGAATTTGCAAGGTAAGACGAGCTGAGCCGATACTTCTTCTCTCAGAGTATAGCTTATGAAGTTATATGTCCCTTTGCTCCCACTGATTCCTCAGAATTGTTGTGTGGGTCACCGTTCCTAGTATACCTCGTGAAGCTAAAACACTAAAAGCTATGAGCAGGGCTATTTGGTTGGTTTATGAAGGTTGCAATATTTATTAATCATGCTTACAGAGTGCCATACTAGGCCAAGCCAAATGGAATCCTACCACACATTTGTGAGTTAATGACACAGGGGAACCAAGCTGTAGAAAAGGATTCTTGTCACAAGTGTGGCTGCGAACCAATCGAATAACCAACTAAGTTGCACTTGCCTAACTTTTGGCGCGGCATGGTTTGTCACCAACCAATAATGCCCTCAAATGCAGGTGGGAAAATTTTGATAACGTAGCAAAAAGCTAGCAAAAGAGAGAATTGAAGTTCAAAGCCAACAAATCAACCAAGATTTGAACATTACATCTGCATTGTGCTGCAAAAGGATCTTCACAATAGTAGCATATCCTTTACGAGCAGCAAAAGCGAGTGGTGTCCCAATGATTGATAGTGCATCAACATCCGCTCCTCTAGAGATAAGGTACTTTACTATTTCAGAGTGCCCTGAAAAAAAAAATGAAGGTCATGACACTGAAAAGTATATGAACAAAAACGTTTTTGTGCAACAAAGTTTTAATAACTATTGTGGGGAAGCAACTTTTCACATTTCACTGGCAGACCATATGAATTACCATAAACAGTTACCATAAGAAGCAGGTACTCATACTAAATGAACACGATTTATGAGGAAAATAGTGTATGAAATATTGAAATAGATACCCTGAGGAATTTGGATATCATACTAAGTATGCAGACATATCTTGGGAAACTAGTTTCAGTCGCCAAACAAAATAACATATGAAATAAATATCCTGAGAGAAGATGCAGAGACTATATGGATAAATACACTGTCTGGTCGCAGCAACACGATGACACATGGACTATTTACATATATGTGAGCAGAACATTCAAACTAATATGAAAACTATGTGTACAGTCTCATACGAATAATCGCTATTCAGAAACTGATGGACATGAGAAGCTAATAAGATAAGGCTTGTTTTAATTTATGGCAACAAAACAATTCTCAATAAGGAAAAGGCCCAGCACAAAACAAAGGAGCAAGACAACAGTAAGGGGCTAATCTCAACAAAAAAAAAAGACAACAGTAAGAGGCTCTGAGCACCTACAGCAGGGGAAAGTAAAAATGAAATGAGGCTCCTCCTGTTTATACCATTAATTGCAGCTGAATGAAGAAGAGTGATGTTCCCTGAACGTTGCTGATGCAGATCGACGCCACGATCAAGAAGGTACCTGACGGCAGGAAGGTTGCCGTAGGTAAGAGCATGCTCCACAGGTGAATAATCTAGCAATAGGATCCATACAGAACCCAGTTAGGTTGATAGTTTTTCAAGAATACCAGTTAAAGTTGATGATGATCAGATCATAGAACTGCAGTTTAGGACCGGAAAAGCAGATTACCCTGGGATGTGTCAGGCTTGTTGATGTCCATCCCAACCTCCTCGACGAGGTACTGGTAGGCGGGCAGCCTGCCGCGGCCGCCAGCGGCATGGAGCGTGTTCATGCCCATGTAGGTCGTGCTGGCCACCGTCACCGGGATCCCGTGCCCGTGAGCGTCTAGCTCCTTTGCAATCCCTGCAACAAGATGTGAGTTAAGAACTTGGTAAAAAAATAAAATACCCAACTTGTAACAATGAAGTACACGAGGAATTAAACCCCAGCACCGCTGCATCATACCAAATCATCAATCAGACAAAAGGGGGTTACTTCTACCCCAAATCAGGAAGAAATCGCCACTGTGAGAAAGCCCAAATTCAACTGCACCGAAAAAACCCCGAGGAATCCCAATCGAAATCGACGTCCCAGAGCCGCATCTCTCCGGCAACAGCACAACCCGAACCCGCACGGCAAACTAAACCCTAAGCCCCGGGGATCTAGCTATCGAGCGCGCGACCAAATTAACTGACGCCGGAAAGAGAGAGGGAGGTACGGGCGGGTGGGCCTTACTCTTGATGTCACGGACGTCGCCGTGGTGGGCGGCCTCGATGAACCTGGCCTCCGGCGGCCACTTGTCGCGATCTGCACGACAACAGGCAAATCGAGGGATGAGACGGCCGGCGGAGGCAGATGGACCAACCATCGATCGATTGGGTTAGGGTGCCGTGCCCCGGTCACGTACCTTCGCCGAGGAGGAGCTCGAACTGACAGGGAAGCGGCAGTTCCCGGGTCCCCATCCTTCGCCGGCGGCGGTGGCGCAGCGAGGGGAGGAAGGAAGCTTCTGGAATTTGTGGGGGCCTGGGGGAATGAAAAGAGCGGGAAATGGAGGAACTGGGTGAAGGAGACCCAATGGGAGGCCGACGGGTGCCCTCCCACCGTCCCACGGATCGTACCATCTGACGCCCGTGCTCACCGCATATCCCCTTTGCAGCTTTGCTTCGCTTCTAGACTAAATTCAAATTTTGAATTTCAACCTGCTCTATTTGATGATGTAGTACAACCTACCCTAAGCAACCCAACATATCCCAAGTCATCATCGAATTCAAAGGTGAACTCCTTCCTCTATGTGACCATCGATATGACACTTTGGAACGGTATACTACTTGACCATGATTCTCATTGCACGGCTAGGTTTGTCACGATGAGTACATGTACACGGGAGGATGACCAAGGTGCAAGAGGAATGAAGTCCGACAAGACGGTGGCCTGGAAGAGAAGAAGGAAGAGACGTTAAAGTCTGGCCAGTACTACCGGCCACATCAGCCCGGTCCTACCGCCGAAGCTCGGGAGCTACTTGACTCACTGCCGCTCTAAGCGGTACTACCGGAAATACTTCCGGTACTACCGGACCTGCGCGCGTCCGGTACTACCGGACCGTATCCGCCGGTACTATCGGCCCGGCGCGTGCCTATGTGCAGATCTGGGGTTTGACCCATATATTTCGTCCCCTTTTGCCTAGACTATAAATAGGCACCCCTTGGCTAGATCTAGGGATAGACTATGTTTTGAGATTAGAGTAGAGCTAGTCTCCCACCTCAAGACGGTATCCTTCCTCCCCTTGTGGGGATGATTCCTCCCCTTGTGGATTCAAGACCTCTACTTGTAGTTTGACTACTCGTCAATCTTTCATCTTCGGGTGACTTTATTGGAGCGGCTCGGTTGGCCGTTGGAGAAACAACCATCCAAGATCCCTTCTTGTATCTACTTGCCGATCTCCCACCTTCGTGTGGATTCTATTGGGCCGGTTGGACCGACCGGTAAGGGAAACGGTTCTTGTATCGTGTGTGTTCTTGTGTTTGGGGCGCTCTTCTTGGTGTTCTTCGTGTTCCTCGTGTTCTTGCGTGCGTTCGTCCACATCCTCCATCAATCCGTGAAGATCGGGCCACCCTAGAGGTCCTAACCTCATCATATTGTATCAGAGCAAGGTTGTCACGGATTTGACTTGTGTTTCCACCCCCAAATCCACCAAATTTTGCATTGATTTTGAGAAATTCGAAAATTTCCACCAAAAATAGCCCCAATTTGCTTTTGGATCGATTTGAGATTTGAGTGCGTTTTTGCAGGTTTTGATCCATAGATCTATTGCTATACTTATTGATCTACCTTCCTTTGCGTTCCCATGGCCTAATTCCATTGTTTTCCCTTCCGATTTGGTCATTTTCGAGCCGTTTTTTCCGCCCAAAATCGCGAAAATTCGAGTTTCGGGCACAAATTGCGTCCACGGACGGTACTACCGCCCATATTTCCGGTACTACCGGACATGCGTTGACCCTGGCCGGTACTACCGACCCATTTTGCCCGGTACTACCGAACTTGCGGAAAAACTGAAATTTCAGAAAATTGTTTTGGCCATATCTTTTGATTCCGGACTCCGTTTTTGGTATTCTTTGGCTCGTTTCGAAGCTAGGGACAAGGCCTTCATCACCATTGCGGAAGATCCATCATCCACCACCACCAAAATCCGTGGGCAAGCATGAAGCTTCTACAACAAAGGGTGAAGAACATCGACGAAAGGTATAACATCGCCAATCTTTACCCTTGTCATTCCGTTGAAAGCCACACTATATCTTTGCGATTACCATGTCCTATTGAGGCTAGCTCTTGATGATTGTTTGGGCTTTGCACATTTGCACCGTGTAGTTTTCGAGCAAAAGTTGCATGCGCTAGTTATCATATATCATATCTTGTGTTGGCATCAAAAAGAAGTGGGTGTGCAAAAGAGAAAAGACTTAAAAGAGAAAAGACGCAAAATGTGCAAGAAAAAGAAAAGAAAGAAACACCACTTGCCATATCTTGTAGGAAAGCGCAAGCTCGATGAACATCTTGTAGGTGGTACATTTTGTGCAAATCTTGTGGCCCACCACATAAATTGCAATCGAGCTAGTGGCTCTCCTTGTACTTGTGCAACACGAGCTTGTAGTCTTCGCTAGGATCATATGGTTCTTTAGCTCACTTCTTGGTTGCATGAGTCACATTTATCTCTCCGCGCGTGTGTTTCCTTGAACTACATTCCTATCTTTTGAGATTGACTTGTATTTGCTTTGTGATCATCGTGGTTCTCTACTTGCCTTGGCAATATCTTAGTTTCCGGTTGGTTCAATTTGCTATCCACCTACCATACCTTCCTACCAACTTTTAAGCCGTGTGTGTTTTGGAGTTTGCTTTGGATACTTGAACACAAGCATTTTACTTTGTGATCATTTCCCTTGGTTGTCCACGACGTCCAATACTATCTACAAGGTGAGAGGTTGTGTTCTAGTTCCTTTCCACTCCACATATATATTGTCTTGTGAGTTGACATGTCTAGGGAGAGTGAATGCCACTATGGAGGCCAAGATGATGTTGAGTACACGATGAGCCACAACAACTATGATGCCTCAAACTTTGAGGACATGGGGGACTACTACGACTACACCGACAATGACCCCCATGACATGATGGAGCATCACCAAGACTTCCGCTATGACTCTGACTATTCAAGCGTCCACGACATGGAGCGGTACCATGACTTCGAGCAACCGTCATCATATGGTATCGACTCCAAGTACATGCGAATCTACCACGACTCCGACTACACAAGCTCCAACGACAATGAGGCGTAAGTGTCTTCACATGCCTCATCACATGGTACCAACTTCGACTACAACAACATGGTGGAGCGCCACTACTACGACTACCACTCCGATGACATGGTGGAGAACGTCTACGACTACTACTCTTGTAGCATGTGCGACGACTTCGACAACATGCAAGAGGAGAGGACCCCCATCACCACCATGTTCAAGAGCGGCAGCACCAAGCGTCATGGCACAACCTACTATGGTTCAAGCTCAAGACGGAGCACCGACAAGACCACCATGCACTCATCCTATGGAGCTCCATCAACTACAACCTCAAGAAGGCGCCATGAGAAGCACATCGCCAAGAGTGCCAAGCTTCGACATTCTCCATCAACTACAAGAAGGAGCCATGACAAGGACATTGCCAAGAGCGACAAGCTTCGACATTCTCCTTCCACTTCAAGAAGGCGCCATGAGAAGGAAAACGCCAAGAGTGCCAAGCCAAGACACTCTACATCAACCCAAAGGCGGCGCTCCAAGAATTGCATCGACAAGGCCAAGCCAAGTCAAGGCCCATCTAACTCATCAAGGCGCCACAAGAAATATGCCACGATGGACCACAACATGTCTAAGCTCCAAGACGACATCGACACACTCGCCAAGCTTCGGAACATATCTCCAAGTTCGAGTGGGAGCTCCAAGACAAGGTCACCAAAGCAACAGGCACGCCGACGCCAACATGAGGAGATGCATCCGAATGACTTTCGGCGACATCCCTCCACTCAAGAGCGTCAACGTCGACATGAGAAGAAGAAGGCGACAAATCGTGCTACCTCTACATTGGCGCCAACAAAAGCTCCAAGGTTCACCTTCGGCGAATTGCCAAAGTTTGAGTCTTGCATTGACGAGATCATGGCCGACTTCGACAAGTTCTGCGAGCAACGGTCAAGGTCACGTCGATGCCGCAAGAAGCATGGCAACACTCGTGAGGACACAACCAAGACGGCGCCCTTCTCAAGCACTATTCATGATATGGTCTCTACACCTAGTGCCATCACCACATTGGCCCCCATATGGGAAAATGAAGACCTTCTATGTGACAATTACCAAGGCCAAGACCATGATCCACGAGAATGTCCCAATCTCTTGTGCCCAATATGCAATGGCCAAGGTCACATGATGTGGGAGTGCAAAGTTGGTGAACGAGACGGTGACCAAGGAGATGAGAAGACGGTCGAGCATGGGATTTTCCCTTCGACCAAGGAGGCGAGCATGGAGAATGCTATCACCTTTTACCATGGGTCAAGTGATGATGATGCCGAGCATGGGATGTTCCCTTCGGCAATGGAGTCGAGTGATGATGCTCTCACTATGGCATTGACCTTTGGAGGCGATGAGGTCGAGGAGGTTGAGCATGGGAGTTTCCCTTCAACCTTGAAGGCGTTTGGAGTTGAGAACATTGAGCCTACCCTCATGTGCTTGAGTTATGAGATGGTACCAATCCATGTGAGAATGAGAGCCACTTAGCCCACTTGAGTGAGAGTGAGTTGAGTGCCTCCACCATATGTGAATTTGAGTGCTTTCACTTTGAGGGAATGAGTGATACACCACTTGAGTTGAGAGAGGTAGTTGATAGGTCTTGTGAGGCCATTTCGATTTCTAACAACTTAACCTCTATATCTAGTGTGTTTTCTCATTGTGTACTAGGTTCCATGGATTATGAGACGCCACTACTCAACTTGACGATGCCTCAAATGGAGAAGATGTACATGGAGGATGATGATGATGCCACCCCATGTCTACTTCAAGTTGGACAAGTCGGCTACATGGAAGCCCTACTACTTCAACACCTACTTAACATGAGCGGGACTACAAAGGTATGGGTGTTGATGTGACCATGATCCCGCTAGTGGACATGATGAACTATGATTGTTTGCATGCTCTGGATGATTCTATTGATGTCACATATGATTCGTTCTTATTCTCATGTGATACTTTGTTTGAAACCAATGTTGATCATGTGGAATTACCTATTTGTGATGATTTTGCCATGAGCATGCCTTGTTACGAATGTTTCCATTTTTCTCCCATTGTGGCATGCAACATGTTGAACAATTTCTCTTTCACATGTGTTGCTTGCAATAATGAAGAAATGCTTGATAATGAGAATGCACCCATAGCTTTCTCACTTTTTGGAGATGTTTCGTTTTCTCTTATGGACCTTGTTCCATCCTTCACTTTGCATAGTGACCATCCACACATGTCATATTTTCTAATTGATTTTTCTGTGGTTGGTAATGAGCAATTGAAGAGACACTTCATGATAGATGATGTGTTTATATACCGTGCACATAACTTCTTCATATGTTGTCTTGTGTGTGCCGGAAACCGCATGATCATGTCAACTTCAATTGAGCATGAGTTGACAATACGAGCTCTTGAGAGCATACATGTGAGTTGTGAAGCAAATCCAACTCTAGAATCTTTCTCATGTTTTGCATCAAACAAGTTGACCAATTTCTCTTGCTTTTGGTTTGTTTGCAAACATGTTTGTGATATTGGTTTCCCCTATGGCAAGAATTGTATTCTTGATCTTTCATATGAATGATTTATGTGTTGCACCAAGTATGATGAACACTTGTTCTTTCCAATGGCTTGTTTGCAACCATAATGACATTTTAAGCATGTCTTGTCATGCGTTTATTGGTTTCTACCAATTTGGTGTTGCAACAAATATGTTGAAAACTTGCTCTTTGATGGCGTGAATCACACGCTCGTTGGGAGACCCCAAGAGGAAGGTATGATGCAGTTCAGCAGCAAGTTTTCCCTCAGAAAGAAACCAAGGTTATCGAACCAGTAGGAGCAGCAACTCTTCAGAAGGTTGTTGGTGGCGCACGGCGCAATACGATCACCAACGTGGAATCTGCACACAACACAATCAAACTACTTTGCCCCAACGAAACAGTGAGGTTGTCAATCTCTGGCTTGCTGAAAACAAAGGATTAAACGTATGGTGTGGAAAATGAGTATTAAATTGCAGAGAATGAAAAAGGAACAGTTTGCAGTTTGTGGTTGTTTAATCAGTGTAAAAGAATGGACCGGGGTCCACAGTTCACTAGTGGTGTCTCTCCATAAAAGATAACTAACATGTTGGGTGAACAAATTACAGCTGGGCAATTGACAAATAGTGAGCGCATGACAATGCATATACATGACATGATGATACTATGATATTTAATTGGGCATTACGACATAATACATAGACCGTTATCCAACAGCATCTATGACTAATAATCCACCGCCGGGTTGTCATCCGAGTCCCCCGTTGGTATTAAGTTGCAAGCAACGGATAATTGCATTAAGTAAAGTGCGTAATGTAAACAAACACATATGCCCGTGGACATAGCATCGTTAGGTTATCCCTAGTGGCAACAGCACATCCACAACCTTAGAACTTTCTGTCACTGTCCCAGATTAAACGGAGGCATGAACCCACTATCTAGCATAAATACTCTCTCTTGGAGTTACAAGCATCTACTTGGCCAAAGCATCTACGAGTAACGGAAAGCATGCAAGATCTTAAATAACATAGATAGATTGATAATCAACTTGACATAGTATTCAATATTCATCGGATCCCAGCAAACACAACATGTAGCATTACAATAATATGATCTTGATCATGTAGGGCAGCTCACAAGATCTAAACATGATGGCACAAAGTGGAGAGACAACCATCTAGCTACTGCTATGGACCCGTAGTCCAAGGATGAACTACTCACGCATCACTCCGGAGGCAGGCATGGCGATGTAGAAGCCTCCGGTGACGATTCCCCTCTCCGGCAGGGTGCCGGGAAGAGGTTCTGAACCCTCCCGAGCTAGGGTTGACGGCGGCGGCGTCTCTGGAACTTTTCGTGGATATTTGCTCAGGCACTTAGGGTTTTCGCGTCGGGGGGAATAAGTAGGCGAAAGGGCGGCGGCTGACGACCCCCGAGGGGCCCACACCACCCTAGGGCGCGCAGGGGGGGCCCGCGCCCTAGTGGCGTGTGGGGCCCTGGTGGCCCTCCTCTGCTGCTCCTTCGTCCGTCAGGTGGTTCTGGAAAAATAGGACCCCGTGAGTTTCGTCCAATTCCGAGAATATTTCCAGACTAGCTTTTCTGGAATACAAAAACAGCAGAAAACAGGAACTGGCACTTCGGCATCTTGTTAATAGGTTAGTCCCAAAAAATGTATAAAAGTGATATAAAGTAGATGCAAAACATGTAGCAATTGGTATAAAACAAGCATGGAACATCAAAAATTATAGATACGTTTGAGACGTATCAGCATCCCCAAGCTTAGTTCCTACTCGTCCTCGAGTAGGTAAACGATAAAAACAAAATAATTTTTGAGGTGACATGCTACATCATAATCTTGATCATATAATATTGCAAGGCACATGTAAATGAATGAAGTGATCCAAGTCAATGGTCTATAATTTGCTACCAAATAGATAATGAGTAAACAATGAATCACACAAGCTAAACGTTTTCATGAATAGTACTTTCGAGACAAGCATCAAACAGTTTTGCATAAGTGTTAACTCATAAAGCAATAGTTTCTAATAAAAGGTATTTAATCAACACAAAGGAAGAATTAGTTTCAGCATTTGCTTCAACTTTCAACATATTTATCTCATGGATATTGTCAACACAAAGTAGTATAACAAGTCCAATACATTGCATATAACGCATGTTGTAACAAAGTTGACACTAGTGTTTGCTTGTGGAAGACAGAAAGAATAGGAAAACTGACTCAACATAAAAGTAAAAGAAAGGCCCTTCGCAGAGGGAAGCAGGGATTAAATCATGTGCTAGAGCTTTTAGGTTTTTGAAAGCATATAGAGATTGCATAAAATATTTGATACTCCTCCCAACCTTGCTAACACAAGCCATGGCTAACCGAATCCTCGGGTGCCTTCCATCAATCACATACCATGGAGGAGTATCTATTTTTGAGAGGTGTTTGTTAATTGTCAACGAATGGTAGCGGGTGAGAACAGTATTCTACCTGTCAACGGACTTTTAAGAGCGGCTCCCATGAAGGACGTTATTTCTACCAGCAAGGCAGATCATCCCTCTTTCTCTTTGGTTTACACACATTCAGGTATTTCACTGTTTGTCATTGCTTACTGATGAATCAGGGCAAAAGTGTGAAGAGAATTAATTGGTTAAAGTTGTAATTAATTGGGACTGGGCACCCCGTTGCCAGCTCTTTTTGCAAGTTATTGGATAAGCGGATGTATATGCCACTAGTCCAGGTGTAAAAGTCCATTCACAAATAGAATAAAGAATAACCACACTAATTCCTCATGAGCTAGTAAACATTGACACAAAAAGGGAATAATAACATTTTGAATAATTTAAAGGTAGCACATGAAAAATTTACTTGGAGTGGCAAGGAAATACCACATATAGGTAGTTATGGTGGACACAAATGGCATGGATTTTGGCTCAAGGATTTGGATGCACGAGAAGCATTCCCTCTCAGTACAGAGTTTAGGCTAGCAAGGTTATGTAAGCAAACAAGAATATCAACCCGTACACCAAGTTTTATATGACAAACATATTGCAAACGTTATAAGACTTCATACCGTCTTCCTTGTTAACCAAACCCTGTTATTAGAAAATATCTAGACCTTAGAGATACCACCGATGCAAACCAAATTTTCAACAAGCTTTACGGTAGTTCTTCACTAATAGGCTTAACTCATGTGATGCACAATTTAATCATGATCTACTTGTTAACTCAAAACAATTGACAAGCATCAAGTTATCCATTAGTGATCTACAAGATTAAGCAAGTTTTTCCTTATACCAATTACCACATGCAACATTTTCTGAACCAACCAAACACCAATCAATTTATTTCATCAACTCTCCAAACAAATATAAGTGAAGCAAGAGAGTACTTTCTACAAAAGAAAGCTAATAGCTCTGACAAGAGATACATGAAAACAAGAGCTAAAAGCTGAACAGCGCTAGATATGAATACTCAACAAATATAAGTGAAGAATAGGAGTATTCTCATGAAAAAGCGGAGCGTGTCTCTCTCCCAATCAAGAATGCTAGGGTCCAGTCAAGCTTTATTGAAAATAAAAGTGCAATACTGAAAATAAAAGCACACAGACGCTCCAAGAAAAGCACATATGATGTGAAAGAATTAAAATATAGTTTCACTAGAGATGACCTGATAATTTTGACGATGAAGAAGGGGATGCCTTGGGCATCCCCAAGCTTAGACGCTTGAGTCTTCTTGAAATATGCTGGGGAGATCCATGGGAGCCTCCCCAAGCTTAAGCTCTTCACTCTTCTTGATCCTATTATATCATCCTTCTCTCTTGACCCTTGAAAACTTCCGTCACACCAAACTCAAAGTAGATCTCATTAGAGGGTTAGTGCATAATCAAAAACACATGTTCTATAAAGACGCAATATGATTTGTTACTTTAAACATTAGCTACAGCCACTGATGTTATGTGAAGCTCTTCCACCCAAAAAAGAATTTCACTCAACACTAGTAAAAGAGAGAATG
The DNA here is from genome assembly GCA_947311845.1 of Poa pratensis. Classification (NCBI taxonomy): domain Eukaryota; kingdom Viridiplantae; phylum Streptophyta; class Magnoliopsida; order Poales; family Poaceae; genus Poa; species Poa pratensis. The sequence continues at coordinate 27,309,996 of CAMZMU010000116.1, read as the reverse complement.
CAAAATAAAAAGGCATAATCTGTCTAAAACAGAACAGTCCGCAAAGACGAATTTTTTCGAGGCACTTACGACGCTCAGATCGAAAACTCTGAACTAATGAAAGTTTCAGACATTCATAAAGATTACGCACAAAAATTTCAGATTTAATTAACAATCTGGTGATTTTAGGAATTTCGTACAGTGAACAGCAAAAATCTGTTTCTGCGCAGCAATCAAAATTAAGCATCATCTTACATTAGAGGCTACTCTTGGCACAACAATGCGAGAAAATAAAGATACAAAGGAGTTGCTACAGAAGTAAACTCCTTGACTCAATAAAAGAAAATTGCAGAAAAATAAAATGGGTTGCCTCCCATAAGCGCTTTTCTTTAACGCCTTTTAGCTAGCTTGATAGTTTTAATGATGCTCACATAAAATAGAAATGAAGCAAAAAGAGCATCAAGAAGCAAATTGAAACACATTTAAGTCTAACCCACTTCCTATGCATAGGAATCTTGTACACAAATAAATTCATAAAGAACAAAGTGACAAGCATAGGAAGATAAAACAAGATAACTTCAGAACTTTCAGCATATAGAGAGGTGTTTTAGTACCATGAAAATTTCTACAACCATATTTTCCTCTCTCATAATAATTTTCAGTAGCATCATGAACAAACTCAACAATATAACTATCACATAAAGCATGCTTTTCATGATCTACAAACACATAATTTTTATCAAGCTCAAAAATAGTGGGATTAAAACTTTCAAACCCACTTTTAACAATTTTATAACAAGATGATTGATCATTCTCAAGAGGTATGGGACTCCATCTAGATAAAGTCAAGACCTCTCCAATCCCATTTTCATTAGTAGTACAATTAATATTATCAACCAATATAGGACCATCATCTAGAGCTTTATCTAAACATTTTCTAAGCAAAACTCTTTAGTACCATGCATTTCGATATCAGGCACAAATAAAGGATTATCATAAGATTCATCAAAATAGCATGGATTATCATAAATAACAGTAGCATAATTATTCTCACAAGTTTTACTCATAGGAATATTTCAAGAGAATCCACAGGAACATAACATTCATCCTCCTTTGGCAAGCATGGAGGGATCAAATAATGTAAGAGTTAAAGAGTTACTCTCATTAGAAGGTAGGCATGGGTAGCTAATCCATTCTTCCTCCTTTTGTTCATCACTCTCCTCCTCTTTTTCATCCAATGAGCTTTCAGTTTCAGCATAGTTTCTTCTTCCACAGGTTCCTGCAAATTGTGAGTACATTCTTGTGCATTAATGAGTCTCTCTTTATAATCAATGATATAACAATTATTGCTGAAATTTTCTAGGCAATAATCAAGAATAAAAGAGACGTATCTTTAAGTTTATTGCAAGCAACACAAGTTTCATAATTTTTAGCCATGAAGGAGTCTATTTCAGAAGCTCCCATAAGTAAAACAAATTGTTCTACTTCTTCAACTCCCAAATGAATATAGTTATTCCAATGATAGTTCATAATTAAAACGTCTTCACTAAAGCCACATTGGAATTTAAGATGTTTAGTATCTTGTTCAGAGCAACAATTTATATCATGGCGTTCCAGCAAAATTTCAGCAATTTGATTTAATTTTTATCATGCCTCTCATGATTTTACCCTCTCTTGATTCTCTATACTTTATATATAATTCTCTAGCTTCCATCAACATAGAGGTTCTAGTAAATTCTTCCATAGCAAAAGTTTTATAGGATTTTTATGGGTTTCCAAGTAAACAAGCAAAACATAACTGGATAAAAGTAAACTAAGCAAGACAAAAACAAAGTAAAGAGATTGGAAGCGTGAAACTCCCCTTGCAGAAGACTGCTGTCTCCCCGGCAACGGCGCCAGAAAAAGATGTTGGCGCCTGGTTGACGGGAGAGTATTTGAGGATGATGATGATGGTGATGATTACTCCCCGGCAACGGCGCCAGAAAAAGAGCTTGATGGCGTGAATCACACGCTCTTGGGAGACCCCAAGAGGAAGGTATGATGCAGTTCAGCGCAAGTTTTCCCTCAGAAAGAAACCAAGGTTATCGAACCAGTAGGAGCAGCAACTCTTCAGAAGGTTGTTGGTGGCTCGCACGGCGCAATACGATCACCAACGTGGAATCTGCACACAACAATCAAACTACTTTGCCCCAACGAAACAGTGAGGTTGTCAATCTCACCGGCTTGCTGAAAACAAAGGATTAAACATATGGTGTGGAAAATGAGTATTAAATTGCAGAGAATGAAAAAGGAACAGTTTGCAGTTTGTGGTTGTTTAATCAGTGTAAAAGAATGGACCGGGGTCCACAGTTCACTAGTGGTGTCTCTCCATAAAAGATAACTAACATGTTGGGTGAAAATTACAGCTGGGCAATTGACAATAGAGCGCATGACAATGCATATACATGACATGATGATTACTATGATATTTAATTGGGCATTACGACATAATACATAGACCGTCATCCAACAGCGTCTATGACTAATAATCCACCGCCGGGTTGTCATCGAGTCCCCGTTGGTATTAAGTTGCAAGCAACGGATAATTGCATTAAGTAAAGTGCGTAATGTAAACAAATACATATGACCGTGGACATAGCATTGTTAGGTTATCCCTAGTGGCAACAGCACATCCGCAACCTTGTAGTTGTTGTCACTCTCCCATTACCGGAGGCATGAACCCACTATCTAGCATAAATACTCTCTCTTGGAGTTACAAGCATCTACTTGGCCAAAGCATCTACGAGTAACGGAAAGCATGCAAGATCTTAAATAACATAGGGCATAGATTGATAATCAACTTGACATAGTATTCAATATTCATCGGATCCCAGCAAAACACAACATGTAGCATTACAATAATATGATCTTGATCATGTAGGGCAGCTCACAAGATCTAAACATGATGGCACAAATTGGAGAGACAACCATCTAGCTACTGCTATGGACCCGTAGTCCAAGGATGAACTACTCACGCATCACTCCGGAGGCAGGCATGGCGATGTTAGAGCCTCCGGTGACGATTCCCCTCTCCGGCAGGGTGCCGGGAAGAGGTTCTGGACCCTCCCGAGCTAGGGTTGACAGCGGCGGCGTCTCTGGAACTTTTCGTGGATATTTGCTCAGGCACTTAGGGTTTTCGCGTCGGGGGGAATAAGTAGGCGAAAGGGCGGCGGCTGACGACCCCGAGGGGCCCACACCACCCTAGGGCGCGCCAGGGGGTGGCCCGCGCCCTAGTGCGTGTGGGGCCCTGGTGGCCCTCCTCTGCTGCTCCTTTGGTCCGTCAGGTGTGTTCTGGTAAAATAGGGATCCCGTGAAGTTTCGTCCAATTCCGAGAATATTTCAGACTAGCTTTTCTGGAATACAAAAACAGAAAAACTGGAACTGGCACTTCGGCATCTTGTTAATAGGTTAGTCCAAAAAATGTATAAAAGTGATATAAAGTAGATGCAAAACATGTAGCAATTGGTATAAAACAAGCATGGAACATCAAAAATTATAGATACGTTTGAGACGTAT